>CM040122.1:420126669-420678590 GCA_022559845.1 Amorphophallus konjac | reverse complement strand
TTCTTACATGCACAATTGCACAATTGTCATCCTTACATAGCTATGAATATTAATAACCCTCTTGCATGATAATAACTGCAAAATTGACCCTAAGGTTAGTTTCCATTTAGAATGTAAAAAATATTTTGTTTTAATCCATAAAATTAAAATTTTGGATGAAAATACCCTTGCAGAAGAGTATTATTTTCACCAGTACATGGTGCCAAAAAAAAGAGGGAGAGATAAAGATATAGATATTTGAAGAGAGAGGGGGAGAGAGAGAGAGAGAGAGAGAGTATTTTAGTCTTTTTCAAATTTAGTTAAAGGCTAACCAAAGTTGAATAAGAGATTTTAATGGAATGCAAGTGGCAGGTGATGGCAAGGGTATTTCTGCAAGCATTGCAACATAGCAAGGTTACTAATATTAGCATTTTTTGCCAGTATACGCCTCAAATCCTTTGTATTTAACTGTATACCCCTAGAATCAACGTATTAGCCAGAATATCCTTGAAATTTATGAATATCGTCTTCTATACCCTCACCATCAATATCTATCTGTTTAACTCAAATAGAGTTGAGTTAAGACTTAACCCAAGAAGAAAAGGTCTACTTTACCCTTAAATGTTAAATTTATCTTTAGTCAATGGAGAGAGAGATTCACAAAGGGTGGAGGGAGCATGCAGTGTGCGCAGAGAGAGAGAGAGAGAGGAGCGGGTTCCCACCTTGCTCACACCCACAGAGAGAGGTGGGTTCCGCGTGTGTGCTTGTGTCTGAGCGTGTGAGTGAGTGAGAGAGAGAGAGAGGGGGGTTGAACCCACCTGCCTTGCACGCAGAGTCTGCGATACATTATTAATTTAGTATGGAAATTTAGTTTTACCTAAAAGGGTAGAATGGTAATATTCTTTTTCTTAACTCTGCTAGGGAATATTCCCATATTCTAAGAATATTCTCCTTTAATAGATGGTAGCTAACCAGGAGGATACACGGATAGTTTTTTTTCAAAATTTTAGTGGTATCACATTTTATATGATGATTTAGGGGCATATAATTATATACAGAACATCTGAGGGTATACTGGCAAAAATACCCTTAATATTAATAGCTATGTAAAGATGGCAATTCTGCAATTATGCATGTAAGAAGATTATTTTTGCAATTAACCCTAATATATATCCTTATTCTAATGTGTCTTGTCCCATCCTAAGGCAAAGGCATTGCTAATCAAAGATGAGCGAGATGATAAAGGAAATACTTGATTGCTTGATGATGAAGGGAAAAGGAAAAAGAATAGATTGAATGTTCATGTAAATTCCAACAAAGTAAGTCTCAATATCGGATAACAAAACTACACACCTTAAACTTCTCACGAGATTCAGCTTCCAGTCTGGAATAGAAAGCACGTTCTTCACCTGAGAAGTCAACCTTCTTCAACATGATTGTCTTTGGCGGCAAGTTAATGACTGGTTTGCCATCAAGAAGTGTGCCTAGAGCAACCAGGATACGAACAGTTACATGGTGCCCAAAAAAATATGTAAACACGCACACTTGATCACAATGAATATTCACAAACATGATTATAGAGGAAGGGTAGTTATTAAGGGATAATCTAATTTTTATAGCTCAAATGGCAAAATATCCAAATATTGAGAAGACAGATTAGCTTCATATGTTGATTAATCAACTGAATTCTGGATCAGATGAACCGAGAACAACACATATATCATACAACAGAAAGTCGAGAAGAATGAGGCATTAGATCTTCAAAGTCTCAAGTGCAAAATAAAATATAAAATCAGAACAAACTTAGGGAAAAGCATGTCTTATTCCAGATAGAAAATGCATGAGTTATACTAATTAGTTCAACTACCATAAACCCATGAAATTTAGGTTACTTAAGTTCTTTGTGCTTCCTCTTAGTGCATTTGCATTGCAAAAAGAAGACACCAAGAACACCCATCGCTTTTTAGGAAACAAGGAAAACAAGGGTGATGGAGCATTGCAACTGGGAGAAGGAGGCTCGAAGACACCGCTGAACTGTATTTGGCCAGGATATGATACAGAATGGTCAGACCAATGCATAAAGAACATTGGGCTTCTAGTGGGATTTCCCTTTGAAGGCGGGGAGGACTGCGTCAGGAAGGCCTCGAGGAAAATCAGACGAGACCTGAATCTGCAACTCAGTGCAAAAAGGAAAGAGCTTGGTGGAGGCAAAAAAAATTAGGAAAAGGGAGGTGGCATTTTAAAAAAATAATCAACTGTTGGATGGCCTAAGACCAAAAGCAGTGAGGGTAAGGGGAAGAAAGTTGTGTGTCAATGAAGATTCTAACATAGAATGTTAGGGGTTGTTTAACTCACGGAAATAAGTAAATAAATAAATATATATTTTTCTTCTTTAAAAAAATGCACATTAGTGGTTATTTAAATAGCAGGTGTATTATTATTTCCACAAAATTAGATTTATCAGACGATTTGGATTCGGGTACGGGACATTTCCCCATCGACCATGGTCGATATTTATTTACATCGGCATAAAGTCCGAATACCCTTGATTAACTGTCAAGGGAACACTTTTCGACCTCTATAATATCAGCTGTGATATTGGGGGTTTTATCTAACAGATTTGATCAAAGAGATCACCCATTAGAGATACACATTTGCAAAAGAAAACTAAACATAAAATTCTTTGGATTCATCTTTATAAAATGGATGAACTCCCGATTACATAGTCGGGTCATTTGATTTACGTTTGGCCTTCATTCCACCACCAGAACAGACCGTTGAATTTGAATTTCATAAAGACCAAACCCCCTTTTTTGGGTATATTCGCAATTTCTGACCCATCCTGCATATCTCTGCAATTTTGAACCCTTTCTGGGTATTTTTGCAATTTTTGACCCTTCAAAGATATTTTTTCAGCTTTCCACCATTCCAAGGTATTTTTGCAATTTTCGACCCTTCTGGGTTATTTTTGCAATTTTGACCCTTCTGGGATATTTCTTGCAATTTTGGACTATTCTTGAGTTTATTTGAGGTTCTGAATCCTTTCTAGGTTTATTTGTGATTATCCCTTGAGTAGGGTTCTAGAAGAGCTCAAGGGTATTTGTGTAGTTTGTCCAGACCAGGGATACTTTTGCAACACCTGGACCGAACATGGGTTTTCGTGTAATCTTGGCATGGGGCGCAAGTCCCTCCTTGATGGAGGCGTGCTGGCCAAAGACTCTGGGGGGATTGCTTCCCTTTCTCGAGCTCTCATGGGTTGGGGTCCAGCTTCATGCGTCCATCTGCGCGACGTCGGGGATCGACCTTATTATGCAGATCCGGTCTAATTTCTTATAATCCCTCTCCAAGGAGTGACACAAGAGGCATCACCATAAGGGCACCTATACAGATCCTTTTTTTATAGAAATTGGGATGCTTATGGGATTCTTGATTATTTCAGAGAATCACATTATTTTCCCCAAAATATTTACAATGAGATTGCATTAACCACAACACAAGAACATGTGTGCGGACTTAAAGAGAAACAGTTTTATAACATACTCTCATTGTGAGCACAAGCACAACACAAATACGAACTCCACCCAAAGGATGGGCCTTCAAAAGCACAAACACAAGCACTCCCCTACACTCTTCCTCTGTTCTCTGTGTGTTCTGTGTGTGTTCTCACCTGAGTCCCACTAGGGGGTATTTATAGAGCCCTCGGGCGGTTGTAGATTGATCCAGTCCAAACCATTCACTTGGGGGGTTCGATCTGGTCCAAAACATTCATTTGGAAGCTCGATCCAGTCCAAACCCCCCATGCGAGGGTTGGATCCAGTGCAAAAAAACCCCCATGGGGGTTGGATCTGGGGGAGTGATCCATTCCAAAACCCCAAGTAGGGGTTGGATCTGGTTCAAATCCCCAACTTGGGGTTGGACCGGTCCAAACCCCCCAATTGAGGGAGTGGGGTGGCTGACCTCCATATATATATATATATATATATATATATAATTATTTGGTGTCATTTTCCTCTCTCCTTTTTTTTATCAATTTTTGGCTTCAACAGGGGTTAAGGGGGAGAGGAAGAGGAGAGAGGTGAAGTCAATGATCCAAAGGCATAGAATTGATGTGCCTTGCATCCAGGAGACCAAAATGGAAACCTGGGACAGCTGGAATATCAGAGATTTGGGAGGACCTAGGCTTCAGGGCTTGGCTTTCATGCTGGCTGATGGGCAGAAAGGAGGCTTGCTGATTTTATGGAATGCAATGGTCCTAGACAGTCTGGAGGAAGTGGTCTGTCAGTTCTCCATTACAATCAACTTCAAACTCAAGAATAATGGCCTGATTTGGTTCTTCACTGGTGTATACGGGCCTGTACAACATGATCTGAAAAGAGACTCCTTCTCAGAATTAAATGAATTAAGCTTTGGGGACGATGCACCTTGGTGTGTGGCTGGAGACTTTAGTGCAGTCAGGGAACCGGGGGAGAGGATCAACCAGCACAGGTGGACAGAGGAAATGGAGCTGTTTGAAAACTGGTTAGGGAATGCTATGATGATGAAGATGCAGATCAACTCAGTCTTTTTCACCTGGATAGGAAATGGGGAGAGAAGATCACAGTCAAAGATTGATAGAATTTCATTAATATGAAGTGGCAGCAAAAGTTCACCAATGCTGAGGCCACAGGACTTCCTAGAGTGTTGTCGGACCATATTCCCCTCATCATCAACACAACATATAACAAGAAGCAAGCCAGATTGTTCAGATATGAAAGGGCATGGCAGAGGCATGAAAAGTTTAAGGACCTTGTCACAGCTTGGTGGGGTGAAGCCCCCCAAGACTAAATTTGCTTGCCTTACACTCAACAACAAGCTGAGGTGGGTCAAACAAAAAATGCAAGTGTGGAGTAAGGATACATTTGAGGGAGCATCTGAAATTAGACAAAGGCTTTTGCATGACATTGAGGAGTTTGACATCAAAAATGATCAAGGAATGCTATCAAAAGAAGATAGAGAAAAATGGGCAGCACTCAAAAAAGAATATGAGGAATGGTCGTTTAGAGAGGAAATCAAATGGAAGCAAAGAGCTAAGGAGCAATGGCTCAAAGAAGGAGACAAGAACACAATATATTTCCATGCTATGGCAAGTGTTAAGCGAAGAACTTTGTGTATTCAGAGGCTTAAAGTTAGAAATGAAGTAATTCATAATGAAAGAGACATTCAACAAGCTATTCGTGGGCACTATGAGCAACTATTCAAAGAAGAGGAAAAGTGGAGGCCATACATGAGCAGGGGAAGCTTTAATAAGATCTCAGAGTATGCAGCCATTAACCTAATCCAACCATTCTCTGAAAAGGAAATAAGCACAGTTTTCAGCATGGACCCGAATAAATCACCTGACCCCGATGGATTTTCAATGGGTTTCTACCAACACTTCTGGGAGGTGGTGAAGGGGGAGGTCATGGAGGCTGTCCTAGAGTTTCAAAAAAATCCAGCAGCAGTGAGGTGTTTCAACTCCAGCTATGTAGTGTTAATTCCCAAGAAAAAAAGTGCTGAAGCTTTAAATGACTTTCGGCCAATCAGCTTACTGAACGGGACCTACAAAATCATCACCAAGGCCTTGGCTAACAGGTTGAAAAAAGTGATCAGCAATCTGGTACATGCCAATCAGTCGGCTTTTATCTCTGGCAGACATATTGGACAACCACATGACAGCCCATGAATGCCTACATGAGCAGAAGGTGAAGAAGAATGAGTGTGTTTTGTTAGACTTTGAGAAAGCATATCATATAATCAGTTGGGACTGCTTATTTCAGGTTCTCCACGGCATGGGGTTTAAAGATCAGTGGGTGGAATGGGTAAAGATCTGTGTTCAGACAGCCAGGTTCTCTGTCTTGCTGAATGGGTCACCTCTAGGCTTCTTTGGATGCTCTAGAAGGCTCAGGCAAAAAGATCCACTGTCACCTTTGCTCTTTGTCATTGTTGGGCAAGTGTTGAGTGCTATGCGGAGTAAAGCAAGAGCAGCAAACATGATTAAGGGGGTTGCGGTTGGGAGTGGTCAGGAGGAAGTCACACACCTACAGTTTGCAGATGATACCATATTGTTTGCTTCAACTGATTTAGATAAGATTCTCAACCTAAGAATTTTGCCGAGGTTGCTGGAGGCTGTCACTGGCCTCAAGATAAATTTTCTGAAGAGTGAATCGGTTGGAATCAATATCAAGGAGGAAGAGAAAGCCAGCATTGCTACTCTTCTAGGGGCCAAATGGGGAAATTTCCCAATCAGATATCTGGGACTGCCCCTTGCTGCTGCGAATCTGAAGTGCTCTGATTGGAATGTGATTGTAAAGAGAATTGGGGATTGAATAGCTGCCAGGAAAGGTAAGCTTCTGTCTGCTGGTAGGAGATGGATTCTGTCTAAAACAGTGCTGCCAAACATAGCAACGTACTCCTTGCCCATTTTTAAGGTCCCCAAATGGGTCTGCCGCAAGATTGAATCTCTTAGAGCATCTTTCTTTTGGAAAGGAAGAGTGCCAGGTGAGAAGGGCATGCATCCAATTGCATGGAAGTGTGTATGCAGGTCCAAGGAGGAAGGTGGAGTGGGATTGATCACAATTGAAGCTACAAATCAAGCCCTATTACTAAAATGGCTGTGGAGGGCAGATATGGAGAAGGCCATTGGAAGAATACAGTTGTAACCAAGTACTTGGGGGGATGAAGGGGATGGGTTTCAGAAGGAAATTTCAGCTGCCGAGTATCTAGCATTTGGAGGAACATTCTTAATCTTAAAGACTTGAACAGATGTTCAGCATTGATCCAGGTAGGGGATAGAAGAAAGACCAGTTGCTGGGAACAATCTTGGCTGCTGAATACTAACCTTAAAGATGCATTCCCAAACCTGTATGCAATTGCTTCTAGGACTGGGGGAAATGTCCATGAATTCTGGTCCCAAACAGAACAAAACTCGGGATTGTCTGTGCACTTTAGGAGAAACCTAACTGAAGCAGAGTTCCAGCAATATTTGCAGTTCTCTGCCATGTTGGACCAGAAGAGGTTGGTGTTAGGGTCCTCTGATTCAAGGAGTTGGAGATGGGAGAAACAAGTGAAGTTCTTAGTCAAATCAACAGCCAGAATTCTAATGCAAGGAAACCGGAAAGTTCCATGGTTCAAAGAGGTGTGGAATGTCTAGACTCCCATCAAAATCAGAATTTTCCTATGGCAGCTGGCATGGAGGAGAACCTCAACTGCTGATAGAGTGCACAAGTTCAAGCCGGGTATTAGAACCAAATGTGTTTTTTGTGGATGCTATACCGAGGAGCTGGACCATCTTTTCTTCAACTGTGGCAAAATTCAGAAAGTGTGGACACAATTTTTCGAGGCAGTGAACATCCAGTGGAACAACAAGTACTGCTTGGAGGAGTGGCATGCAGAATGGATGCTTCTTAATCCTATAAATAAAGAAAAGGAGCTCTGGGAACTATGTCTCCCGGCCATGCTATGGGCAATATGGAGGGAAAGGAACAACAGGGGTTTTAGAGATCTGTTTAAACACCCGTCCAGCATCATCCAAACACGTATTAACTGTCTAATGGACTGGTATTTTACTGTCAAAGGGCTGCCATGCCCCCAATCAGGCATCATATACAGGTTACAAGGGTGGAAACAATTCCTACTGTAATAATGTAATTTTCTATCATTGAGGGGCAGTGTTTTTTTTGTGAGGTGTTTACCTTCTTGGTACAACCCCCGGGTGTTTCTGTGGCGATTAGTGTTTGTAATTTTACTCTTTTATCTAATGAAATGTGGCAGCAAGCCACCTTCCAAAAAAAAGGAAAACAAGTGGAATTTCCTTATTTCAGTTATGTCAATCATTTCATTCAGGAAGATGACCAGCAAGATCGTTAAAGTTGAACCGAAATTCAGCCAAACAACTGTTGGCTCTCTGTAGAATTTCTGGATTCTTATCAAACAGCAGATGACAAATGACCTACTAATCTGTTTATACTTTCTTTTATTCTTATTTAATTTATGGAGCTTGAAAAAAACAAGTGGTTATTTCATGCAATGTCTAAAATCTTGGATATTTACTGGTGCATCTTTGACAAACGCAGGCATACATCCATCAGTTAACTTTCAGCTGCAGCATAATAATGGGAATTCAAAGCTCAATGAAAAATGGCATATTCAATCCACTCTCCACACTAATCAGCCTGAACGGATCAGATGAGAATCCTACCAGCCACCTCCTTAATGGGTGGGTTAAAGTCAACTTTGGCGGTTACATAAAAGCTGCTTACGAGATCCTTTGGTACAGCCTTTAGAGCTTGGACAGGCAAAGTTCAAGCTATGACTCATTGGCTGAATCACAACTAAGACATTAGCATCGTTGAGCTAACAGCAGCCTACAAATGGCAAACATTGGCAGACAACATGGGTTTTCAGCAGGTCAGCGGGTAATTCCACAAGTGCTATCTCTTTATCATGGGCAAAGACGGAGATGCATGGAGAAAAGTCGCAAATGCATATTATTCAGATTTTTTATTGAAAGTGGATAGTACCACTATTGTATTAAATGAAAAAAAGGATGTACAAGTGTAAACAAAAAGCTCTAAAAAAAATCCCCTTACAAAAGATCACACCAAGCCAGTGTGACACTCACTATCTCCCCAGCAAAACAAAAAGTTGGGAGTTGAGAGAATTCACATTAGAAAGTAACACCACCCATTCCCTCACTCTATCACGAATGAAAGAAACCAAAGACTCCTCGGCTCTAACCTTCCTCCTGAAAATCATGTTGTTCCGTTCTCCCCAAATAGACCAAAGGGTGGCAGGCAAGATCAGCCACCACACAATGTTATCCCCTCTATTCGGACACCTTCTACCCCAAAGTTGAAAGATGTGAAGCACCTCTCTCTATCGGCCGATGGCACAGCCGGTTTTGGTAGCAAGCCCCTCCCACACCGCCTATGAGAAGGAACAACTTACAAGCAAGTGGTCTAGAGATTCGTCCTCCTATCCACATAAACAGCAGGTCAGCTGGATGTCTGGAAGGAATTGTAGCAGCTTGTCTCGGGTGGGTAACCTCCCATGGAAGATCCTCCAAGTGAGAATATTCACCTTCAGCGGACTCCTCGACCTCCAAACCTGAGGGGCAAGACTGTGACGTACCCCACTGTCTGAGATAATGGTGTAGGCCGACCTAACTGAGAAGGCCCCTTCCTTCCCCCACCTCCAGGTCCACGCATCCTCTCTATTGGGGTGCGGGACGTAGTCGAGGAAGAGAAGTAAAAGAGCCTGGAGCTGCTCCATCTCGAAAAACATTAGGTCCCTCGTGAAGGTCGGCGCCCAAATATCTCCTAAAAGCTTGGCGTCGAAAGCTCGGAAGACCGACCACAACAGGTCAGTCGAAACAATGCAGAGATTCGGGAAAGAAGCCTCCAAAGTGAAGTCATCGCACCATTTGTCCTTCCAAAAAAGGCATTGATCGCCTTTCCCAAGTCAGACTCGCACGCCGGAGGAGATAACATCCATGCAAGTCAAAATGCAACGCCAAAGGGGCGAGATCTAGTACTACGCTGGTGAAGTCAAATCTCAAACTCTCCTCTTGTCATAGTATCTCTGTCTGATAACCTGCACCTATAACCCATCATCTCCCGCCCTCAACCTCCACACCCACTTGCACAAGAGAGCCAGATTAAAATCTCTAACATCCTTGATCCCCATGCCCCCCACTTCCTGGTTAACTGCCACCCTTCCCTATTTGATATCATGCCAATCCTTGCATTTCCCCCCCTTCTCATGCCAAAAAAATCTCCCCTGAATGGACTCGATCTTCTTCACCACAGACTTCAAGATCCAAAACACAAAGAGGAAATATGTAAGTAAGCTATCCAAAACTGATCTGCATAGTACTAATATGACCCCATAAGAAAGCAGTCTAACCTTCCAACTAACCAACTTGGACTCGTATCTCTGAATAATAAGAAGTCAATCTACACACCGAAGAGCACCTGGGATAAAGGGAGTCCCAAATAAGAGATAGAGAAAGCCCTAACTGATAGCCCAAAATGCAAGCCGCCCTCTTGAGTGGGATAACTTCCATGTTAACCACAACTATCATACTCTTGTTGAGCTTAACTTTCAAGCTAGTGACCCCTTCCAAGAGCTCCAGCAAAAGTCTAGCCCTATAATTATGTTGTTCATCCTCTGCAAGGAAAAAGATAATATCATCAGCATACTGCAAGTGAGTGACAGAAGGCCATCCTCTCCCAATCTAGAATCTCTTGATCAGACTGGAGTCCTCTGCTCTCAGCCACACATGGTTGGCAGTATCGGCTGAAACCGATACGTTTCGGCCGAAACGTATCGTTTCGGCCGTAACCGAAACGATACCGGACCTGCTCACTGTAGCAGGTCCGAAACTAAATAAAAATAGTTTTAATGGTTTCGGGCGAAACCGGTATCGGTTTCGCCCGAAACTTACATGTTTTGGTCCGAAATCGGTCGATTTCGGCTGAAACCCATGTGAACTCCCCTTTAGATCTCTTCGTGTTCTCCCTCAGATCTGAGGGAGAAAGGGGCCTGTTGTGCTGTGCTGTGCTACTGATGCTGCTGTGCTATGTTGCTGTTGCTGCTGTGCTGTGCTATGTTGCTGTTGCTGTGTAGAGGTTGTTTTCTTGAGGTAAATTTAGGGTTTGTTTGTTTTGTTTTGTGTTTTTTTGGTTGGGTTGAAAGTTTTTTTTATTGTAGGTTAGTTTTTCAGTTGTAGGTTAATTTTAAACCATGAAATATGTTAAGACTTCAAATTAAACCCTAATTAGTTCCTTAATATTGGGACTTTTGTCTAATTCAGTTTTCTTAGGCTCAACTGAAGCTCAATTAAACTTCATTGAAGAATTTGGGGTGGAAGCATGCTGGTAATTAATTTTTATGAAGGGTGATTAAAGGTTAATTGATAATTAAGCCCTAATTAGTTCCTTAAAATTGGGACTTTTGTCTAATTCGATTTACTTAGGCTGAATTGAGCTCAATTAAGCTTCATTGAAGAATTTGGGGTGAGAGTATGCTGGTAATTAATTTTTATGAAGGGTGATTAAGGGTTAATTGATAATTAAGCCCTAATTTTTTCATTGTACTTACAACTATTTGTCTTTGACTGTCTTAATGCAGCATCATGCCTAGACGTGAACAAAGTCAGGAGTAGCAAGGGCAGGAGGATCCGGGGTGGGCCCACCTCTCCTTAGTTGATGCTAGGAGAAGAAAAGTGAAATACAATTATTGTGATAAGGAGATATATGGCGGAATTATTAGAGGAAAGTAACATTTGGCAGGGGTAAGAGGAGAGGTGAGATAATGTTAGAGGTCCGAGAAGAAATGTGATAGTGCCTTCTGGGCAAAAAGGAGAGGATGTAACAAAGGGCTGAAGATGAGGCTGAAATTGCTGAGGAGATTTCGGACAGAAAGGAAAGGAGGGATGATGATGAGGGAGACACTGAGGATTCAGATCTAGAGCTGACTGAAACAATGAAGCGTGAACAAACCGCTCGAAGGAAAGAAAAGACACCCATAGGTTCAGGGACCTACTCAAGTACAACTGCACGACGTCCTGACACTGGTGCTGCCCAGCAGAGAGCAGGCCCCATGGACAGCTATCTGCACAGAAGGCCCCATGCTACACAACCTAAAATCAAGCAAGCATTGAGAGGGGAAAAAATTGCAGAAGTTGCAGGGCATGCATTTAAAAATATATGCAAATAGTTTTTCCATGCAGGTGTCCCTGCACATGCAGCTGAAAGCGAATATTTCCAACCTATGCTACATGCTATAGCAGATGCTGGCCCTGGCTTGAGAGCCCCGTCACGTCGAGATATATACAGGTGTGGCCTTGAGGGAGAGGTTGAGGAGCTCCATAACTGGGTTGAAAGTTTCAAGCATATATGGATAGAGAGAGGATGCACAATCATGTGTGATGACTGGACTGGTACCACGAAAAAGTCCATGATTAACTTTTTGGTCTATTGCATCGAAGGTACAGTATTTGTTAAATCTGTAGATGCATCAAATTATGAAAAAAATGCCAATTATTTGTTTAGTTTGATGGATAAGATGGTAGACCAAATTGCAGAGGACAATGTTGTGCAAGTAGTGACTGATAATGAAGCCAGTAATAAGGCTGCAGGGAAGAAATTGATGCAGAAACGCAGGCATTTATATTGGCTCCCATGTGCAACATATTGTCTAGATCTGATACTCGAAGACATAGGGAAGAAAAATCATGTGAAGAAGACAATTGACAAGGCACAAAAAATCACACAGTATATTTATGGCCATCCTAGGATATTGAATATGTTCAGGGAGCATGCGAGTGAGGGACGAGATATCATCCTTGCAGGGCCAACCAGATTTGCTTCGAATTTCATTTCTTTAGAGTCTTTGCACATGTATAAGATTGAGCTTAATTCTGGATACTTTATCTTTATAGATATGATCCGTATTTGATTCAAATTTCATTTCTTTGCACAGGTATAAGAATGAGCTGAAAGTTTTCATGTACCACAATGCCCTGCGGGAATACATCGACAAGTCTAATGTTGATGCTCAGATAGAATATTTGGATGTCTGCCACATCGTGGAAGACAACAAATTCCGGGGCAGGGTCTCACGATACATGAAAGTAGTCACACCCCTCGTGAAGGTCCTAAGAATGGTGGATGACGATGAGAAGAATGATATGGGATATCTGTACGAAGCCATGGACTGTGCCAAATTAGAGTTGCAGGATTCCCTTCCCAGAGAATATGCAAAATGGTAAAAAATTATTGACCAAAGATGGGACAGCACATTACACCACGACTTGCATGCAGCTAGTGAGTGATTAATTGTATTGATACATTGTTCTTTAGGGGCGAGTTTGACTACAGGTTAGAGTAACACGGTTAGGATAAGCGCAGGGATAGATTAGAGTAACACGGTTAGGATAAACACATTACATTTGACTACCCAGGTCCCAGGGGAATGAGGGGATAGGTCCCAGCAGCCCTAGGAACCTGGGCAGGTCGACCTCCAGGGGGATAATGCCTATAGGTCGACCTCGAGTAAGTCATTCCGTCTCTTAATTTGAGCAAGTCACCCGCCCAAAGATATCTCATCCCTGTCGACTTAACCGTTTATCAAACTCGCCCTAGGTTATTTTATATCTAACATTTAGTTAACTATACACAAATGCAAGTTATTTCCTCAACCCTTGATTTATGTATGATGACAATGCACATGTTGATAGCGAGGTGCTTCAAGACACTTTAAAAGTCATTGGTCGTTTATCGAGGACACCAGAAAAGAGACTTCAAGCCGAAGTAGAGGTTGACCTTTATTGATTTTATCAATAAGAGGTATAGAATTTGCTTAAGTCATTATGTTAATCTATTACTTTATCTTTGTAGATGAACTATTATAAAATGAGGACTGTGACATATTCTGACTCTCAATTGCAGTACGTTGTGGGAAGAGTGGGCCCAAATATATTTTATTTTTGTGTTTTCTTAACCTCAATATGTATTAGTACATCTTACATTTATTTGTTTATGGTTGGTAGAACAACTGACTGGTGGATAATGGTAAACAACCGAGATGTGGACAGTAATGCATTGGCTTTCATTGCAATTAGGGTGCTCAGTCAAACAACATCGGCAAGCCAATGTGAAAGAAATTGGAGCACGTTCAGCCTTATACACTCAAAGGTTCGCAATCGGCTAAAGGCTGAACGGTTAGAAAAATCGATTTACTGCCACTACAATATGAGACTGAGTTTAACATGAAGTTAAGACAACAACTGAGGGACAAACGCGTCGCAGAGGATGCAACTCCAGAAATTGATGTGGACGCTTTATTTGATGATGACAATCCCTTGCAGTCTTGGGTGGAGACACGAGAGCAGGTTGATGAGCCCGTTTTTTATGTTGATGATAGAACATGGGCAGAGGACATACTAGATGAAGATGAGCCAAAAGATCCAGAATTCAAAAGAGCAACAAAGAGGGCCCGAGAGACTCATGCGCACCAAAGAAGGGACGCAGCTTTGTTTGTTCATGACACTGAGGAGCAGCTTGAAACCGAGCCAGCTAGACACTCAGAATCAGAAAGCAGGCCAATCACTCCTAGAATGGTCAAGCCACCTCCATCCTTAAGAAGAAGTACACCAGTGCATGGGATGTTTGAGAGGACTAGTGCTGCTGCTCGAGAGGACCCGACAATTAAGCAGTTGAAGCATATTTATGTGAGGCACACGCCAAGGGGAAAAGGACTCATGTCAAAGGTGACTGAAAAAATCACACCAAGATAGGAAAAAAATATCCCCAAAGGCTAAAAGGCGACTGATTTCTTATGGTTCTGATGATGATGGTGATGATGATGATGATCAGTGCAGTTGTAGGTGCTACAGGTGCTACTATAGGTGGTGGCACTGCTGGTGGTACTTCCTCCTTCCACGCAGATACAGGCCAAGGATATAGTCATAGTGAGCGAGGATATGATTCACAGAGCCAATATGGGCATCCATCAGGTTACGGAAGTGGCCAACAGGAAGCAACCATTTATGGGTGGGGTCATGAACCAAAATTCCAGTTCCTCTTCTCATCCTCAAGATTCTTACGCTGATTCTGGATTCGAATCAAGCCAACAATCTTACACTCCAAGAGGGATGCAAAGAGGGATGCAGGACTTGACTACCTCATTGTTTGGTTATAGTGAATATACACAATACATGTAACCTTCTTATGGGTATCAACATCAAAATCCAGACGATGAGGGAGAAGGTTCTTCTAGTTATTATCCATATTAGTGCATCATCATTTAGGTAAGGATCATTTAATTTCTGTAACATTTACTGTGTCTAATTAGGTTTATTGTACTGCTTGAACCCACTTCATGTTTAGTATGTACTCAAGAATATTAGTTTAACATGTTCAATGTTTAAACTTCAATGCCTACTTCATGTTTATTGCATTTAATCCAATTTCTTTACAGTCAAATGCATGTCTAATGAATTTTCTAATTATTACGTGATTATTTATATTTTTTAATTTATTTTTAATTTTTTAGACTTATTTTGATATTTTTTTAACCTTTTCACTAGATTTCGGCCGGTTTCAGCCGAAATCGGTTTCAGACTCGGCCGAAACCGAGTCCGAAACCAACACTGCCATCCATGCACCCACACCCTACTTAGAACATGAGCCACAAGCACAAAGAGGAGAGACGATATAAGATCTCCCTGTCGGAATCCCCTACCACTGTAGAAGTAAGAAGTCAGCTTTCCATTGACAAGCACATCAAAGGAAGCAGAGGAAATACAATCCCGGACCCAACAAATCCATTTCTCTCCAAAACTCATCTTCTCTAACACATCCAATAAGCAAAGTTAATTTACCTTATCATAAGTTTTCTCAAAATCCAGCTTCAAGATCACCCCTTTCTTCCTTTGAGTCTTCATAATAAATAAGCACTCATGGACCACTAAGAAATTGTCCTGAATGTGTCTTCCCCTAATGAAGGCTCCCTGGTAACAACTAACCACCCTATCCATTACACTATCAAGCCTCAGTGCCAGTAACTTGAAGATGATCTTATAGGTGCCATTCAACAGACTAATAGGTCAGAAGTCATGAAAATCTTGGGCCCCTAGTTTCTTGGGGATAAGGACTAGAAAGTTTTGTTGATGCCCCCCAAGTAAGTCATTCCCTCCTAGAATTCCCTCACTGCTGCCATAAGGTCAGCCTTGATAACATCCCAACATTTCTGGAAGAAGGCCACAAAGAAGCCATCCGGCCCTAGAGCTCTATCCCCTGAACGAGAGAAAATTGTCTGGAGAACCTCCTCCTCTGTAAAACACTATGAGATAGCATCCCTCTCCTCAAGAGAAAGGCGGGGAAGGAGATCATTTGCAATCCTCGACATGAAATGGTCTTCCTCTGTGAACAGCCTGGAGTAGAAGTCCCTCACCAAACCCTGATCAGCACATCCGAAGAAACAGAGAGCTCACCCATCTGGATACACGTGATGGTGTTAACTCTCCTCCTCCCTGAAGCAATATACTGGAAATAAGCAGTATTCCTCTCCCTCTGCTTGATCCATCTGTCCACCGATTTCTGCCTCCACTAAATCTCCTCCCTACAAAGGATCTCATCAAAATGTCCCCTAAAAGAAGCCCTGAGGCTCTTATCCTCTGCATTCATAATCCCTACCTCCTCCAAGAAGTCCAGTCCCCCAATCTGTTGAAGATCCTTTGCTGCCCTCCCCGGGAGAGTTTTGTCTACCCCAAGACTTGAGAATCTGAGCAGTGTGCCTCAGCTTCAACACCAGAGTAGCCATAGCCGACCTACCAGTAGCCTGTGAGATTCAAGCTCTCCTAATAGTGTCCAAAAAGTCTACCTCCCTAAACCAAAACTGCTCCATTCTAAAACTGAGCCTCCTATTCTGCAGATAACTGATCTCTAAGAGGATGGGCTTGTAATCCGACACTAATCTGGCCAAAGGTAGAACCTACACATGAGGATGGTGATCCGCCCAATCAACAGGGACCAAGAATTTGTCCAACCTAAAGCAAGAAACATCAACTCTCATGTTAAACCAAGTGAACTGACCATGTGCCATGTCGATGTCCATCAAAGCCACCTCCTCAATGAAGGTAGTGAAGTCCTCCATACATATCCCTTGCAAAAACATTCTCCCCCGTCCTCTCCCAAGGGGCAGCGACCGCATTGAAATCCCCACCAAGACATCAGGGCCTTCCCGAGGAAAGATGATGACTGACCAAGTCCTCCCATAGATGACGCTTCTCTCTGCTTTGGGGTCCGTACATCATGGTGAAGTCCCAAGAGAAACCATCCCTCACATTAACGAAGTGGAGGGAAATGGCCCACCTGCTCACCTGCCTATCCATCACCACCTCTACAACCTTATAAGGATTCCAGAGGATCATGATTCCCCCCTGGACCTGCCCTTCGTTGGGGACACAACTCTCATGGAAAGTCTAGCACCCCCTAACTCCCTCATAAGGGATTCATCATCCCCTTCACATTTGGTCTCTTGAATACAAATAATATCCATCTTACTTCTCCTAATCAGCTCCTTCACCGACCTCTTCTTCTCCTCCCCCCTAGCCCCCTTACATTCCAAGAAACTAACCCCACGAAGACACAAGGTTAGGTCTCTCCTCGCCCCCATCCTCCCAATCCATCCCTCCTCTCTATTGAGGCCTCTCTCTCTCTCGAATAGTAGCACCCCATCTCTTCCTAGTTTTGGAGAATGCCCATTTTACGTCTTCGTCTGCACCCGCATGAAAAGAGATACCAACCTTCTCAGCTGCCTCCCTCATCTGCTCCTCTGTAATTTTGCAATCATCCCCACAATCTCTCTCACCCGCAAACATTAAAGAGCAGAGCGGGGAGGGTGGGGCGGCGATGGCGACGGGCGCGAAGGCCACGATGAAGGGGAAGTACGACGTGGACAAGAGCGGGGCGTCGACCGTGGCCACTGTCGCCGTGAACGCAGGCGACGTCAAGCTAAAGGCCTCGGTGACAGATGCCACATTCGTGGGCGGCCCCTCCTTCTCCGGCCTCGCCCTCTCCCTCGAGCGCCTAGGCTCTATCATCGACTACGACGTCCCCCACAGGGATGTCCAGTTACAGTTCATGAACACGATCAGAGTGAAGGAGAAGTCGGTGAGCCTGACGTACATCCACTTCCAGGGCACCAACAGGACGACCATGGATGGGACAGTGACATTCGACCCAACGAACAACGTTTCATGGAGCTATGCATTTGGGATTGGGGACTGCAAGGTCAAGTATGCTTATGCCCACGGGAGCTTGAAAAGGACCTTGTTCGAGCCAACCTATGACATCTCTAGGAGCGTGTGGGACTTCGCCGTGCCGAGGAAGTTCGAGGGGGCAACACCCTCAAGGCCTCATACAAGATGTCGAAGAAGAATCTCAAGTTAGAATGGTCCGATAAAATTGGAACGATGCAAAGAAGATTAGCATGGCCCCTATGCATATTATTCAGATGGCCATCACACATATGAAGAATGGAAGCTGTCCCACATTAAATGTGAGGGTGGGTAAATGGCTGACTATTCATGAAGATAGCCAGCTATTCCTCAGCTTGATTTATATCCTTTGAAAATCTACCTTCCTGGATGAATGAAAGAACTGCCCTTGAATCCAAGTGGTTTATGTACATAGACACTGATGTCACAGCGGCTTGTCAGCTAAATGTAAACAAATTGAAAAAGGTAGCACATGCAGGCAGATCTACTAAGGAGACTTCGTGAACATTTAAAAGTCAAAAACACGGTCATCTATGAATATGTCTGACATGAACTAAACATTATATGTTACGGTTCACATTATTAAAATTCACCTTTTGTGCGTCGCAACATTATCGTCTTTAGAACTGCCTGAAGCTTCCTATACCCAACAGCAGGGTCCCTGTTAATTGGTATCTTAATTTTAGAGCAAAATGAATTGTACACAGAAAATGGCTCATATTTGAGGAATCTGAAGTAGCTATAAAGATCATCCACAGCATTCTGAATTGGTGTTCCAGACAAGCACCATCTTCTTTTGGCACGAAGACCCCAACATGCTCGAGCAACCTGAGTCCGATGATTCTTAATAGTTTGAGCTTCATCCAGTATTACCCTAAACCACCCAACCCTCGCAAGAGGACGAGCAGTAGATTCAAGTAGTGAACCATCCACTGTGTTTGAAGCCTTCAAATTTCTTGGAAATTCTTTCCTTTTTTTACCTACAGAAAAATTGAAAGAAGCACCCATAGTATCTGGCCTGCCTTTTCCATTACTTTTATCTGCAGTGGACCGCATCGCAACCTCCATGCTGACAATAGAATATGTAGTGAGCACAACATCGTACTTGGCAAGTTCATAGGGATCCCTTGTTCTATTGCTTCCGTGATATACAAGAAATGATAGGTTTGCTTCACTGGTAACTTTATTTCTCAGTTCATCAGCCCATTGCCGAAGAACACTGGTAGGGCATACAACCAGAGTACCAGCAGCTGGCCTCCCCTTTTGTCGTACAGGAGTGTTCGCACTCTTCAATGGCCCCTCAGTTACTTGCATATTGGAATTCCCTTGGTTCAGACCATCAGAATTAGGAAAGTCATCATCATCATCCAAATTCAAAGCTTCAAATTCACCTTTGGCTGGAATGGTACAAGATTTGGATGACGGGGATCTTTCCATCAGAATAAGTGCTATTGTGGACACAGTTTTGCCCAAACCCTTTAACAAAACCAATCAAATCTTCAACACGATGGCAGTCAAACTGGTACATGACCGGAATTATTAGCATTTTAATATTGTACAACCAACCTGATCGTCTGCAAGAATTCCTCCAGAGCAGGGTAGACTGTGTGTCTCTTTCTGGACCATCCAAGACAAAGCTATGCGCTGCCCAGAATTGACATTAAGGCAGATATCAGAGTCACAACAGCTGAGAGACTACAGGAATGTACAGATTGAGGAAAAAGTACCTGGTGTCTCAGTAATGGAACAGCCAAAACTCCCTCAGGAGGGCTTGCTTCAGACTTGGGCTGAGCCAAATCCTGCCATACAATAAAATCTAATATATACTGATA
Organism: Amorphophallus konjac; assembly: GCA_022559845.1. NCBI lineage: Eukaryota > Viridiplantae > Streptophyta > Magnoliopsida > Alismatales > Araceae > Amorphophallus > Amorphophallus konjac. Next base: position 420,658,976 of record CM040122.1, on the reverse strand, counting down.
TTAACCATCTATTAAGAAATATATACACAAGAAATCCCGGTGAAAGCATGAGGGAAATTTTTTTTTTTTTTTTTTTTTTTGGGGGGGGGGAGGGGGGGGAGAGAAAAACAGCACTAAGTTCAAACAACCGGAGGAGGACGCTAGTCAAAACCTATTATTTATAGGGTGTTTGGGAGCACTATTTCTTGGAAGCTATTTCTTTCTCAAATTTTATTTTATGTTATTTTCACTCAATTTTTAAAATTGATGCAAAGTACTTGCTAGTTGCTAACATGTTTGGAACAATTGACAGAATTTTGAAAATTAAACAGGCATGTTTGGCATGTCCTTAATCTCATACAAGGTTCTCCTCCAACATGGAGGCAAAGTTGTCTGGGCACGCAAGCTTGACCGCACAAGCAGCTCCCTCCCAGCTCCATGATGGGGCACAGCAAATCTTCAAGTCTGCCCTTCCTTCCCACCGATCTTAACAGGGGGGGGGTACTTCCCAGCGATTTTAACAGGCCATGGCGCAGAGAGAGAAAGAGAGAGAGAGAGATAAACACAAGCAGATAGTTGGTTTCTAGTTGGCGGGGGGGGTCCCAGTGATTTTAACAGGCCATGGCACACACACACAGAGAAGCAGATAGTTGGTTTCTAGTTGGGGAAGTTTTGCAGAGGGTTAACTTCCTCCCTAAAAATTAGGAAAGGGGATTCCAAATGGGGTTAAGTCCCTACTCTTTCCTAAAAATATAATTTGAGAGGGAAATGTCAAAAGAAGTGCAACCAAACAGCCTATTAATAGTTGATTTTTCTGAAGCTGACTCCCAATTTCACCCATGCATACAAGCTCTCACTATATTTACTTGGACATGACATTCCAAGGAAAGTTTAAGGTGTAAGTAGGTTCAATTCCTATTCACCTAGAATAAGCAACATCTATGCAAGTATCCAACCACCAACATTTAGCATGTAGTAGACAAGCCATAGAAGTAAACCCGACAGGTTCAATAAGATTCCAAGGTGCCTTCAATGATTTTTTTTCTAAAGTGGATAGTACCACTAATGTAAAAGAAAGAAGAACGTATAAGTACAGGATGTCTCAACCCAAAAACAGGTAACCCCAAAAACCTATACAATAAAGTTCCACAAAAAGCCTGTGTGGATCAACCTAATCCCCCAATCAGCCAAAAAGAGGAGAAGTTAAGGGAGTTCACATTACATAGAGTGACAGCCCATTCCCTTACTCTAGCACAAGCAAAAGAAGCAACAATGTCCTCAACCCAAGACTCCCTCCTGAATATCCGATTATTCCGCTCCCCCTACAACGTCTATAGTAGCACAAACAAAAGAAGCAACAATGTCCTCAACCCGAGACTCCCTCATGAATATCCCTATTATTCTGCTCCCCCCACAACGTCCATAGTGTGACGCAAAGGCAAACCACCACACCATCCTGTCAGTCCAGAGGGGCCAAGGCCTATCTCAATGCATAAGCAGGTGGTGAACATCACAATGATGGGCGATGATGCATTTGATCCTTCTAGTAATCTCCCTCCACACCCCCCTGTGAGTAAGAGCAACCTACAAACAGGTGGTCAAGGGACTCATCGTCCTCGTCACATAGACAGCAAGTCGGTAAAATGTTCGAAAGGAATCAGGTCAGCCTGTCTCGGGTTGATAACCTCCCATGAGAGACTCTCCATGTCAAAATCTTCACCTTCAAGGGGCTCTTTAATCTCCACACCTCATCATGAAAGCTGTGGCGAACACCTCCATCTAAGAAGACAACATATGCCGACCTAATTATGAAAGAGCCTCCCTCCTCCCACCTCCAAACCCACACATCCTCATTGTCCCGAGGACGATGGGTAAGGAGGAAAAAGAGAAGTCCCTGAAACTGCTCAAACTCCCTACTGTCTGAGATCCCGTCTTAAAGTCAGTGCTCAAGTACCACCCGGGAGGAGGTGGTCGAAGGCATGAGAGACTACACCTAGGAGATCCGAAGCCACCGCAAAGAGGCTAGGAAACAAAGCCTCCAAGAGAAAATCCCCACACCATCTGTCCTTCCAAAAAGACTTTTGAGGCCATTTCCCAGTCGGACCCGGACACCTGAGTGAAGAACATCCCTGTAGGAGATGATAACCCGCCATAAACAAGAAGTCATGTAGAGAGGAGAAGAAACCAAGTCCTAGACTCTCTTCTAGAAGTACCGTTGCCTGATCAACTGAGCCCATAACCCATCCTCTCCACACCCCAACCTCCACAGTCACTTACACAAGAGTGCCAAATTGAAATCCCTTACATGCTTTATCCCCAAACCTCCTTGTACCTTGCTAATGACCAGCCTTTCCCAAGTTATACCATGCCATCCCCTGCATCTATCCCCACTGCCATGACAAAAGAACCTACATTGAATTGAATCAAGCTTTTTGGCCACCGTCTTCGGAATCCGGAAAAAAAACAAAAAGTAAGTAGGGAGATTGTCCAACACAGATCTGCACAGTACCAATCTGCCCCCATAAGATAGGGCTCTAGCCTTCCACCTAACTAGCCTAGACTCATACCTCTGAATGATAGGAAGCCAATCTACACACCTAAGAGAACCCAATGTAAGGGGGAGGCCTAAATAAGAGAATGGGAATTCACCAATCTTGCAACCAAACAAGCGAGCCACCCTCATGAGAGGCCTATCCTCCATGTTCACCCCTACAAGAAGACTCTTGTTGAAGTTAACTTTCAGGCCAGTGACCTCCTCTAACAGTTCCAACAAGAGCCTAGCTATGAAAGGGTGTTGCTCACCCTCAGAAAAAAAACAGATGATATCGTCTGCACACTGCAAGTGAGTAAGAGTAGGACCATCAGAAACCATTTAAAGACCTCTGACCAACTCAACAACCTAAGCTCTCTACCACACCCAGCTCAAAACACTAGTCACGAGCACAAAAAGAAGAGGAGACATAGGGTCTCCCTGACGGAGTCCCCGGCCACAGTGGAACCAAGAGGACGGCTTCCCACTTATCAGGACCGCAAATGTAACTGAAGAGATACATGCCCTAACCTAGCTAATCCATCTGTCCCCAAAACACATTCTGTCCATAACATCAAAGAGACACATCCAATTCACCATGTCATAGGACTTACGAAAATCTAACTTCAAGACCACCCATTTCCTCCTCTGGTTCTTCATAGCAAAGATACATTCATGCGCCACCAAAAAGTTATCCAGAATATGTCTCCCCCTAATGTAAGCTCTCTCAAAATGACTGATCAATCTGTCCATTATAGTGGCCAACCTCCCTACAAGCACCTTGGTGATGATTTTGTAAGTACCATTCAACAAACTGATGGGCTTAAAATCTTGAAATTCTAGAGCACCTGCCCTCTTTGGGATGAGCACCAATAGGGTCTTGCTAATACCCCCCAAATGTGCCCTCCCCTCTTAAAACTCTCTCAATGGTGTTAGCAAATTATCTTTGATAACTCCTCAACACTTATGAAAGAAAGCCGGAAGCCATATGGACCTGGGGCTCTATCACCTACAAGAGAAAATATTGTTGGCGGACCTCCTCCTCTGAAAAGGATAGAGAGATAGCATCCCTCTCCTCAAGGGAAAGGCATGGGAGAAGATCAGCCGCCACCCTCGACCTATAGAACACATCCTCTGCGAACAGTGTCGAGTAGAAGTGTCTCGCCTGGTCTCTAATCTCCTCATCTGAGGAGAAGGAGAGGTCCCCCACCTTGATGCAAAAAATAGAGTTGACCCACCTCCTCCCATAAGCAATACACTGAAAGTAAGCAATGTTCATATCTCCCTCTTTAATCCATCTATCCCTCGATCTCTGTCTCCAATAGATCTCCCTTCAAACTACTCCCTCAAGGTATCCCTGAGTGCCCTATCCTCTTCATCCATAAAGTCTGCCTCTTCCAAAGAATCGAGGCCCTCAAGGTGTTGTCCTTCCCTTCCCTCCCTAATAGAGTTTTATGAGTTCCTCAAGCCTGTAAAACCTACGCAGTGTGCCTCAATCTTCTGACCAAAGTGCCCATACCAGAGGGGCTCATAGTCTGAGCATTCCAAACGCATGTGACAATCTCCATAAAATCAGTCTCTCTAAACCACACCTGCTCAAATCTGAACCTGAAGCTCCTATCACATACCCAGCTGGTCTTCAAAAGGATGGGTTTGTGGTCAAAAACATATCTCGTCAACCCAACCACCTGCACATGAAAAAAGTGGTCCGCCCAATAAAAAGAAATCAAAAACTTGTACGGCCTAGAGCAAGAAGCATCTGCTCTCAGGTTGGACCAAGTGAAGCAACCCTGGGACATACCAATATCCACTAATGCTCCCTCCTAGATGAAATTAGAGAAGTCCTCCATGTCTCCATCATATAGAACATCTCTTGCCCTCTCCCAAGGGGCTGCCACTGCAATGAAGTCACCTCTAACTAACCAAGGCCGTTCGGAAAAAAGGTGGTGACGAATCAAGTCATCCCATAACAATCGCTTCTCCTCCCTGGGCTAGGGGCCAAACACCTAACTGAAGTCCCAAGAAAAGCCATACTTGATGCTCTTGAAGTGTAAGGAAATGGCCCATTTGCTGACCTCCCTGTCATGCGTCACCTCCTCCACCTCGTACGGATTCCAGAGGATCATAATGCCCCCGGACCTACCCACTGCCACGCAGGCAACCCCCTTGGAAAGACAGGGCCCTCCGATCTCCCTTAAGAGGGCCGCACCACCCCCCCTCACACGTTATATCCTGAAGACAAAGAATATCAATCTTGCACCTCTCAATCCACTCCCTTTCTGCCCTCCTTTTCTCCACTCCGCCCAACCCCCACACATTCCAAGAGACAATCCTCATTGATAACTCTCCCCTTCTCCCTCCTCCTCACCACCCCTACCCACCCTCGACTGTGACCGCTCCCCAGCCCGTATGCTCGCACTCCGTCGCTTGTTGATTTTAGAAAATACCCACCTCAAATCCCTCTCTGCAACGGCGAAGGAGATCCCCACCTGATCTTCCACCCCCTAGCATGCTCCATGGACGACCTTTCAACTTCCATGCATGACCTCCTCTAACCCCAGTCTACTTCTCCCTCGTACAGCCTCCCCCTCATTTGGCAAGTCTCCTCCTCCACTGCCATCTTCATCCTCCAACAACTATTGCAGACCGTCAAGGATAACATCCTGAGCCAAGTCTGCCTCTACAACCGCAGCCAAGTCCCTAGGACAAACTGCTGGTGTCAGGTCTTCCATGCGTGGAGGCAAGCTCTGTACCGGCAGCCCCATTGCCTGAAGTTCCTGCCCACCGGCGGTCTCCACGTCGGCTCGTAACTCTGGGACGTCCAAATCGTCCCCCTGCAAAGGGTCGAGCTCTGTTGTAGACCCCGACGCCGGCACTAGCATCAAGGACCCATGTCGGTCCTCCACAGCCTCATTAGCCTGCTCAACGAACTCCGCGAGTAGGAAGTCCTCCCCTACAAACAGGTCATTGGCTAAGGCAAGGCCCGCCCAAGCATCGCGAGCGCCCCGTCGACACTGTCGCTATCGTCCGCCACTGCCGGTAGCAGCGCAGACGTCTGGGACTTGCTCCCCATAGCCCGATGGAGTAGACCAGACTTATTTGCAGCAGCACCCTGAGAAAGGGAAGACAAGGGCGAAAGCACCTAGCCCTTCCACTGGCAGGACGAGACATCCACGTCACCCGTAGATGACGACAAGCTCGCGAGTAGCTTCAGACACCCATCCCGACCCTCACAGCCACCTTGCGAAGGGGGGACTGCCACCTTCAAGTGTTCAGGGGTGACGCCGTCGACCACCGATGGCTTGTGTTTCGCCGGACACCGCTCAACAGTGCAATGGCTCGCCACAGCCAACCAGGTTGGGGAGAAGAGGCCTATCGGTATTAGAAGACCCAACACGCGTCGTTATCCCGAATCCGCTGGGTAAGTCGAACCTAGCCGGATCTGGGTTAAAGGGATGCTGAGCCCGACCAGTCACCGCACTGACCCGCCCAAGATCTGCACGCCCGTTGGATACCCCCTGCAGCCAATTGAAAGTCGAATCGAGTGGGGCCCATAGCCCCCCCCCCCCCTCGTCTTCAACCGCCCACACAGAGGTGGGTTGCCCTAACTGCCTCAGAGAATGCTTGCGCCGCCCACGCTCCACCGGCCAGCTAGCCACCGTAATGACAAAGTCGACCCCTCCAAATGAGAGGGTGATCATCGACAAGACCTCCACCGGCTTAGATGACCACATAGTAGCCTCCAGCGCCGACATGTTACCTGCCGGCACAAAGTAACAGTTGTCGAGCTCCACCTCCCCCAGACGACGCAGGATGATGGTGATCCCCTGCTCATGACAGAGCACAATGGGGAGGCTGATGAGCTTCACACGGACGCCAAACGCCCAGGGGTGAGGATACGTGCCCCTCTGGAGGGACCAAGGCAAGACACAAACCACCCCCTTGACCATCAAAACACCCAGCTCCGCCACCTCCTCAACTGGCCCGATCGCAAGTAGACCCGTGACAAGAGTTTGACGGGCGTCCCAGGTCCCCCGCTCCCCCCACCGGAAGTTGAAGACAACACTCAGCCCTTCCCACTCCACCACCCCCTCCAGCGGAAAGAAGAACATGCACCTTCTAAGCCATTCCAGGCGACCGGCGAGCAGGTCCGGTGGGATCGCCCCAAGGTCCAAGCAGTTCCTCCCTCCACTCGTCACCAGATGCCATCCCGTCACCACCTCCACAAAGGACCTCCGATGGCCTCCAAGTTCACCACCACCGATGCCCTGCCTCCCACGAGATGCCCGCAACTAACAAGCGCATTGCAAGTGCCCAGGCTGCGGGCAACGGAAGCAGATCAGAGTATGGCCAAGTCACCTCCTCTCGTCTCTCTAGCCAACAAAAGATGGCCGAGCAATGCCTCCCCCTCCCGACTGGGAAAGGTTCGGCACGAAACGGCGAGTTTCGGCAACCCCAACCAGGGTCGCCCCCCGCCGCATCTCCCGCACTCGACCCACACTCTCACGAAGACACCCAAAACTTCTCTCCCTAGAAAGTCTAGAGAGAGAAAAAATAGAGTTAGGTCCGATGGGATCATGCCTTCAATGGTTGTACCAACCTGTCTCCTAAAGTTGAAAAAAACAGACAGAGTTACTACGAGTTATGGTTCACCGACTCAGGCGACTCATACCGGATCATGGCATCCCCACGCCATGATGCGGGTGGATCGGTCCGATCTACCATTAATTATTTAAACAATAGTATAATATTAAAAAATAACTTCATTTTTTAAAAAAAAATAACAATTATAATAATGATATAACATTAACCATGAAACTCTATTTTCTAGTGTATTGAATTATTGATTATCTAATAATGATATAATGTTCAAAAAATAGTTAAAAATAAAAAAGAGACTAAATAATTCATACATACTTTGGATTGATGAAATAGTAGTTCTACAAGTTAAAATTTAGGAAAAACAATCAAAATGTTGCAAGAAGTTTTAATTTTGCAAACAAAATAAAAACAGCCTCAACCATGTGACTTGCCCAAGCTAGCCCAAGTCAGCCCCAAGTCGGCCCAACTGGTACCAGATCAGGTCGGTTCCGAGTCAGTCCGTATCACCAAGTCGGTGAACCCTACTGCTTGTTACCCATGTACTTTGGACCAAATTCTAAAAAGATGATCGATGACGTTACAAACCTAGAAGGGAATCAAAGATAAACAAATGTCTTGCACTTTCCTCAAAAACATCAGGGTTGAATTTTATCCCGAGGAATTAATGGAAATTGTGCTTGTACATTTACATTAAATCTTCGCATTGCAAGTAAAATTTGGTTTTTATAGTTTTAATGGCAAACTTGCACTCAACCAACAACATGCTATTCTCAAAAACCATATTTATTTTTCCGGCTCATCTGACTTGTGTGGTAAAAGAAAAGGCTAAAATAACTGACACCTTTTACCGAATGTCATCCTTGAAATTTTTTGTGAGCAAGACCTGCCTCCAAATTGACATCTCTTCAATTTTCTGCTTCCAGTCTTTTTTATTGAACTCAGGTGAGGACTCTCTCTTACCTCCTAACTCCAACAACAATAACAGTACTCTCCATCAAGGAAATAGTCTAGTACAATTGGCCAGGATGTGGTATATATAGGAGGAACTGTATCCACCACAAACAAATCTGGATGGGCCGGATCTTGGGTCCTCCGCCCCATTTTGCACCTCCAGTCAAACCCAAATGTAGAACTTTATTCATCTCTCTATATCTCTCCATCAACTGCCTTAATAAAAAATGGCTTCTGGTGTAGATCTACTAAAATGGCTTCTAGAGTAGATCTACTTGTTATAGAATTGAGCTTAATTCTAAAAATAATAGTCATAAACCTACAATAATCGTTACAATTCCCATTTTTTTGAGAGAAGATGCAGATTGCACCACCAACTTTACTGCATAACTAGAGGCAGTACAATCAAATGTACACAAAACCAAGCTCTATATATAAAGTGTGGCACCATAACATTGCTGCCACCTTTCTAATGAAGAAAACAATATATTTGACTTTTTTTAAGTAATATATTTGACTTTTATGTATTCCATTTTTATAAGTCATCAAGTATTGATATCTCTTTTTCAAGAAAGGAAAATTTTAGTTTTAAACCTCTATAATATTTCATGGATTACCCCTCCAATCCAGACATTTATTTATAAGACCCTCACAATTACACATTTATTTGATAAACACCCTTTTCAGGGCCTTTTTTTGTAAACATATGAGGGGCTTTTTCACCCTTTTTATGGAAAGTGGATGGTACCACAAGGAGAAGAAATTACAAGGGTGGGGGTGTAAGACTAAAAACTCCCCTATACAAAAAGTTACAAAAGAAGAAATCTCTACCCTCCCAACAAAGAAAAAGTATAGGAGTTGCAACTGTCCACTTTACAAAAAATGGTACCCCGCTCCCTAACATGATTGAAAACAAACTCCACTATCTTGCTTTTCCTAATATTACGGAGCCTTTCACTAAATAACTTGAGATTTTGGGGAAGTATAAATAAGTATCTGGATTGGAGGGGTAATCTGTAAATATGAAAGCTTATAGAGGTTGAAAACTAAATCTCCAAACGAAAATACTTGTTGTTACTAGATCATAGGCAATAGCAAAATCAAGAATGGCATCAGCACTAGCATTTCTTTTGCCAAAGGCAAAGCTTTCATAAATCCTCCCATAGCATCTATATTCTTATCTACATGACCACTTAGGTCTCCTCTAACAAAAATCTGATCATTTAGGAAAATCATGGACTATACTATAGGCATCCCCCAGAATTGTTTTTTTCATACTCTCTTTCTGGTCCCATCTTTAGTGCCTAAGCATTAACTATATTTAAAATCTCTCTATGTGGCACAATTAAACTACACAAATATATCCCCCCACTTTCCTAACTTCTACAACTTTATCTTTTATATTTTTATTAACAATAATACCAACAACATTTCTATTGTTACATTTACCTATATACCACATTTTAAAGCCATCAATATCTTTTGGTTTAGATTCCCTCCACCTAATTTCTGATAAACACATTTTTAAAGTAATTTCTGATAAACACATTAACACTGATAACTCTCAATACCTTTACTAAGTTTGTACTACTCTTACCAACTAAAGTTCCTTCACTCCATATAACCAAAGAACTTCTTCCCTTGGAGCAACTTTTTATCTGTGTTCATCCAACACATGAGAACCCTTTCCCTCTATCATGGCAATCCAAGAACCATCACAATGCATCACTTCTTGGGGATGCCTTTAGCAAACCCTTGCCCAGTTGTCCCTACATATAGTATGGAATGCTTTTGGAGATGAGAAAGGAGAAGGCTGTGTGTTAGGTTGACAGCCAACAGTTAAGAAAATTTTATCACATCCCAACGAGCATCGGCAAACATTGCATAGCATTAACATCTAAATGGCTATATAGCATAATTAGAATTGCACAAGTAATTCTTGCAATAGAAAATAAAAATTAATCTGTCAATAGGTATGTGCCCACAAGACCTAAAGAAAATCCAGAGTTGCGGCTGCAAGTAGAGTACATATGCCGAATGATAACTGTCCAGTGATTAAAAATTTAAGATAAAGCAGGTGTATGAACCTTCTCACTCTAATAAAAATGACTACAAATATCATCTAGTAGCATGTACCAAACATGTAAAATCAACATGGGAAACAGTTCAGTTAATAACCTGCAGTGCAATCTGAAAAGTTAAGTTTCCATCATCTGCCTGACACCTTGAGGAACTTGTTCGAGGATAATAAGGAGGTGCAACATATGACTTTTTTGGAGCTGCTGGGCAAGGTAGATAATTAACATTATTTCCATCAATAATGCATATATCAGGATCCTCATCCACATTCATGCTGTGTCCAGAAAGATCTTTTGGTGGGATTTGGCTGACACTCTTTGCTGGATGAAATTGTCTTTGAGAAACTGTAAGAAGCTGATCCTTTTTTGCATTCTCAGAGTAAATCTTTTGTTTCTTATTTTGAATGAACAGCTGAGAATCAGCCAGCAATGATTCTGAGGAATCAGCAAGATGTCTACCATTTTCAATAGTGTAATTTGTACTAAAGCATACTTGCAATGAATCTGCATAAGATGTACAATGAGGATTTATACTCTCTAAATGATTTGTGCCATTGCATGACATTTCTGATAAAGATGAATCAGAATCTAGAAAAGAGGCATCTTCCGGTTGTAGAAATGGCTTTACTTCATCTCCTGTGCATCCTCCTGAAGATACATGCCCCTGATCCTCTTCTTTGACTTCCCCATTAATCATATATTGCCTGTCACTTGATATAAAAGATTGAGATAATTGACCAGGTAAGAATTGTGTTGAGGTGTTTTCAGCAGAAGCTTCAGCATAAACCTCAGGAGGAGAATTCATGGTTACTGGCAAATTTGACCAGGCATTCCAGGTCATTTCAGTAGCCCAACCATTGTTCAACTGCGCATTATGTACATTTGGTGAATATGAATCCAGGTCATTCATGTCCACGTTAAGCATGTTTGGTGAATTTGCACCCAGGTCATTGCATGAATCTACTGCGGTTGAGCATGTATTTTCTTCTTGTCTTCCTCTGTTCAACATGGCATTCGTACACACATCATTGTGAACACTGCCAAAACTGTATGTCACCACTGACATGAAATGTGAAGAATCTGCAAACAAAGACTACAAAATTTTAGCATATCAGACTTAACATCAGCTTAATAAAGATCTCTTAGTCACAATCAACAATCACCTGCTGCTTGACTTTGCTGGAAATGGTTTGAAGATGAAACGAATGTTTTATCTTTGCAGAACACCGCTGCTACATCTAAAGACTCACCATCTCCATGCACTGATACCTCTCTTTTTTTGCATCCCAAATGAAAGTTTTTTCCAGGCACTGCATGTTGAGAGCCATGAATGGACTTGTACTCAGATATGTCAGATGATAAGGTTTCTGGACTCTGAGTCTGCAATTGTTGGTATTCAAAGCCAGATACTGTAGGAACAACAGAACATCCAGTTGAGTCCACCAAAGAATTCTTATACCCTGAAGTTGACAAACTCAACCAGTTTGCTGCATGACTCATGCTTGAAGAGGTATCAATCAAATGTGAGTCATGAGGTTTCACATACTTAGATGATTGGTTACACACATCAAGGCTTTCAGGACACTCTGAAGCCTCGTATGATGACACTAAGCCATTTCCCTGCTTGTATGGATCTAAATCGTGTGATGCAGGGCATTGTGAGTGTTCATGCTCTTCAACTTCCAGGGGAAGTCCCAAAGGAGCTTCTGAGATACCTAAGCCCAGGATCAGAAAGGAAAGAAGAGCACATCAGTAAATGATCATTTTTCAAAACTACCCAAGGTTGTCTTCTGCCACTACAAATGAATAGTTTAGTGTGCTCAGCTCAATATACCATCTTGAGGTGGAGAAGCCTTCTCTTGGTTAGCCTGTAAAACATCTTCTTGGAAGCTCTGTAAATCCATTTTTCACATGTTCAGAATTTGATAACAGAAAGCTCAAAGTCTATATCAGTCAAGAAATTGATTTACCCGGGACAACTGCTGAAAACCCTGATTCACTGAAAATAAGTGCTAAAAAAAACATCATAAATAGTAAGAAAAGACCGAAAAGAGATTGTTCCTTCAGGTGTTCACCAATGAACTAGAGGTAAGGACACCAGGTGCTCACTGACGAACTAGAGGTAAGGAAGTTACAAAGAGGACAGGACAGGGACGCTTGTGGATCTTCCTCATGAAAAGGATGGCAGCTTCATCAATGCTATGGGGTCGTTCCTGGGTCATATCTTATGCCCAATTCTCCACTATACATATCTGTGTTGTTTCTAGTGGGGAAGTAGGGACATAGCGAAACGTATCGGTTTCGGCCCATGCCGAAACCGTTTCGGACCTGCTCACTGTAACAGGTCCGAAACTAAAAAAAAATTAATGGTTTCGGACCGAAACTGTCCGGTTTCGGACCGAAACCGGACCTCCTCACTATAATTTTTGCCTTTTTGAATGTTTTGAACTGATTTCGGCAGAAATTGAAACTGAAACCGAAACCGGTACGTTTCGGTATCGGTCTTGGCCGAAACCGATACTGAAACCGGTACTACCATCCTTGAGTAGGGACACTGAGTATATAATCCAGATTCCTATCTCTGACAAGATATTTTTCAAGATACACTATGATGCATGTGAATTTCATTCAATCATTTATATGCCACAGCAGCATCCACCTTCTTAAGAAAAAGTTGCTGGTAAAAACACAAGAATGAGATCACAATTTGCAAGAATATCACATCAGTTCGAGCTTATTCAGCCAAAAGGCTCTAAATTATGCAGAAATCTTCGTGGGATTGATGAGGTCATGAAACAAGCCTGCATTTTGTAGCTTCATGACCAAATTCCAATGTGTCAAGGGCGAAAATAGTACCCTAACAAGCTGCTGCATTCAATTTTGGCATTCGACAAGGTTTTTTGACAGCTGCAATTTTGGCTAGGCATTTGGACTGTGAGTTTATGACATTGCAAACATGTGATTGAAGTATATGCCAAAATTTGGCTTGTTAGTGGCATCTTTTGGGTTGCCATTGATTATCTCCCAAAAAAAAAAGGAGATGACAAGGAGTAGGAGTGTCTAACAGACTTCCCCTTCTAGGAAGGATTTTATTCTTTTCATTTTTATTTTGGACAAGTCTGATATGTTCTTCAACATAATTTTATTCCACCGAGTTATCTTTTTTCTGAAAGTGTAATTAATTTAGTTAAAGTGGGGAAGGTTTAAAGAAGAAATCATGTTATAAATGGAGACAGGCGGAGGTCAAATCTTCTTGGTTCTATTGGAAGCAGAACAAAATCCATGTTAGGAAGGTTAAAGCTCCTCTCAAAATAAAAGCATTCATGTGGCTTCTTTCCCAGAGGAGGATTATGACTGAAGTCAGAGCATCACAGCAAATGGGCTTCAAGCTTTGATGTTTAGTGTATATTTTGTTGCTTGAAACTGTTGATCACCCATTCTTACAATCTGAACTCAGCAAATGGATTTGTGATGTTCGTAGACTCATTGGTTTACAGCACTCTTTTGGACCAGTGAGGATACGAGGAAAGGCCTGGAGAAATATGAAGATTTTATCTCTACTTTCGCACTAACTGCTGGAGTACTGGGAAATAAGGCAACAATACTGTCTTTGAGGGAAGTTGAGTTTATTTGGATAATATTTGCCTGCAGTCTTTGTCTTATCTTCATTTCTGGTCAAGATTTCTTCTTAAAGTTAGTCTCGAGTCCTGGAAGGGAGTCACTATTTCCTTGTAATTTTTTTCGTGTGGCATACTCATTTTGTTGGATGGTGGAGGAACCTCTCCTCTACAACTCCTGATTGTATCACCTCTAATTGCAAAAGAAAAAGGTTGGTGGTGAAACCCACAACCTTTTTCTAAAAAGATATCTTCCGGGTGAAACGACAATGAATGAATAAATAATCTATCTGCCTCCTTCTCTTTGTCACAGAGGAAGCAGGAGGCCAGGGTGTCTTCATTGAACATCAACACACTGGTTGCAAGTGAAGATCCTTGCTTGAGTACTCATCCAAATAGAAGCTACATCATTTATAAATTGGCTTTATCTATTTTTTTCCTATTTTCAATTCTTTATTTGTATAGCCTTCAACAGTATGCTCCTATCTGCTACAACTTCCAAAGCGCATACCTGACTAGGCATGCAAGGCACCACGAATTAGAAAACCTCAGCCCCAGAGAAAATTCTCACTCACAGAGAAATAGAAAACCCCCATTGCCACAGAATACACTCACACTTACTTTAAAGCTATATCGCAACACAGAGCCTCCACTCCGAATCCCAATCACAGACGACCCAACTCTCAACCAACGAAATCTTCCAACCTAGCCCGCATCAACAATGGACTCCCCTGCAACTCTGACCTCGGGCCAAACATGCATGCCCCTGAATCACCTCCTTCCAAAAGTCTTTAAGCCTCTCAGCACCTCGCCCATCGAAACCTGAACAACAAAGCTGACCTGTATATCCAACCAAAATGGCAATACCGGTCCCAAAGGGCCAGAAGCGCCGGCGAAAGGAAAGATGAACGCATTCCGAACACCATGGAAGCCAGTCCAACAAGAATCCCATCAACGCCGGACGTTGTCAACACTAGCCGTCTTTACGTAACTATGATCTCCGTAAAAGGAACCAATAAGGAAAGAAGGCGAAGGATCGGGTGGGTGCTTACAGAGGAAACCGGCTGTTCGTTGTCGAGCAAAGAGTAGAAGGTGTCAAGGTCAATGGAAAGGTTGTCGCCATCGTCGTCGGCGGCGGCGGCGGCGCATCCCCCCAAGGAGAGGGGGTATTCGGTATAATTATCGTCGTCAATAAACCAGGGACGGGGGCCATCGGCGCCATCGCCCCCGCCGCCGACGTCGCCGTGGACGGTGTCCGTCACTCCCGCCGGCAGCATCGGCGGAATCTCATGGAGCGAACGGCCGCAACCCTAGAAAGCCCCTCCTTCTCTTCCTCTCTCTCTGAGAGGGAAAGGGAGAGGGAGAGAGTCCTGAGGGAGGTGGATACCCTTTCTCTCTTTTCCCCAATCCGAAACAACCGGCGATCCAGGGTACGGTGGAGCCGCTCTTTCCCCCGACGGAAGCAGGTGGGACAACAGGGAGCAGTCCTGCGGGCAATTCTTCGTAGCCGGGGGACGCGGACGGACGGACGGATGGATAGATGCAGAGGGGGGGATGGAGAAGAGTCGGAGGAGGCGACCCCCCCTCCCAATTGTGAAGACGGGGCAGACGGTAAACGCTGGCGCGAGTCGTCCTCCTCCAACCTCCCTGTCGTCCCAACTTTCGCCGAATCCTCCCCCCCCGCCCCGTTTGCGTCCCTGGCATTTCTATTTTTCCCTCTTACTTTATTACTTTATTTATTAACAAAATATTTATTAATAAACAATCTCGGATTTTGGTGGGGGGGGGGGGGGCCGTGGAGCGGCCGAGAGACCACAACGGCGGGGTAGACAGGTGTGGACGGATGGGGTAATAGAATTGATGAGTTGGAGGTGGTGAGGAAGGAACCCGCCGGCGTTACGTAAGTTCGCATCAAAAGCGTGTGCGAGTGCGACCTGCTGCTGCTTAGGACCAGGCACGGCGTACTATACGCACTTGCCGTGCAATTACTCGGGCGCGAGTTTTTATTTTTTTTTTGATAGGTAATATTTTTTTTGTACAGAGAAGGGAAAAAGGCGGGACTGAACCGCTGCCGTCCTGCGCCAGCGGCGCAGGTGGGTGTCCACTGCCGCGGGACCTCGGACGCGATTTTTAAAACTGAAACAGGAGGTCGATCAGGCAGGTACGGTGCAACTCAATGTGTACGGTCAATATGCGCACCTCCCGAGATGTTAATCCCACGATCAATGACATGGCCCACGGTTCGAGGAGGGGAAAAAAAAGATCCGCATTGGACCGCGGCTCACATTGGACAGCAGATATATATGAATTAGAGATAGGATTGGGGTTGGGGTTGGGTTGATCTGACATGTAATTGAGTCTGACTTAATTTTAAACTTGATCTTAAGATTTTTTTCGATCGGTAAATTTTTTATCAGATTTAAAAATCTGATTAGACTAGATTCGTTGAGTTCGGATTTTAAGTTCGACCTGTAAATCGGTCTGATCCATTCTCATTTTTTTATTATTTTAAATTTTAAAAATTATTTAGTTAAAATTATATTATTTTATTTAATTAAAAATTTTAAAACTCTCTTTTCACATAAATTATATAATTAATATCATATTTTTAATTAATTTAATAAAATTATAATATTTATATTGTTAGATATATTATTTTTTATTTTTTATTTAAGTTGTCGAGTCGGACCGAACTTTAATAAGACTTTATATTTTTTAAATAGTGTCGGGCTTAGGCCGGGCTCATACTTTAATATTAATAAATCGGGCCTAGGCTGGGCCGACCAAAGTCTGATCTGGGCCCAATCCATTGACAACCCTATTTCATGGCGTTAAAGAGTCAAAAATTTTAATTTTCTAAAATAAATTATTATTATAAATAAATTTCTTTAAAAAAAATCTTCAAAATACATTAAACTATATATATAGATCATCGTGTACAATTAAATAATACATAAATAGTCATCTAAACATAAATTTTTATATTTTTTGATACAAATGATATATTTGTAAATAAAAATAACATATTTATATAATATAAATTTACATAATGACATATTAATGTATTTTTAATACTATTTTTTATAAATTTATATTTAATATGAACATATTTATTTTAAAAACCTTATTTTTTTCTGATAGATGATTGACATCCGTGGTACTTCGATTTACACGATAGATTTAGATTCAAATCTAGTGATATCTAAATCACATGCATCTGTTTTTCCCCCTTTTAGTAAACCCCGAACTCACGTCTAATAGGAACTTCACGAGTCAACGAGTCAACTGTACTAATTGAATTGGGTGTAATGAATTTTCATGATAGGAAACTCGTGATGATATTTAGTTGTCGGGTCTATGTGAAGTCGGAGTTCGAGTCCAGCAAACGACATAATTCAACAAGTTGTTTTCTTGCCCACGTGTAATTGATACTCGCTCTGTTGTTGTAAAGCCCCCGTATGAATTTATAAGTTTGCTTCTTAACTGGTCCACGCATCCTCGACAATACAGCTAAGCATCATTCTATTTAACCAATGTTACAGTTGCATGAATCCAACGTGATGGATACATCTAACATGAGAGGAAAAGCCCATGATTCACTTTGTAAGACAAAAAAAACATGTGTATTTCATTTTTAAAAAGGAGTGAACTATATATTGTAGGAATGGAATACAAATGAAATACACATTGTAAGAATAAAAATGATAAAAATATACATCATAATAATGAAATATATCTTAATTTTTTTATTTTATATTCCTGCGACATTCCTACAAGGTACATCTCATTCTCAAATACTATAATGTTTCCTACAGAAGTGTAAACCCATATTTCACTCTAGCCACAAGTGTTATATTGCTCAAAAATAAAGACGTCCTGCCCCCCCCATGAGTATGGCATATTTTTCATATATTTTTATATAATGTATAATATCGATCATTACAGTCAAACTTATTTATCTTATAGCTATATATATTTATAATTAATGTCATATATTATCCACATTTTTATGCCCTGAATATTTGATATGGAGTAAAATTTTGTGTAACATCTCGGGTAGTTACACACCGGAGTGTTGCACGTATAATATTTTTTTTATTTTTTTGATAATTTTGTAAGTGACTTCTAGCTATGTCAATGTAATTTAGTGTGCTAGTCACGTCATCACTTGACGTGGCGTGGGAGTCGCATAAAAAAAATTACCCCACGTGAACAGTAAAATTGATCTATTTTTTCACTATTCATACGACTAAAGTCTCATTTTTACGTGACACTCACGTCACATCATTTGATAACATGACTGACACACCAAATTATCTTGACATGAAAAACACTAAAAAATAAAAAAAATAAAGAATACTACATGTGCAACACCCTAAGTTGTAATTATCCGGGGTGTCGCACAACAATTTACACCTTGATATATCAATTCTACATATTTCACACTAAACTTTTGAATAGTGCATATTTTTTATAGTATCCTTGACTGCATTATAAAAAAACAAAATAAACTATTTTCGAATGTACCTTTATTGTATTATTCTCGAACCTCGTTAAACTAACTATGTATATGACACATGCAAGACTAATGGGCAGCGAGATTACAAGATTACATGAGGTATGTGTAGCGTATCCATTGCAGCAAGTATTACTTTAGAGATAAATATTGGCTTGACCCCACGCACGTCTGGATTTGGGCTCGCGTTTAATGCTTACAGGCCAAACTTGGGTCAAAACATTAGGATCATCTAATAAACGGACACACACACACACACACAATAACAACTTCACGGATGATGCAATGGCTAAATATTTTAAATTGAGTCAGAATTCATGATATTTTAATTTGAGTCAGCTCGACTAATTAAATGAGCCAAATTTGAGCTTGGGTGAAGCTCATTTGACTAAATGAATCAAGCCTGAGTTTCACTGAGGTCGGCTCGATGGGTTCAGAAGCCAAATTTAATAAAATATATTTATTTAAACTTATTTTAATATGATTAATACATCCAAATACTACAATTTTCAAATTTTAATGTGTAAGTTGCCATCATACTTATTGAAACTTAGTTTGTTAAATGTGAGATTAAAAATAAGCAGGTTTTTCAAAGTAAAGTCGTCTTAACTGGGCGATGATTGAAAGTGAGCCTCTAAACAAACTCGAGCTTGGCATAATCTCGGGCACGAGCTCCAACTAGAGCATTGTTAGTCGAACCAAACTCAGGTTTGAGAGACCTCGACTCAACTCGACTCATGGCCATACCTACACAAGCCACTTGCCATCCTTTTTCATTGGCATATATGGAACGAGTAATGCTTGTTTCATCTCCACCTCTCCTACTCTTAATTACACCCCAATGGGATGCACCAATTTTTTTTAATATTATGAGAGGTGAGACTCACCACCCTAACTTGTCGTGTAAGTTAATTTTTATTTTTAAAAAAATGGTGCACCCCCGTATGGGTGTAATTAGGGTGGGAGTTACGGCGAGCATTACTCGCACGGAATTGAGAAGATTTGTGAGGTAAAAAAAAGACTCCAAACCTAAAAGAACAAATTGAAATGGCATGGTATCCGTGTATTCTTGAGTTTTTTTTCTTATTCTTCGAATCTCGTACGTCCCAAGTCTCAATTAGAGATGTCAATAGGTCGGACTGGATCTGACTATAACTTGATTAAGTCCCACATTATATTTTTTTAAGCCTAGTCCGCATCTAATTTTTACCTCAGCCTAGTTGGCGTCTAACCTTGACTTCGCTCAGTCTGTGCTATGAAATTTGTTATACATGTTGTCAGTGAGCCAAGATGGGTCAAGCCCATCTAAGATCAATGGGCCGAATCTGATGAAGCCCATTTAAAGCCCGATCAATTTCCTATTATAATAAAGATGTAACGTCATCACGAGGATGGGCTATCTGATATCTCGCAGACCTTTGAGCTCAGCCGGTCAGAGGCTACGTCACGGCCGAGATTTTGGGCCCACTGAACAGAGGCAAGTCCAATACTGAAAGCTTGCTTCCGGCAAAACTATTGGCTTGTGACCCAGCCTGTGACCAACCTAGCCCGAAAATGCCGAGTTATCTTTTTTGTATTTTATTTTAGAGATATAAACTTGCTCATATCATTCACTTCCAGAACATCTCCTTGCACATTTCGAGTCCGAAAAGTCTACTTCGATCGTGCCCAGGCTTAAAATCTTTCTCCTGGTCTCATCCGTCTCGAGTCCATGCATCTTGAAAGGTTCATTCAATATGAGTCAACGTTTTCCTATCACATGATTCGTAGTTTTTAGAGTTCTGACTCAAAAAAACAAAGAGTGATTCTACAGGGGCGCGCGCAGCATATACGTACGACAGTCGAGAACGTGCAATATTAATTCATGGAGCCAGCCAGCCATCAAGGGACCTGAACAACACAGCAATGCGCGCACAGCTCCTTCCCCACCTGCTCCGTCAACGGATCAAAGCTCCTCCACGAGTCGCCATTCGTCGTCGTCGTCGTCTCGGCGGGCGCGGCCGTCTCAAACGTGTGCACCACCGACACGGCAGCCCGCAGCGACCCGGTGCTAGCCTCCCTTGGCGCCACCCGATATCCTGCAACGAAGTAGAGCTGCGTCCCCACCGGCGCCATGGTCAGGTAAGTGAGACGGTGCACCGCCCGCCCCGCTGCCTCCTCCTCTCCCTGCTCCTCCAGTACTGACGTGCAGCCACCGCCGTCCACGGAGGGTATGATCAGGGACGAGAGGTCATCCAGGTGCGACCCTTCCAGGATGTTCCAGATACCGAGCTTGCCGTCGTACACCTCGATGTGGCCCTTCCAGTTGTTGAGGCAGTCGCCTGAGCTGTACAGCCGCCCGCCCACGCTCACGATCTGGTTTGGCGGCACGTCGAGCTGCCACATCCCCGCGGCCAGCTCCCACTCCCCCCGCTGCACGTCGAACACTTCGGCCGAGCTCCGCTCCAGAGCCGCTCGCAGCCGCGAACCCTTCCGGCCGACGCCGCCGGAGCTGCCTTCCTCCTCCCCCTCCTCTCGCGGCTCGGCGAACCCGCCGATCACGTGCACCTTTCCCGGCAGCCACGCCACGCCGACGCACTTGTAGCGCCGGGTGCCCATGTTGGGCAGCGGCGCCCACTCGTCTGCCGCCGGGTCGTACACCTCCGCCGCCGACGTCCCCCGCGCTCCGCCGGACAGCGCGCACAACCCACCCGCCACGTATATCCCTCCCTCGCACGCGGCGGCAGCGAAGTTGAAGCGAGGGGTCGCGAGTGGGGCGCAAGCCGACCACTCCCCCGTGGAGACGTCGAGCCGGAGGACGCTCGGCACCACGGCCACGTCCACGTCCACGACCACGACCGAACCATGAGCGGCGGAGAACTCCTTGCGGCATAGGCGGCCGCCGATGATGAAGATGGAGCCGCCGAGGGGGATCATGCCGAAGTCCTTGAGGACGTGGCCTTGTGGGAGGCCGGGTATGGCGCCGGCAGGGTGCCACGAGTTGTCGGAGGGGTTATAGGATTCCAGCCAGTTGGAGAGTACGGTCGCCGCGGCTTCGTCGGGGACACACGAGCAGAAGGATACGTAGACCCGCGGGTTGTTGCCGGCGGCATTAATTTCTGGCGCCGGCTGGGAAGGCAGCGAACCCATATGGTGGGTGGGGGGGGGGTTGGGGGGGGACGTGGTGCCGGAGGAGGAAAGGGGAGAAACTGGTGTACACGAGAGGGCGGTAGTTATAGGGAAGAGGGTGGAGAGTAGCGGACGGAGCATGCAATGAGCTTGAACGGGGAGATGCGTGGAAGGGACAAGGTGTTGGCGTCGTTAACATCGATCGACGGGGGACCGAGAACGACTAGCAAGGAGGGTCAGATATCATCTAGTAGGTTAGGAACCATAACCTGAAACAGGACTATATACGTATGTATTAAATGTGAAACAGACCTACATGCATGCTGCCAGCGTTCTCTCTCCTCGTGTGGAGATAATTCCGAAGGAAGTCTAATAGATGTCGGTTGAGTTGGACTTAACTCTAGGTCTCTGGTGAGGATATTTTTTTCAAAATCCCTTCAAAAGAGAAGAAATACCTTTTTAATATATTTTAAAAAAAATTTAAGGTTAATTACCCCTATACCCTTGAAAAATTATCTAATTATCCCTATACCCCTACCTTTATTATATTTACCGTAATACCTCTGAAATCCTAAAAAAATAGCCAGCGTCCCCCTATCCTTAAGAATCTTTAGAACAGAAAATTACCCCTATACCCCTATAGAATGGCACAATGGCTATTTTTTAACGATTTCAGGGGCATTACGGTAAATACAATAAAGGTGGGGGTATAGAGATAATTGGATAATTTTTCAAGGGTATAGGGGTAATTAATCCAAAATTTTAATTCTATTCTCTTAGGTCCGCTTTGACAACGAGCTGGTCGTATGATTGTCGGGGGTTACGGTAAATGAAGAGAGAGAAGTCTCCACCTCCTCCTCACAAAGCCGCCTTTAACCGGCCCCGGATAACGTAATCGACCCTTCGAGATCGATTAAGTTACCCCCACCCGATTATCAAAAGGTCCCTTACTCTTCGTTCCTCTTTAAATCTAGAGATTTGACATAAATTAAAAATTGACGAGACATTGAGAAATTAAAAAATATTTTAAGAGGAAGAAAGATTCTAATTATCGAAGAACCTAAAATCTCATCGTCTCGATCCGTTTCAAACGCAGCCATAACCAAACCTCAAAAAATAGATGTCGGTTGGGTTGGACTTAAATGTCATATATTCACATGAGTGAATGACACATCTATAGCCAACACAAGTACGTCCTCCTTCGCAGGTAATCCGATTTGAACAGGCAGCGAATCGCCCATATATATAATACGACAACTGCAGAATCTTTCTCCCGGATAAGCATGATCAGAATAATTCTCCAAGATATAAACCATTCAGAACAGATTGGGGGAGGCTGATTTGATCTTCATGAGATTTTTGATTAAACTGTGTTTCAAAAGCAAATATACAAGTTGTCCTCTTTCTGCATTCGAAGCTGGCAGAAGCTTCTAGGTATATATAAAACGCCATCAAAAGGGGGGGGGGTACATGAGAAAGCCGAAGGATCTGACCTTTTCTGAAAAAGGAAGCTGATTGCATGAAAAAATTGTTGCTCCATGTAGTCCCGTTAATAATAATAAAAAAAGCAAATTTCACTTAAATTTCACATAAGGACTTTACGTTAATTTGGTTCGACGTAATATCCTATAAAAATATCGTATAACATGCTACTGTAAGACATATGAAATATAACACACTACAATGTTTTGCATTGACGAGGGTCCGAGTCCAAGTCCTTCGGGTAACCCCTCTAACGATCAAGTGAGGTAAAGTTCAAGGAACGATAAGGAAGAGCGTATTGAATGATTTTTCTATCTGGTTGGGGACGGGTTACCTTGTAAAGGTCCCCTCTCAGGAAGAAGAGGGTTTTTGATGGAAAAACATTTATTACACACCGTGAGTTAATTACACACTGATAGTGTTCGGACCAATTAAACTATTTTTAAATTTTTTTTTGTGAGAAGAGATTCAAGTACTCTTATTTTACTGTATAATATGCATCTATATTTGACGGTCTAAACATTGAAAAAATAAAAATCAAATTTAATAAATTGTGTTTGATTTAATTTTTCTTAAATATATCTTTTTGTTTTAGATTTTTTTGACCACCGGATGAAAGTGTGTCTTGTATCGAAAATTAGGAGATGTTAGTCTCAAGTCACAATTTTTTTTAAAAAAGATAACTTACTTGCTGCACACCTTGCGTGTGTAATTGACTGAGGTGTTCAATAAACATAACTCTTTTTGATGTGAGACGAAGGGCGCGTTTGAAACAGATTGAGGGTGGAGGGATTTCTTCAAAATTCTTTAGAGAGAGAAGAAACACATTTTAGATAGTTTTGGAAGATTTTCTAATTCTATTCCCTTTCTCTCTATCTCTCTCTAAATCTTAAAATCTATCCTAAAGTAAAAATTGATGAGACATTAGGACATTTGATAAAACTTTTGGAGGAAGAAGAATTCTAACGATACGAGAGTTCAAAATCTCTCTCCTCGATCCTTTCTAAACACGCCTTTAGAAGTCCCCAACCGGAAACTAGGTCCGGCCCAGGCAGTGGACTGGGCCGACTTTCAACCTGCGCTCACCCGCTCACACGTGCTTTTGGGCTGCTCGGCCGATAGTCGGGTTGTTCAGGCCATGGCCCTGGCACAATTAATCAGCCAAAGAGTCACGTCATGTTTAAGCAGGGATATTTACGAAATATTTTCTCCTGATGACCAATAAAAGAAAAGAAAGGGGGAAAACTAACTTCAGCAGTCAACACTTCATCTTGCATATACGTCATAAAAAATTAAATCATAAGGAGAAAGATTCACCTTGGTAGTTTGATTTATAAATACAGCATACAGAATTTGATTCTTATAATTTTAATTGTATTTGTTGTACGTCAAATTGCCGATATAGCCATTAAAATACCAACAAAAGCGTAACAATAATAATATAATAAGGACAAAGAACCACGGATCTTGGGTCGATAAAAATGGGGGGGGGGGGGAGGAAAGTTAGCTGCGCTTTTAACTTGATCATTATCAGATGATCACGATGAGATTAAAAATTGACCAAAACCAGTTTCAAGAATTGTAAATAAAACTTTAGACAACGGGGAGGATGGGAGGCACGACCCTCTTGGCTACGCTCGCAGCTACTCCTTCGCCCATATACGGCAGCATTACAAGTTAAGGAAAAGTGATTAAGAAGGAATGATCAAATTAATTACATTTTAGCTTCCAAGATCCAGTTAGCTAGCTACTCCATAGTTGTACCATGCCGAAGGATCGATCAGGATCCTATGCTTCATCCATGCTCAACATAAGTAGATTGAAGCAGGTGACAATAAAAGTAAACTAGGAAAGAGGAGGAGAAGAAAAAAAAGGGAAGTCAAGAATGCAGGATTTCACTTTTTAATTTTGTAAAATTCTAAAAGTTTTGATGTTAATTGAGGAGACCAATAAGGTCGAGTATCAATCGGCCCACATCTCGAGGCCCAACAACAACCGTTTGACATACTAACACATAGTTTGCCAAGGCCTGCAGGAGGACTGGACCGAGGTCAACACCCCGTACGCCGCGTGTGCCCCTGTCTTTTGGTGGTAAGCAACACACGTCTAATTGCAGAACAACCGCGATGGAACGGCTGGTCGGTGCCCACGTCTTTATCAAAGGAATGGTAGGTAAACGTCATGCCTCCCCCCTGTCACGCGAGCGGGCGGACTACCTACGTTTCCACTGCCAAAACAACTATAGCAGGACTAAGTTAGAAGGCAAAGGTCAACGAAGCGAACTCCAAGAAGACCATAGCCAGACGGCTAGGGAGCTATGCAACTTTCACCTCTCAAGCTCCTATCCCTTTTCTCAACTGCCTGGCTGGCCTCCTCCCACTCCTCTCTGTCACACTCTTCTCCGAGCGCTCACCCTCTACTCCGACAATTACCTAATTTAAGCATCGGAGGGTTGCCCCCTAGGATATCTCCGAGAGTTCCTTCTGACGCATGTTCGTGCTTGCCGGTTCCCCTCAGTGACACCATACTCCCCCCGCAGTAAAACAAATCTTGAGAGCATAGCTCATAAATCAATGTGACGAATCTTGACCTCTACACTTCTTGGCGCCGTCTGTGAGAAATTAGGAACTAGAACCCATGGCACCCCAAGAGAACCACCGCAACGTCAGCAATTGCCAGGGTATGACTAGCTCTCGCCAGGCATCCCGAGGCGCATCGGTGAGTGAGCACCTCTCATAGGGAGATCACCTCCAGCCCTCTGCTCACTCAGCGGCAAAGGAGCTGGTCGATATGCGCCGTCAGCTCCAGAAGCTGACACAGGTCTACCAGGGCCTCCTCGACTGACAGGCGGAGGAGATGCCCCCACCCATTTGCAAAGACCTATCGGAGGCTAGTGACCGGGCCCCCTCGCTCGCTTCTGCACTCTAACTCAAGAATGGCTCAACGTCACTCAACGAGCCCTACTCCGACACAGGTACTCTCAACGCCACTCAACGAGCCCCTCCACTCAAACTCAAGAATGGCTCAACGCCTACGACGCTATGATGACGTCGAGCGAGAGCTTGAAGGGAAGGTGCACTACCTAGATGATGAGACATCATCCAGACAGCAACTTTGAGACCCTATTCTCCCATGAGATTTTGGAGACGCCCTTCCCTCTAAAGTTCAAGCTGTCGTCGTTCACTCTGTACGATGACACAGCTGATCCAGCCAACCACCTCCACAATTTCGAGTCCAACCTGATCTTCCACCGGACCTCGGACATTGTGAAGTGTCTAGCCTTCACCACCACACTCCAGGAGAACATTCGGGTGTGATTCGACTCCCTGACAGCGGACTCGATAACCTCCTTCCAACAGATGAAACGAACATTCAAGGAGAACTTCCATGACTACAAGAAGGAGGCCTGGTTTGTCGTCAGCCTACTCGTCATCAGGCAAGGGTGCAAGGATTCTCTATGGAACTTTGTCACTCACTTCTGAAAGGAGTCAGCATCCCTACCACTGTGCTGACCCAAAGGACGTGGGACCAGATCCTCCACGGTGCACTGGGGGTCCACGCCCCCCCCCCCCCCCCACGCTCATGTAGCTCCTCGCGCCCGGGAGGGCATCAAGCTTGGATGTGTCATTTCAAGAGACCTCTGAGATGTGGGACAAGACTTGTGGCATATAACTGCCCTTACGAGGCCAAAAATGGGAGAAAAAGAAAAGGATTAAGTTTAACACCCCCCTGAAGTTTGGTTAGAAAATTTTTAGAGTTAGGCCATTGCTATCCTGTTCTAGCCGGCTTTTGAAATCTACTCTTCCAAAGAACCAAAAGGATTAACCTAGGATTAATCTCTTTTTTTTTTTTTGGGGGGGGGGGGGAGGGTAATAGATAGCCGTCTCTATACAGGGACTTCACAAATACTTCTTCACATTTGACACTAAAGACTTTTTGAAAGTCACTTCACTAATTACAGACAGTGCATTACTCTTATTAGAAGATCAATTGAACTGACCTCCGACTTAAGCAGCATATAATCGGCAAACTAATCAAAAGCGCGTCGACTCAAAAGAACAGGGAGGTACAAAGCTTTCCCTTCTATTCAGCAAAGGGAAGCTTGAGTAAGGTGAGTGAGTGCGGAGAAAGGGCACTAAAGTCTTAAGACTTCTATGTTTATACATGGGAGAGCTTCCTCTTTTCTCGAGAGTAATTTATCGACAGCTTATCATTTTATAGTAGTGATTAATTTTATTTTAAGGAAGGCGATTGCATACTTAATCCGATCTTTCAGCTTTCTACAACTTATTCTTTTAAAAGTATTGCATTTTAAATTTCCAATAAAACACATGCTTTGCACATTTGTCGTCGTCTTCTCTTAATCAAAACATTTTAGTGTACTGTAGTGGGGCTAATGAGCTGCAGTTCAGTTGGCAATTCACCTTCTTTTCTCTGATGAGGAGATTATGATTATTGGCAGTTCAGTTCTGTCTTGGGTTAATATCTAATTAGTGACGAATATATGCCATGTTTCACGGTGAGCCGATGATCTTAACCCAAGTTTTTGGTGCATGGAATTTCGATCCCACTTGTCTTAATTTTTTTCATTTTGTTAAGCCATTGTTTTCGAGGAGGAGCTTCGTACGAGGTTCCACCCACACAACTGCTAGCTGGGAATGCCACTTAAAACCCTCTTAGTTTTCTTTCTCCTTCATTTCCAGAATAGTTTTCTCTGCGCAGGTGTTTGTTTAGTTTCGTGTGTGTGTGTGTGTGCGTGTGAAACCGTGAATGGTTGGACTCATTAGCGAGGAGCCGGGGAATCAATCGAGCAACATCGTTAACAACAATAAGCATGGAATTACTTCATGTATTACTCGGGCCCCGTGAACGTGGTGGATGAAATTAGTTATCATTCCTTGACTTAAGGTGGGTGTTTAAGAGAGGGAGAGAGAGAGAGCGCACAGACGAACCATTATTTTAGGGGTCGTTTGGTTGGTTGGGTTGGGATAAATAGAAGATTTCAATGATTGAAATCTCCTGTATCACATGTTACATAGATGTTCCGATTTATGTGTTTCATATTTTTTTTATGGAAGAGAGATAGTCACATCAAAGAGTGTATCTCATAATCTCAAAAATCTAATTGGAAAATATTTGAGTTAATTTTGGAGTCATTTAACCGTTAAATAACTATTTTAAATCTATCAATCGTTTAACCAACCTATTTAAACGCCAAATTCATCATTTTAAGTATGTATAAAATCTCACCAACACTTTAATTATATCCATATTTTTATTAATGATATAAATATTTATTACTTATCACCGTGTCCAAAGTGAGAGTGAGAGCACAAGGGGAAGTGTGATGTTGGGAAACGTAACTCTCTCTCGTGCTCATGACACTTTAATTGAGATTAGAACAGAGAAACAGAGAAAAGTAGAATTGACAATCACACGGGAATATAGAGATTTTTCATGATTCGGAGACGATGTGTTTTATATGTCTACGGTCGCAGCAAAATTTCACTAGAATAATCACACTTAGATCAAATACAAAGAGAGAGTTCGCACCCTATTATACAAGGAGATTATGGTGTCATTAGTCAAGATATCACAGATAATAATATCTCTGTTATAAATAGAAATTTTACGTACAAAGACGCACGATGATGAGTTAAAGCTCCACACTCTAACAATGTGATTTTTGATATGGAAAGTTCGTGACATTTGACGATTATATTATGCACATAATCACCCATAATACATCCGACTCAAGCGCACCCTTAAGTTAACATACAGACTTTGGCAGACTCTGCCGACTGCTGAAAGGCAGGAGAGAGTGCCCTGCCTGTGGCGGGGAATCCCCTTGATCCATGGTGGTACTTGGAACCATGCATAATAAAATGAAGGGTTTTTTGCATAGTAGTCCCTACAAATATGACGAATTACTTTTTAGTCCCTACAATCTCTCTATTGTTTAAAAAGTCCTTAAAATCATGTAACTCTTACAGAAAGGCCCGTGTAGTTCACCGACGTTAAAACAATTGGATATTCGATGGAATATTCCATCCTTCCGTTAAAAAAAGTTGAAAATCCTAAACTACCCTTACTCATGACCCTTTCCCAGTGAAACCCTTCACCCCCGCAGACGCCCCACTGCCGTTGCAAGCTGCGGACTACCCCCACCGGCCGCCGCAGACGCCCCACCGCAAGGCCCCAGCCGCAGAAGCCCCACCGGTCGACGCTGACGGCCTACCGCCGATGGCCCACCGACCACCGCCGGCCCTTGCCATCACGCCCAACACGACAAATCGACCCTTGTTATTCTCCCCATGTCTGAAATGGTATGCTATTTTGATGGCTAGATTATTCTCCACATCTATGTTTACAGTGATAATAACTTGTTCGTGTCGTATGCAGTCATCAAATGTTAGTGGAATGCAGTTGTCTCGAGGAGCTGTCGTCTCATCTCGTGTGCCGCCGATGGAATGCAACTGTAGAAGGGGTAATTGTCGGGTTTACGTCTCAAATCGTGAGAGGTCGAAAGGCAAGCGTTTCTATTGTTGTCCGTATGCAAATACTGACGGGGATTGCGGTTTCTTTGAGTGGGTTGATGATACTACCTATAATGTTGTGGATGTCAAATATCAACTGAAGGCGATGGAAGAATGCATGACAAAGAAATTAGAAAGGATAGAGTTGCAATTGAAAAACTTAAAATTACTGATGTATTGTGTCATATTTGTACTATTTGTCATTTGCCTATTCAAGTGAACGTGTTTAAGAGAGACGTATGCAATGTAAGTCCTATATTGGACATGTAATCGTCTTTACTAGAATGTAATGCTACTTATTATCGTTAGTCTTATATGCCCCATGTGTATGCTTCACCAGCTCATTTCCAGACCAAATGCCTGCCAGTGCATGCTTCACCTGCTCATGCCCATGTTTCACAGACATGTGTGAAGAGTGAGGTGTCATCATCATCAGCATCTCTGGCCATCATCATCCAAAACGAAATAAAGGCTTGTGGGAATGAACAACGTCATTAAAAGATGTTCAAAGTGACTGTGGTGGTTGGATGCAGACAGATATTTGAGTTGGTTTGTCTGCTTGACAGATGTTTGAACATGTGCAATCTGTGTATTTATGTCCGTAGCCCAGTGCTGCATAGTGTTCAATAAATGATCGAAGTGAGCTGTGACTGTAGAGGGAATATCAGAGCTGGAGCCGGCTAGATGCTGGGAACTAAGCTGCGAGGAGATGTGAACTACTGCATCCTGGAACTGTGAATGTTGAACAGAAAGCTCTTGAATTTACTGTTGAAGTTCAGTGTTTTTCATCTGAGTGTCTGCACGGAATTCCTTAAGTTCATTCATAATAGGAAGCAGCTGTGCACTGACATATACTAGTTGGGTATGAATAAGCTCTTGATTGGAGTTCAGCTTAAAATTTTCACTTTTCATGACAGTAAATTGCTCATGCGTATATTTCATCATATGAGAATGAAGAGAATGATTGGAGCTTGTGCCGATTTGATCTGGTGCAGATATTTGTGTATGGAACTCTGGAGGTGCATCTGACTCTCTGAACATCTGAGGAGGTGAAGAGGGTGGAGATGTTCCAAAAGGAACTATAGCTCCAATGTGTGTGTCTGGAGTAGCCTGAAGTTCGGTTGAGGGAACTGTTGGACCTTGTAATGTCTCATAGCCTGGAAGATCTCTTACTAGGAACTGTTGGACCTTGTAATGACCTTAACTGAAGTCTATACACTGGACTTCACTTTACAAAGTCTAACCAAGTCTATACAATACTTTGCATTCTTCAGAGACTGTACAGGGTTTAGACTTAAACTGATGACTTCGTTTCATCTGCCTGACAGGGACTAAAAAGGCCAGGTTGTTTGTTCACTGGAATGTTATTGTGCATTGATGATTGCAATAAACAAAGTGCATTTCTATGCATTCTTATTCTTGAGCATTCTGCATATTGATAGCAACATGAATGATGATGTCTAGCATTGATGGCATTTGCTCTTTATATATGTGCATTGCATTCTGTCAGATATCATGTCTCTGCATATATCATGTCTGGGTAGCATAGTCTATACACTGGACTGTGTCATTGTGCATCATGCTAGTTTATACATTGGACTCTCGTTCAAGTCTATACACTGGCTTATTCTTCAAGTATGTACAGCCGTTAGCATTGATTTTCATGTCTAGACATTGCACTGTAGCATCCATCGTCTTCGTGTTGTTTTAGTGTCTATGTCTTCGTGTTGTGTTTACGTCTTCGTGTTGTTTTTGTTGATCGTCTTCGTGCTGTTTCTATACTCAACGTCTTCGTGTTGTTTTTGTTTGATTGTCTTCGTGTTGTTTACTGTAGCAGCTCGATTTGTTCTGATGAACTTCGAGTCGTTTCCCAGTGAACCCCGTGTCGTTTCACCTCGTGCTGTTCTCACTGACTTCGTGTCGTTTTCCCTCTTGTGTCTTCGTGTCAATTACTGTAGTTCCTCGAGTTATTTTTCTGCTTCCACCGTTTCATCACGTGTTGTTGAAGACGTGTCTATCTCATGTCTTCGTGTCGTGTTTCCTACACCTCGTGTCTTTGTCGCTTTGTGACCACACTTCGTGTTGGTTTCTGTTTTGTCTTCGTATGTATCTCGTGTCGTTCTTCTTTTTACCTCGTGTTGTTTTCATCTTCTTCGTGTCGTTCTCCTTGTAGTGTTATCTCTGTTACAGTGTGTATCTCGTGTCGTTCTCAGTGCATCTAGAATTGCTACTACATACTTCGTGCAGCTTTAGTTATTGTGGCCCTCAGTTTTAATGGTTTTCATCTCACTGTATGCTTGTTTTGTCTGCTAACTGGTCGAACAGTATAGTTGATTAGCTTTCAGATTTGGTAAATCTGTCTAGTTAGCATCATAGTTCTATAGTGGGCGAAATTTTTATAGGCCATATTCATTCACCCCCCCCTCTGAATACTAGCACCGAACCCAACATGTATCAGTTACATCAAAACTTCACAATCCATAAGAGTTTACATTGAGGACAACAACACATAAAACGGATATGAAATATTGTTCTTCAATATCATTCTTCACATCCGGTCGGCAACAACATTCTTCACATCAGCCAATGTCCTGTAGGTGTGACAAAGAGAGGGTGTTAACTATTAGAAATAACATAATCTTTACCTACAAGTTAAAAAGTATATTTTAAACTCACAATTTGGCGGGAGTTGTTGGAAGTTGAACATGGAGGAATGCTGATCAAAGTTAATGGATGCTTGACTGTCCATATTTATCACCGTGTGCACACGAATGTCTCCTCCGCTAGTGCTGCTGGAGCCCGGTGCCTCCACCGAAATTGTGCGACCTACATGAGTTATACTTGTATTAATATCAGTCTAATTCTTATTTCAATTTAGAAATTTAACATGTGTGCTAACTTACCTCTCCCCCGACTGCTTCCTTCAGTGCTGCCCCTGCTGGTACCTCTCCTAGCCCTCCCGTGGGTCTGACCTGGACCAACCGAAGTTGCAACTTGTGGCCCTTCACCACCATCACTAGTTTGAGCCTGAGTAGCCCTACCACTTACGAACCTGGGTGGTCTTCTTGGGCCTTGCCTACAACATAACTTTCAATATTATGCACAAAGCAAATCAAATAGATAAAATACAAATCATAATTGCAATACAAACTTACTTCCGTGCCACAGTTGTGGAAGTAGTGCCAATGTCTGTAACTGCAGATTCTGGTCCTGGGAGGGGTTCTTTGCAAGTATTTTTATGGTGGCCCCATTGTCCACATCTTTTGCATTTATGGGATCTCCTAAGTGCCTTTTGATTTTCATCAGCATCTCTAATCCTCTTCTTCCGAGGGCGACCTCGGGGTCTTTGGCAGCGAGGAGGAAGCACCTCAACAGATTCTACAGTCTGCCACATGCTCTTACCTGGCAATGGTTGTATTGACTTTGCATATGTGGCTTTATATGTCTCAATTGAATAACATCTATCAACAAAATTATTAATTTGGAGGCCCCTACGTGCATCAACAGCAGCAGCAACATGTTGGCAAGGCAGCCCACTGACTTGCCATTGACGACAAGAACAATACATCTCGTCCAATTTAACAACACACCTCTCATACGGACCTTCCACCTCAGCCATAAAATCAGTGGAATATCTGACTGCATATTTTCCAACTTCCTAACAATTGCATTTAAATAGGCAACAGCCCGTGGCACAAACTTTTCTTTGATCCTACGTGCATGTCTCCTCATGTGATCCATTTTCACCATAATTTTCTGCCTAATTCCATCTAACATGTCTACAAGTGGTAGGCCTCTCGTATCACCAACAAATGAATTGAATGACTCTGCTACGTTGTTAGTGATGTAGTTTAGCTTACCCTTGTCATTAAAATGACATCTTGACCAGGCACAACGCAAACTTTCTAAATAGGAAACAGCCTGTGGATCTAGTTTCTTCATCTCAAATATAGCTGCTTTATATTCTTGAACAGTGTAAGATTTTGCTGCTGCCCATGCAACATTCTTGAACCTGGGCCCGACCATTTCTTCTTAAAATTCCTGTAAAGGTGCCGCATACAAAACCTACAAGCAATTCGAAATTACAATCTCATCATTAATATAAAACCTATAGTCAATGTCATTAAAATACATAGTCACTCAATTCATACATTATGGAAAATAAAACTAGCAGTAGATCAAACATTGTAAAAGGAGAAACTTAATTACCTATGCTCGGCACCTGGAAAGATATCTGGGACAGCTACCTCAATGCCCTTTTCCATATCAGAAATGAATGTAATCCCTGTCGGATTTCCAATAGCGTCTTTCAACTTGTGCAAAAACCATGTCCACGAGTCTATACTCTCCCCCTCAACAACACCATAGGCAACTGGGAACAAACCATGATTCCCATCAAGAGCAACTGCAGCCACCAAGATCCCAGTGTAATACCCTTTCAAGTGGCATCCATCTATGCCCAGCACTGGACGGCAGCCATCTTTGAAACCACTAATACATGCCCCTAAGGCAATGAACACCCTCTGGAAACAACCATCCAATCCAATCTTGTACTGTACAACTGAAGAAGGGTCGCTCTGCTTTAATTCATTCAGTAGCTGTGGCAAATGCTTGTACGTTTCCTCAACCTTCCCAAACACCTTCTCCTTTGCCGACTCTCGTGCACGCCAAATGCGGTGATAAGGGATTGAAATATTGTAAGCCTTCAATAAATCAGCTTGCAACTTTCTTGGAGGTATGTCAGGATTCTCCTTCACTGCTTCCAATACCCTGGCTGAAATCCAAGATTTGGATGCCATCCTGCTATCACACCTAGATGTGGCTGAACATGTGTGCTTTTCCTGCATTGTTTTGACTGCAAAAGTAACTCCATCTTGCAGCCTTGAGGCATGCACTCTCCATTTGCAATTAACATTTGCACATACAACAGTAATTCTCATGCTGTCATTTTTCACTTGCTTGAACTCAAATTGATTTTTAATAGCATGCTGACGTAGAGCAATCCTGTACTCCTGACTATTTGCAAATAGAGAACCAACTGATATATCTGGGGTCTCTTCATCAGCCTCCAACAAATCTCCATCATCATCTGAAACTCCTCCATCAATATCAGATTCATCTGAGGGACATGGCCTTGAATGATAGCTGTCCTCAGTGTGTACCTCATCAGAATCAGCCACACTCTCGTCAGATTCGCTGTACTCATCTTCATATGCAACATATTCTGAGTCACTCTGCTCAGCTTCAGAACATATCCTCTTCTTTAAAATATGATAATCCTCATCAACTACAGGGGCAGGGGCAGGGGCAGGGACACCATGAATAACCTCGTCACGATGAACAACTGCAACATCATGAACAAACTCAGGATGTTGACCAACCTCAGCATCATCATCCATCTCATCAATGTCAACAAATGTCTGGGAATGGGCCTGAGTAGACTGGCTGGCCATACCTTTCTGTGGAATATTGGTTGGCTGTAAGTCTAATGGCCGACTGTCCAATGTGCTAACATATATGGTCATCTTCCCTACGGGTAAATGGGCTTTCATCACCTCATATAATTGAGCATCTGAAACAATTTCCTCATACTGAACAGGTCTGCTATTAGGTAATTCATAATGAAATTCTAAACAATGTGTACTTGCCCACTTAGATAGATGTCCCATATCCTCAATTAATATGCATCTACTGTAGTAATCAGGATATGCCACGACTGTCTTGCTCTGACCTAGTGCATATGCCCTCCTCCCAGACTGAAGAGTTTTCCAATAACCACCGAACTTATATGTCAACTTTAATGATGGCTCTCGTTCCCCCATTTTCACAATCTAACAATCTGAAGATAGAAATAAACTCTCTAGAACAGTTGTCCACATTACAAAATCAGCACGCATACCCAATAATCTGAGTACAATAATAACATTCTTAACTAATATGAATTGAGTGACTGAAAAACATTAAAGCAAAATTTTTGACAGAACCATAAAGAAACTGCACCCGTGAATTCAGACATGTACAATTAATAACAAAACTTTTTAGAGCATTAAATAATCTAACAACATTATAGCAAAAAACGACATAACAACAATCTTATCCCTAAACCATATAGAAAGAAAACAAAAATTGATGTCCTTAATATTTCGACTCTGTAAACATATAAAATGCATGAGTAAACATTTATATTTGCAGATCATACTGAGTGTGAGGTGGCAGGAGCGCCTGACGCGTACCGCAGTGGAGACGGAGGTGTGTGGCCCAGACCTGGACGTGGGGTGGTGACTCCGGTGATGCGGCGTCTGAACGAGGGCGGTCGTACGTCTGCAGCGGCAGATGGGGTGCCGTGAAGCGCCGCGGTTGTTACGTGTAGGTTTGGGCAATGGCGATGGTGCCTAATCGACCCTGGCGGTGACCGACGATCGTTGCTGTCACGACGACCAAAGAGTGGCGACTGTGTACGGGGGGAAGGGAAAGAGGAGGGTGGCGATTGTGTATGGCGGGAACCCTAAATAGAAGGGTGGCGCGGCAGAAGGGTTACTACGGCCATGAACCTCGAGGGTGAGTTGGTCTTTTCACCAACTACGGTCAAGTTAACTCACCTTGCGTTTAATATCGTCGACAGTAAAAAACGATAGGGACTTTTTAGTTTAACGGTAAGATTTCCGAGGACTTTTTAAACAATAGAGAGATTGTAGGGACTAAAAAATAATTCGTCATATTTGTAGAGACTAATATGTAAAAAATCCTAAAATGAAGGAGAGGGGGGGGAGCAGTTGGGGTTAGGGTAAGAGAGATGTGGGGAAGGAAGGGTTCCATCCCCTCGTGGCTAGGGGTGCTAGCGTGTTAGTTGGTCGGTTGGTGGCTTTTAATTGACGGAGAAGAAAAAGAGACTGCATGCGAGCAATTCCCCGACCTCAGAATGGTGGTAATAAATAATACGTGACATATAAAAAGGGCAAATGGGATACGTGGGAGCGAAGAGCGGCGCGGATGGGTACGGATGCCCCCCTCTCCCCCAGCGTCTCTAGACAAACTGAACCCCCGCCCACCCACCCACCCCCGCCCGGCCGGGTGTTGGGTGGCGAGTGATCTTGGCGGCCGGATCGATGTCCCGCCACCCCGCCCCCCGTGGTCCCCAGTTCCCCGCGCCTTCTCCCGTTCTGCTCTCTCTCTTGGGTCCCCGCGTGCTCATCGGCAGCTGCGACTTTGTATGCGACTCCGTGCGCGTGTGGTGTTTGATCGCGGCCGCACCTCCAGCACCACGGTGCTCGATCGCCGTATGTGCCGACCCGGGTACAAAGCTGTCCAGTACAAGTACATGCCTGAACAACCGACCACCATATTTGTTGCATCCACCGATGAGTCTGAAACCATGTCACATCAGTGTGCGCGTGCATGGTTTATGAACGGCGCCACGCAATTTGACCCTGTTGGTTTCGACTTATAGGCCCGTCTGTGAACACATTAAGTGGAGATTTCAATTATTAGAATTTTTGACAGAATTTAATTTTTATCAAATAAAAATGATACGTCTTAACTTTTGACTTTCGAAAGGAACATATTTATAAATGGAGAGAGAATGTGATACAAACGGTCTAAACACGTGAAATCTTTAGAAGCAATCGAAGACCTGTTTCTCAGGATTATGTATCATTAAAAATCTCATGACACCGAAGAGAGTTTTTGCGTGAATAAATGAAGATCATCTCCGTTTCAAACACAATTTTGAGATATTTAAATTTTTAACAAAATAATTTTTTTCATACAAATTATTGTTAAATATATATTTATATAAATATCGTACTTAGATTTATATTGATATGAATATTCTTATTTTCATCGGCATACGATAAAAAGATCGTAGTAGTTCACTTTCGTCGAACGAACGACGAATATTTTATAACAATTAGAATATTATCTCCATTTTATAATTTAAAGACTAAAATATCTTTTGTAAATCTTACCAATTTCACTTTTAACAAAATAGAGATGAGCGAATACCTAAAGAAAGAAAGAGAGACGTCGGAGGGGAAGCCTCCTCTAGCGGTGACAACTCACCTAGTGGAGGAGTTGTAGAGAGAGAGAGAGATTGTGAGGCAGAGGAGAGGGAAGGATTGAGAGAGAGAGAGACTGGAGTGATGTCGAAGGAGAGAGAGAGAGAGAGAGAGAGAGAGAGGGTCGGGGTGGAAGATCCGACAGGTGGGTGTGGGGGGGTCCGTGAGAGAGAGAGAGTCAGGGTGGAGAGGTCTGGTAGGTGGGGGGTTTGAGAGAGAGAGCATAGAGATGAGACTGAGTAAAGAGGTGAGAGGGAGAGAGATGGCCGGGGTGGGGGGGTCTCCCAAGTGGGGTGGGGGTCTGAGAGAGAGGGAGAGAGACGATTGGAGTGGGGGGTCCACCAGGTGGGGTGGGGTCTGAGAGACAGAGAGGGAGAGAGAGAGACTACTAGAGTGAGGGGTCCACCAAGTGGGATGAGGTCCAAGAGAGAGAGAAGAGGGTTGAGAGAGAGACAACCGGAGTGGAGGGGTCCGTCAATTGTGGTGGGGGTCTGTGAGAGAGAGAGAGAGAGCAGAGAGGTGAGAGAGAGACGTCCGACCGATTCAGAGTCTTTTATTTTTTTTCATTTTTAAAATGAAAGTCGCTCTATGTGAGAACGACTTTCATATGAAGTCTCTCTCTCTCTCTCTCTCTCTCTCTCTCTTTGTGTGTGTGTGTGCGCGCGCGCGCGCGCGCGCGTTTTGGAGGGGGGATGCCCCCTCCCTCTCCCCCACTCCTCCTGTCCCCAGCCCCATTGCCAACATCCCCCTTTGTCGGGGATCCCCCATCTCTCTCTCTCTCTCTCTCTCTCTCTCTCTCTCTCTCTCTCTCTCTCTCTCTCTCTCTCTCTCTCTCTCTCCATGGGGGGATGCCAGAGGCCACCTCCCCCACCTTGTTCGCACAAGTCCCCCCTCTTCTCTCTCCCCTCCCGCAAGCCCCTCTCTCCCCAAGGACAACGCTGCCCCCCTCACAGTGAGCCCCCCACCCCCTGGTCGTCTCCCTGAGAACTCGCCCCTGCCCCCTCATGGTGAGCCCCCCTCCCCCTTCGGCTGTCTCCCTGAGAACACCCCCCCTTAGGCATTGTTCTTCTTACTCTCTGGGCCCCTACTATCGGCGTACTACGATCTCCCCTTCCCAGCTCCTCATTTTGCTCTCTAGGCTTCCCCCTCCGGCATCATCGACAAAGGGAAAGGACAAGAGGAGCAACAACAATAGTAGGAACAACAACAGAAGTTCAGATCGGAGGCGGAGGTGAAGAATGGGTCATGGATGAGGGGAGGGGAGGGGTAAAACCCCTGCGACCTCTCCTCCCCGTCACCCCTCTCTTGCGGGAGTTAGAGGTGAGAGGGAGACGAGAGAGACATGTCATTTTTTCAAACCATAAGCATTACTGTCTTTTGTCAAGTAGAGTAAAACTTACCTAGAGTTAGATTCACAGCGGGTAATGAGGGGTTACAGCGATGCCATTCTTACACTATTTTGACGAAAGTAAGGATATCTTTGATAATACAAATATAGACATGATATTTATGAAAATAGATATTTAACATTGATTTATTTGTAAAAAATCTAACAAAATCTATGACACACTCTATTTTGATAACAGTACAGATAAAAATAATTCATGACATAGAAAATTCTCATTTGTTATATTGGATGCGGTTAAGTGAGAGAGAGTGAAATGAACGTGCGCTAGAGTTTGGGAGGGGGGAGGAATTTGAAATTTGTGAGGGAGAGAGAGAACGATATAAAGCGTGGGTATAAAAAGGTTAAGGGTATTGCGTGAACGGGATTAATGGGTTTTGGGATACGACGGGATTTGAAATCCGTCGAGAAGCTCTATACATATTTTTCGATATCCCCTCCCATATATCTATCTCGGTCTAATTAAAGAATTCTCTTGAGCATATAAGGTGAGACGTTTTGGTTCATTTAATTAAGATCACGGGGATGCGAGGGATTCCAATGATTGAAATTTTATAATCCCTCCCCATGATCCCAAACAAGCGCCGCCTTAATCATGACATGTGGAAATCAATATCCATGACAAAACATGGGCATACGTCACATGCCGAGCGTTCATTCAGCCATACGTAAAATCAACATCATATATGTTGCATATGTTACACTTAAATTTGTATGGATCATGATCGACAGAGAGACAAAACATGTGATCACTGCAACGAGATTATAATCGAACAATTAGCACGATCCTAGAAGGAGGTTGGTGGACGAAGCCAAGTTTTGAGACTGATCTTTCTGCACAAGAAATAAAATTTCTCACTAGTGGTTAGATATCCCGAGAAAATCTTTTGATGTTTAAGTCAGTGCAACTGAAAAAGATTTCTATAAAGACAGGGAGGAGTTGCTCCTGTGCTAATGCCAGGGCATAGGGAATTTTTTGTGTGCGTATCTATGGAGGTCGATGTGACTAACCTTTTATATGCGAGTAATCTGTTCTTGTAACAGAAGTTGTCTTACTTGTGAGGATTTCGTGTGATCAGGGTGGTTATAGAAATATGCTCCTTAAGACCCATTTATACGGTGATAGGAAATCGCAATTGGGGCAATGTGGGAGAATTATGAAATTCCCCGTCTCTGTAACGCGTGCATGATTCATGTGGAATGCGCGTTGTCAGAGGGGTTATAAGCATAGTTTGTCGACTCGGTCCGAGTCGGGGCGCGTGACTCGGGCGGATCTACTCGGATCCACAAAAATCCG
The DNA here is from genome assembly GCA_022559845.1 of Amorphophallus konjac. NCBI lineage: Eukaryota > Viridiplantae > Streptophyta > Magnoliopsida > Alismatales > Araceae > Amorphophallus > Amorphophallus konjac. The sequence continues at coordinate 420,618,821 of CM040122.1, read as the reverse complement.
AGACATGATCCAGTAGACTCGGACCGAGTCGCTCTTCCCTCCCTCTCTACCATTCTCTGTGACTTTCTAGGTGTGCTTCGGCGAGGATCCAACGGTAGTAGATGAGATCCGGCGGTGGCGACGATGATTCGGCCAAAAGGGATGTTGCCTGCCGTGGTGGGAGACTACCAGGGGTGGGGCGGGGGCACCGGGGTGGGAGAAGAAATCGCCGTCGGATCGGGATGGGAGCATAAAGATCTACGGGGTCGACTGGGAGACGACCGAGTCGACCCGAGTCGCATGCGACTCGGGCATACCGTATCGGATCAGCGCGATTCCGATCCGATACGGATCACCGAGTCGACTAACCTTGGTTATAAGAATATGACGTATGACATCGTATCACGAAGATCTAATGCTTTGCCATCGTTGTTCTTGAAATTCGAAGTTTGGTGAGTGCAGACTACTACGAGTGATAATATTTTGTCATGTGCTCGGGACGGATATATAGATCTGCCCATATTAGTATACATTTATAACAATAGGTACTTTTTAAACGGATATTAAAGAATCCGAAACCTAGCATGAGATCTATTCCAAAGGGAGAGACGGTGAAACCAACGCGACAATGCTCTTTATAACACTCCCAAGTTAATTTTCGATAGAAGTAACTGCTTGCCACAGAGGTAAAACTCATACAATCCAAGGGAAAATCGAACGTTAATTTATATGGACCTTGAAAAGGACAACCATATGGATGTGAGTGTTTGAAGGGTGTCAAGATGCACACACAAATTTCCCACCCGATGCAGCTGCACAAGGAGTTCACCCACCGAGAACGAGAACGGCGTCGCAATATCCCAGCACCTAAACAAACAGAGGGAGGAGTAGAAGGTTGGCCACACCTTCAAATTTAGATTCTTCTAATAGAGTCGGTCGGATCTCTCTCTCTCTCTCTCTCTCTCTCTCTCTCTCTCTCTCCCAACGAAGGGGACCAGCGGGTTCATCAGCTGGTGTGGTCTTGCTGTCTCTGTCAAACCTCCTGTTCGCCGAGATAAGCTTTGTGCTTATTATTATTCACGGGGGCAGTAGCTGATAGGGATGTCAATGATAATCAATAACTCATTAATCGTATGTTTCGTTAACTTAATGAACAACTAAGTGAATATATATTTTTTCTCGATAATTTAACAGATACGGATATATCCGATTTCATAGCGGATACGGAAATAGATGCACCTCATTCCGAACCCGTATCCGTCCGTTATCATTAAATATTATAAAATATATATTATTAATATTATCTCTTATATCTAAATTTAACGGTGGAGATTAAATTTCACCTAAAGGGTTGACATATGCTTTGTCCTGAACCCTAGTCATGCATGCTCCCCAATGATATCAACTACTTTCCTGGGGTTATGGATGGTCCCCGGAGACTACATGTGATCCCCTAAATGGTTGATATCAAATTACCTTGAACTCGGACTGCATACTCCCCTGGCACCAAAGATACTCTTCTGAGGCCGTGGATGCTCCTATGAGACTGCATGTGTTCCCCTAAAGGGTTGACATATGCTTTGCCCTGAACCCTGGTCATGTATGCTCCCCTTAGACATCAAATGCTCTCTTGAGGCCGTGGATGGGCGCTAGAGACTGCATTTGCTTCGCCAAAGGATTGACAACAAATTACCTTGAACTCTCGACTGCATACTCCTCTTTCACCAAAGATGCTCTCTTGAAGCCGTGGACGCTCCCCTGAGACTGTATGTACTCCCCTAAAGGGTTGACATATACTTTACCCTGAACCTCTGGTCATGTATGCTCCTTTGAGACATCAAATGCTCTCATGAGGCCGTGGATGATCTCCGGAGACTGCATGTGCTCCCTTGATCGTTGACATCAAATTACCTTGGACCCGGGCTACATGCTCCCCTGTTACCAATGATGCTCTCCTGAGGCCGTGGATGCTCCCCTGAGACTGCATGTGCTATCCTGATTTTAATATTAGACCGGACCGGCCTTAATCGGATTGGTTCCCTGATAACACTGATTTCATTCTAATTGAGCTATTTTTATATTAGATTTTCATAATTTATGTACTCTTATTACCGGTAACTATCCGCTAACCGCTCGTTAACCGCATATTTTCGGATACTAGATAACGGTTTCGGATACATCATTTTCCGAATTCTTAACGAACAACAAACGGATACAATATTTCTTATCGGATACAGAAACAGATAGTTCACTATCTGAACCGCATCCGACCCGTTGACATCCCTAGTAGCTGAGACGCATATCCGCCACTTACATCTCATCACAAACTTTTAGGGTCGCTTTGACATCAGAGTTGTCGGGAGGTTGCGTTAACCGACGAGAGAGAAAGACGCGATGGGTCTCGCCTCCCTCTCACACACGGAGGGTCGAGCACGCTAACCATGCTCGATTAACAAAGGGACCCTTAAATCCTATTTGTTAACCGATCCCGATTAACATTTATGTACGTGAGGAGAGAGTGTGAGTCTCCCGAAATTCTTCTCTCATCAATTGCGCTAACCCTCGACCATTCTCATATAACAAAGTGACCCTCAAAGAGAGAGATGACATGGCACAACAACGTGAATTCGATCAGAACGATGCTACCTAGTCCCCTGGTTTCGTGTTTGCCACTCTTCGAAGTTCAAACAATGAAAAACAGAGTGTAACATATTAGGCGGCTGAAAGAGCGAGGGATTTTTACACACATACTCTCGTACAGTTTTTTTTTGGAAATTGCTCTTCTTATTATCATATCATTTTAATATTTTTATTACATCACAATACTTGCAAAAATAATTTTGATGTCATAGTTTGCTACTACTTTGTTAAATTTTCTTATTTAACCAAGTTAGTTTTGAACCAAATTTATAAAAAAGATAAAAATACCTCTAATATTTCATAATTAATTCTCTCTCTCTCTCTCTTTGTATATTTATCACTTTATCTCCCCTTCTCTCTTTTTGGCACAATTATCGATGAAAATAACTCTTTTTTACGAAAGTATTTCCATTCAAAATATTAATTATATGAACAAAAATAAAACACTCTTTGAATTTTTGATGAAAGATAACTATAGAGGCATTTTTGACACTATATAGATATAAGAAGTTTATTAAAAATAATGTGCAATTAAGATGGATAATTCCTATAGAAACATGTAAGCTGTAACTTGTAACTTTGTAAGTAGGAATGTAGGATATTTTTATAACATTTCTCAGTTGACCATACTATTCAATTTACGTACAAGTCCCTTTTCTTTGCTTTGTACCGTAACATGCATTAATTATATGTAAAAAGGTTTCTCTTATACATACATATATATGTATTATGAACAAAATCTCAAATTTTTTCTCTTCTCGCCGTAGCCCATATTTCAAAAATAAAAAATATCTGACACGATACATGTTTTAATCTCCAAAAGCAAAACTCTTTCACAGTCTCGCCTCATTACAGTTCGCACCGGTAAAATTGAAATGACGAATAAAATCTCTACGGTTAATGTTAAATCTCTCTTATTGAAGATATCTGATCACACTTAATCTTACTAATGTGACCTGACGACCTGTCTCTAGTAACATATTATTATGTTAAGCAAAAAACCACGTACTAGTGGAATGCATGTCATAAATTAAATCATCACGGGTAGATCATAAGTACTTAGATGGTAGATCATATGGCATACTGAGTCTTCGTACGTGAGACAAGGAATCAACGGCAAGAGCACGTTCTGTGCCGGGCTAGAACGGTTTGAATGTGCACCGGTCAGGGCAAGCCAGGGGTGTGCCAATCAAGACAAGCCAGGGGTGTGCCAATCCCAGGTTAGAATGGGCTGAAGGGTCAATGCAGCTGGGGCAAAGTCCATGTAGGTGACGTAAGATCTGAGGGGAGGTTCCCTTGTTCATGAAATTCAGGTGGAGGGCCTCAAATGGTTAGCTTCACTTCCCTTCGTTATGTAATTAAGTCCACAGTCATGTTCAACATTTTACCACGGTAGTGTTCAATCCAGTTCTTCAGGTCTTCCACGGTTCCCTTGTCTTAGTTGGAGTGTTTTATTATTGCTTGTTTCATTTATTTGTTGCTTCCTTTTATCTTTTAAATGTGTTGTTATTTCTGACAAAAATTTGACTACGTCTCCCCTTGACCCGGATGCTAAGGGAGTGAAAGGGGAACACACCCACAAGGAGTGGCGTGACCCAATAACTCGAGATGGGTGCCAAGACAGCGACACCTTTAAGAAAGCTTCGAAAAACTCGGGGGAAACAACGAACGAGAGACACTGAACTAAAACGGGCTAAGGATGCACCGATTGGACGTGGCTAAGGTCTACCGGGTAAAGGCAAGCCAAGGGTGTGCCGGCCACGGCAGGCTGGGGGGGTGTTCCGGCCGAGGCACAGGCCAGAGGGTATATCGGGCTACATGGGTTGGGGGGTGTACCGGCCAGGGAAGCCAGGGAGAATGGGCCGAACGGGAAGGCTAGGAGTGTGCCGGGTAAACGGGCTAGGCGAGGGTGTGCCGGTGAGAGCCTTGGCGGTGTACCGGCCGATGCATACTGGGTGTGCACCGGGCGAAGGTAGATGAGAGTGTGCCGATGGGAGGCCTGGGTGAGGGTGTGCCGCTAGAGGGGCGAGAGATATGTGTATCGTAGTGTGCCGGCCGGGCTGGACTCAAGATGTAATGCCCCGGGTTTTTCAGATATTTTTCGAATCAGGATCTGTGGGTTTCGGATCATCTTTTCGCGGGTTGCGGATCGTGTCCGAGCGAGTTTCAAACTTTTTATATCAGATTTTCGGACCCATTGGTGGTGTGCCCGTGAATTTCTTTGTGTCCGTGGCGTTGTGAGGAGCACGCCATTAATTTTTTGGAATTTTCGGAGCGCCTTTGTGGGTCCTGGGTTGCGTTTTGGGGTTTTACGCGTGTTTTCCATCTGTCGGACCTTCGGAACCCCGTACAGGGTGAACCGTTGCATTCTCCGACGTCGGGACGTTACCACGGCGATCAGCGTGTTCCGAGGATCGCAAGGGTATAGTTTTCTATTTTCTGATATTTTCGAGAATTTTCGGAATTTCTATATATTAACCTCCTTTTTCTCTCTCTCCCCATCTCTCATTTCTCTCTTCCCTCCCTCTCTCTTCTCTCACGTTCTCTCCTCTCCCCCTCTCAGTCCGGGCGGCCGACGGAGGCGGCGAGGGTGGGGCGGCGTGGCTCGTGGGACGTGGAGCGACGGGCACGGGACGATGATCGCGATGGTGGAGGCAGTTCGTGAGATCGTGAACCGGCAAGGGTTTAAGCGGCGTTTCTTCGTGGATCGGCGTCCACGGCGTGTCGAATCTTCGGTGGAGGTAGAGAGATGGACCCCCAGCTCGTGTACTTCATTTCCTGCAAGTTTTGTAGGCCGTGGTGAGCCGAGCGGGCTCGTTTGGGCATTTTGGGGAAAACTCGTGTTTTTGGGGTGTGAGCCGGATCTCCCGTTTTACGGCATTTTTGGCCGACCCAGGGATTTAGATGCATGCCTATGGGCTTGGGGAAGGTTTCTCCTTTTGTTTCCCCTTCACCTAGGGGTGAACGGGGCAGGGAATGGATTTTCTCGCGGTTTTTGCCATTTTCGGGCCCAGACTGAGAACGCGCTAGCCAAGGCGGGCGCGTTCTTGGAGGTCGTGCCGCCCCGATAGAGCGCGTTCATCGGAGAAGATGAATAGTAAGGCGGTTCTTATCGCGCTATAGGGTCCTAAAGCGTTCTGTCCTTGTCGCGCTATAGGGTCATAGCGCGATCTGGCCTGGTCGCGCTATAGGTTTATGGCGCGTTCTGTCTTGTCGCGCTATAGGGTCCTATCGCGTTCTGTTTGAACGCGCTATGGACCTATAACGCGTTCTGTTTGAATGCGCTATGCAAAGATAGCGCGTTCTTGGAGGGGACCAGCCGGGCAGTCTACGGCTGATCGTGCTTCCTTTGGGCCGTGTGTGTTCCGGACACCCCGTGGAGTTCCGTGACCGTGTCTTTGGGTGTCTAGAGGCCATGTTTACCTCGATTAGCGTGCCAATGGGTTTAAGGGTCCGAGTGACCCTCTAGCGTTCCGATTGTGTTGCATTGGTCTCCGGTCGACCCGGTTGTGACCCAGTGGTTGACCTTCGGCCTCGTGAGTGTCCCCGACACCCCGAGGGTCTCGTGACCTTATTTTTTGGGGTGTCTGGAGGTACCGTGTTACCTCAATAAGCGTGCCCGTGGGCTTGGTGGGTCCGGGTGACCCCAGGTATTCCAGACTTTCGTGTTCTTACTAGATCGAGTCACCGTGTATCGGTGTGAGTGCGGTGAGGTTTCCCCAAAAGTCGTGGTTTCTCCGGAAGGTTGTTTCCGACTGGACCATGTGTGTGGCCTTGGACTGTGAGTCCAATCTCCCAGCCGGAGACTGGAGGTCGCTTAAGTTTATCTCCTCGAGGGATGGATCTCGGCAGTTGTGAACTGCCTCGTGAGTCATCGCATCGTGGTTTTGGACCTAGGGATTAGGCCAGATTGACGGCTCAGCGCTGTCGTGTGCAACGGTTTTGACCTCGAGTCTTGTGACTCAAAAGTCGTTGAGTTTAGTAGGTCTAGTGGACTCTCCAGAGTCGGGTGGGTTTGAGCCACATGCTACTTTACGTTACTCGCGATGGGTGCGTGCGTGATTTTCTGTGTCCACGTTCTGTGAGCCCCCACTAGTTGTAGCCTTCTTACGGCACGCGTGTGCTGACCCACCCGGGAGTGGTGGAGCGGCTGACCCGAGAGAGACGGTGAGTAGACTGGTTACCGTAGGGCCCCCTCGTACAGCTGAGTCCGGGCTTAGGGGGAATTACCAGCTAGAGGACAGGCCTAAGGCGTATGGTCTGAGTGTGCACACAAGGTTGGGGGCGTCGGACGGCGCCGGCAGGCGCGACCCCAACTAGTCCTTGTTATGTGGTACTAGTTACTGTATGTGTCTAAGTCTCCGCCTGGGACGTAGTAACTAGACACTTGTGACACGGTGTAAGACGTCAGGGGACGCATTCGGTCATTCTTCTGGTGGGCGGTACACCCGTCACGTGACGTGAGTTTCCTCGCGAGTCGAGTTCCGGTTCACGTCTGCGAGACGTGGTTTTGCGTGCAGTTCTCGGGTGTTTTCCCCATACCGAGGTCTAGGGGTTCCGGTGAGCGTCGCCGAGGGCTTTCCCCTAGACAGCGTCGAGTTCCCGACGAGTGGTCGTTTTCCTAGTAGCGTGACTAGGGTGGTTCGTTGTTCGGTCGTCCCCGACTGTGGGATCGGGTGTTGGTTTTCATGTACAGTAGGAGTAGCTGTAGGGCCGAGTTTTTACCGGTCACCAGTTTGCTATTCCTGCTATTACTGTTGTTACTTTTCTCTTCCGTCGTTGTTTCTGGTTGGAGTTCCGCGGGACCCCTGCTGAGTCTCTGTTTGGAGACTCATCCCTGCTTTTCCGGTGCGGCGGTTCTTCCTCGAGGTTCGAGGGTGCTGTTCGGAGGTTCTTAGCTGCCAGCTCGCCGGGCCGAGTGTTCACTTGGCATGTGGTACGTTTTACTGCATTAGACTGTACTTTCTGTTGGACTGGACTCTGTTGTAGTTATTTATTTCTGTTAATTGTTGGATTATCCTGCTTTATTTCATATTTCTTTGTACCTCCACACTCCTTTTTAGCCCTTCCGAGCCCCGGCTCGTGGGCGGCGGGCCAGGATTCGAATGGTATCGGGTTCCTTTCCCAGTATCCGGATCTCGGGTCGCCACACAAGATGTGCCGGTTGAAGGTGGCAGGGGTGCACCTGGTAAAAGGGCAGGTGTATGTGCTGTTGGCTCTGAAGGGCAGGTTGGGGAGCATTTTCGCTGATGGGTAAGTTCAGAGTGTTGAGTAAGGGTAGCGGGTTCCAACGGGCACATGCTGCTCCAAGAAAAGGGGGAGGGATGACAAGGTTACAAAGACCATTGGAGGGGGACTGGCTTCATGCCATTACGCCGGGGATGCTGTCCATTAAGTTGGACAGACTATGCCACGCTTCGGAGAGCAAACAACCTGGGTGATGAGAAAACTAAAGGGACAGGGAAATCAAACCATAAAAATGCAACGTAGATTCGAGACTGACTAGAGCAACAAGAAGAAGATAGACTTCGTTTATAAAAAAAAGGGGTAACACATACCATGTCCAAGGGGAGAGTACATGGTAATGCAATCAAGCAGAAGGGAAGGAGAAAACAAGAAAGGAAAACAGAAGGAAGAGCAAAGAAAACAACTGAAGAGAGGGTTGGAACATGGAAGGGTAAAAGCTCCCTTCTCTGTCCCTTCCCCTCCTACTACATTCAGCACGCTCTCTCCCTCTCTCTCAACTCTCTTCTACCTTCTTCTTCTCTTGCTCTCCTCTTCTCCTGCTTCTCTCGCTGTGCGTCCTCGTCTCTCTGTCTATTGTTCACTCTTTCTTCGTTCCTGTCTGTATGTTGTTGTCTTCATCGTGAGAGGTTTTTATACCTCCGACGTTGACGGGGGCCTCATGATGACGACCCTGTCCGAGGTTGACCCCGGTTACGTCCTCATCAGGTGGAGGCCAGCCTGCTCGAACCATAGGGTGACACCGCAGCAAGGTGTTAGCTAGCTCCGAGGTGGCTGAGTTGCGCGCCAAGGGTCCCACACAATGACTGTTGTGTCTGCCACTGATTTGTGCTGGTCTGAAGGTCATAACGCTGCACCGGGTGCAGGGGCAGTAGCGCTGCACCGGGTGGAGGACTTGGTAGGGTGTGCCGCTGAGAGGGCACAATGGTTGTGCCGTTGAAAGGGCCTTGATGGCGTGCCGCTGGAGGACACAATGGGTGTGCCGTTGGAGAGGCACGATATAGTGTATAATATCCCGGACCTATCGGATCCTTCGTTGTGGGTCTCGGATCTGGTTTCCTGGAGTGTTTGACTCCGTCGTGTCCGAAATTTTGTTTTGGACATCTTCCGTGTCCTGATCGGCGCGATCCGGAGTTGTTTCGGAGGCCCGGGAGCGTTCCGCGGCTTTTCCGCGTGTGTTTTTCGATTCCCGGTGTGTGTTTCGATACTTCCTTCGGAATCTCGTCGCCGGTGAACCGGGTCGTTCACCTAGGTGAGAGTGGTACCTGAAGAGGCGTGATCTCGCGCTGGTCCTGAGCAGATGGTGGATCACCAGATAGTGAACTGCAAGATAGGGAAACAGATCAGGGGGCCCAGGGGGAAACCCTGGGGGAAACCCTCCGATGCTTAAGTCAGGGGAGCTATGGCGGGAGCAATAAAGGGAGATGAGAGCTTGTGCGCGAGATCCCTCTCCACCGAAAGGGGTGAAGTGGTTCTTGCTCAGGAGCTTTGAGCGTATGATTGCCCTTACCTTTCGCCGGAGGGTATCCCTGGTTTAAATAGTGCACCGTCTTCAGGAGTCCCGTAAGCTGAGGGGTTTTAGGCGAGCGTTACGTCCTCGACGTGGGTCTTTATCGCCTCGTCGTGGGAGCGTTATCACCTTGGGGAGCTGGAGTCCCTTGCCTTCATGACTTCCTGCTCACAGAGGACTCTTAACGGCTGCCTGGATAAGCAATCATCGTCCGTTCCGAGCTCAAAGGGGCCAGCCCTCTCCGGGCGATAGGCTTAGCTCGGCGGAAGATGGGTCGGATCGGTCTGCATGCGCCTTCTTCTCCCGGGCGGAGAGATGGCTCGGGCATGGACCTTTCCTGCGACCTGACCGATGCTCGGGCCTTCCGAGCCTAGAGGCCGCCTAGGAAGGGTATGTCCCCGAGTGGTTTTTTTTCTTATTGGGCTTTCTGTCCTAAGTGGGCCCTGTGGGCCATCACTTGGACAAGCATGGCCTCGTTAGGTCCAGATGGACCTTGTTTGGCTGCTCTTTTGGATGGGCTGCAGAAATCCCCCTCTCCACTTGTCCCCCTCCTACTCCCGAGCCAAAAGAGGCTCGGGTGAGTAGCCTTTGAGGGTTGCGGACCGGCGTGGCTTAGGTGGGTGGAGAGCTGCTGGTGTTATGAAGCCACATGCCGTGGTCACCAAGGTTTGTAATAATTGTGATCCTGGCGGATTTGAAACGAAGGGCCCCCCTTTTTTCGGAGGTCCGAACGATGCGCCGCCTCCCGCGTGGGTTTATAGGGGTTGGGCGCTTGTTTTCATCCCATACTCTTTCCGTTGCTAGGGTTTAGGCTTTCCTTCGCTTCTTGATTTTTGGGACTCCTTGATGAGCCGTGAGTACACAGCGGAGGAACAGAAAATTACGGCGGCGTTCGAGGAGTTGGCGAGGATAACCGCGGAGGCGGTCCGGCAGCTTCCTCCTCCTCCGGAATCTTCGAGATCCTCTGAGAGCACTTCTTCCAATTCTTCCTCGGAACCCATGGCGGATCAGCGTTTGGACGCCGAAGGATGGGGCGATGAACCGATGGTGAGGGCGCCGGTCCCCAATCGCAGCGAGTTGGGAGAAACCGAGGTGAAGAGGCTGGAGCATCAGTTTCGGTTGCCTCATTAGTATAGCTTTTCCGCTACTGCCCCGTATGAGACGAGCGTGGACGATCGCACGGGCCACATCTGCACCTTTCTTCTGGCGTGGAAGAGCGGGTTTCGCCTCCCCTTCGAGCCCTTCGTCCTTACGCTCCTCAATTTTTTCCAGTTGGCGCCTATCATGTTGGTGGCTAACTCATACCTCCTCCTCTCTGCTTTTCGAATCCTCTACCGTCAGTGCGGGGTTCCTCCTTCCTTGGATCTTTTCCACTTTTTCTTCGAGCTGAAGGCGCATCCGTCGGCGGGGAAAGGGTTTTACTTCATCCAGGCGAGGAGGAACAGGAGCTGCATCTCGCTGGCGGCGAAGGACTCCTCGCATAAGGGGTGGAAGGCCCAGTTTTTCTGGGTGAATATGGATTTGGTGGAGGACCCCTGGAGGTGTCAGGTGATGCCCAACTTCCACCCGAATATCCCCTCCCGGCAGGAGGAGTTCTCTTCAGATGTGGAGGGGTATGCCACTCGCTTGCTGAAGAATCGTCAGTCTACCGAGGAGCTGGTGACGTCGGAGAATATCGAGCGGTGTCTCCTTACGCTGCTGAAGCTGTCAGGTACCACCACTTAGATCCTCCTCAGGATGTGGAGGTCATCCTTCTCTTCTTGATTGTACCTTCTTCTTTGTTGCAGACACCCGGTGGGAGCCTCTGGAGGAGGCCGCTGAGGTCATTGACCTTGGCGACGACTCGGCGGCGGATGAGCCGGGCGTCCCTGTGGGTCGCTCCCAAACCCGGGACAAGGGAAAGGGGGTGGCTCCCGAGGGGACTTCACGGCCGGGCGGCGCGAAGTGCAAGGATCCCATGGAGGGAAGGTTGCGGGAGGCTGTGAAGGCTAAAAAGCGGGCCAAGAAGGCCGGTCTTCTCCTCACTGCCGGGGCCGACTCTAGCTCGGCGGCGCTCCCCTCTCGGGGGCAAGATAGGGCCGACCCAACTGGGCCTGCTCCCCCATCTGCAGAACGAGAGAGGGCCGAGGAGACTAGGGGCACCTCGGCGGGTGGTGACGATGGGTCGGCTCTCCCCCCGGTGGGAACAGACGGGGCCGAAGCAGAAACAGCCGTGGCCGAGACCGGGGGGCCGGTCGAGGTAGGCGATGTCTCGGGCGACGATGTGCGGGCCGAGACGGTTGAGGTTGGGGGTTCGCATGCGGAGGCGTCGCAACCCTAAACGTCTGTGGTGCACGGGTCGGCCGAGCTCGCAGCGCTGATCGAGGCCAGGGGTTCGCCCGCAGGGGCGTTGCAACCCCAGCCGACCGTAGTGCGCGGAGCGACTGAACCTGCAGCTCGATCCGGACCTTCTGGCAAGGCGCCAGGTGCGGAAGGGGTTCCCATGCCGGTGGCGCTGGAAAGGCTCGGTATCTCGAGCAATCTGTACAAGCTCTGCCGCGAGGTGTCCGCGAGGATAAAAGGCGGAGACAAGCGTCACTCCCCGGCCGGGGTCCTCGACGTCATCATGGAGGGCGGCCTGGTCATGGCCCAGATGGGGGCCACGATGGCGGAGACTTATGCCCGAACGGAGTCAGAGCGGTCGAACCTCGCTTGGACCCTCGGGGGGTGTGAGAGGAATCTAGCTCGGCTCAATGAGGAGCATGAGGGGCTCCGCCGGGAGTTCTCTGCTACTAGGGAGTCATTGCGATCGAGCCGTCTGGAGGTCGGAGCGCTGACCGAGCAGCTAGCCAAGGCCCGGGAATCGCTCGAGAGAAAAAACAAACTCCTTGAGGAGGAGCGCCTTCAACATCTCGAGCTAGACGGCCGTTGGGAGGTTGAGCGCGCCGAGCTGGTGGACCGTGCGGAGGCAGCGGAGCGCCAGCGCTTGGAGGCCGAGGCCGACCGAGCTAAGGCGGAGGAGCAATCGGTCGAGGCCGAGGCCGACCGAGCTAAGGCGGAGGAGCGATCGGTCGAGGTCGAGGCATGGGCGGCTGGGGCCGAGCGAAGGTCAGCCGAGGCGGAGAAACGATCGGCGGCGGCCGAGGGGTGCGCGGCCGAGGCGGAGCGGAAGTTGACCGAGCTTGATGAGAGGATGGGGCCGGTCGGAGTGGAGGCGATTGAGCAATCTAGGGGCTCAGAGGCCTACCAGGCCGACCTACAGGAAGCTGCCCTCCCCTACTACGAGGCGGCCCTCCGCCGAGGCATCCGCAAGGGGTTCAAGCAGGGTTATAGTCGGGCAATTGCTTACGCCAACGAACAAGACTCCGGGGTCAACTTCCCCCTTGGCCAGTGCTATGACTCGGACGAGTCGTCTTCTAGCTCCTCTGCGTCAGGCGGGGAAGATCCAGAGAGCTCTTCTCCGGTGGGGTCACCAACTCCGGCTGTCTCGGGAGGGCTCGCGGCCGAGGCAGTTCCCGCGCAGGCGGGGTCAGTGCCAGGGCCGGCCGTCACCGAGGGTGTTGGGGGCGAAACACCCATGTCTTCCGTTCCCGAGCTTCAAAGTGGGTCCGAGGCCTGATGTATCGCTCTATTTTGCCTCTTTCTTTGTTTGTCTCTTTCCCTTTTCTAAAAAAGAAAGATTTTCTTTTTGCATGGCAATAAATGACTTACTTGCTTCTTGCCTTCCTTGCCGTGGTTCGATTAGCGCATCTGCAGTAATTAGAAATTATCGATACGTCCTGCGTGATTTTCGCATGTTGGTTGGACGGGCCCCTGACAGGGTGTCTTTCAGTTTCCTCACGCTTTGAATGTCTGGCCGCTTCGTGTATCCCGCTGAGGCGGGAAACGAGGGGTTTGAGGTGACCGTTCAGAGGGGAAAATTCCTTTGGCGTGTTTTCGAGGGGGGAGTCATTTAAGGCAAGTAGCCTCCCTTAGCCTATAAAAAGACTGAAGGGCATCCTTTCCTCTCCACCGCTTAGGATTTTCCCTAACAGTTTTTCCTCGCCCCTTTTCCACGTTGCGTTGTGCCGTTGCATTCGGAGCATGGAGGAAGACGATGCTGCTGCTGATGGAGAGCAGAGAGTTTTTGGCTGTTTCGGGCTGTTGAGCAGGTCCGACGGTCGTCGCGCGGGTTCGAGACGGGTCCGACGGTCGTCGCGCAGATCTGGAGAGGATTTCGACGTGTGGAGGCACGCCGTTTATCCTTTATCAGTTGCGGCGACGGTCCCGGGGGGGCGAGATGGAAGACGGATGGGAGTATCCGTGATGCCCATCCCCTCCGGGCCTTCCCCTACCTCCTCATCCAGCTCTGCTGGTTTCTTTTTCTTTCTGGCAGCCTCTTTTTCCCTCTTCTGCTTTTCTTTTTTCTTTTTCTCTTCGCAGGGTGCTTGCTCTCTGTTCGCTCCAAAGAGTTGGTAGGTTGGAAGAGAGGAGACCTTCACAGGCATTCCTTCTCCCTGGCTTCTATCAACTTGGAAGGTAGCCTTCCTCTTCTCAGTTACCTCTGTCACCTTTGTCATGGGCCACCCGAGCCAACTGGATCGACCGCCTCTTGTCCGAGCCAGTTTCTACACGAGACAGAGTCAGTGGCTGGACACGAGGAGATCAAGACTGAGTCGGCCGAGCGATGGCCTCTTGCATCAGTGCTAGATGGATTTTTTGCTCTTTGCTGTGTAATGTATTGGCTTTTTACCTCTCTGATGTATCAACAATCATTTGAATGAAAATAAGAGAATTTTATTTCCCTCAAATTGTTTGCACATCTTTAAAAGTAGAACTTGCGTAGTGCGGTTGCGTTCCACGTCCGAGGGATGGGTTCCCCTTCCAGTGTAGATAGCCGGTATGCTCCTTTTCCGAGCATCTCGACCACTCGGTAGGGGCCTTCCCAGTTAGGGGATAACTTGCCCGCCGCCTCTAGTGGTCGAGAGGCTTCGGCTTTCCTGAGGATGAAGTCTCCCGACTGGAAGTGTCTGTCTCGGACTTTGGCGTTGTAGTATCGAGTGAGGCGGCGCTGGTATTCCGTTGCTCGGATGTTGGCGATCTCTCGGAGCTCATCTGCTAGGTCGAGATTCTCGAGTAACTTTTGCTCGTTTACCTCGGGCGAGAAGCGGATGACTCGGAGAGAAGGGTTGGCAACCTCTAACGGAATAACGGCCTCAGTGCCATACACCAGCTGGAAAGGACTCTCACCGGTTATCGTTCTGGGAGTCGTTCTGTGTGACCAAAGTACGCTAGGTAATTCCTAGAGCCAGCTACCCTTGGCCTTGCCGAGTCTGGTCTTTATGCCTTTTAAGATAGTCTTATTGGTATTTTCGACCAGCCCGTTGGCCTGAGGGTGGGTGACCGAAGTGAAGTGGTTGCGAATGCCTAGGTCGGCGCATCTATCTCAAAAATAACGAGAGTCAAATTGCCGACCGTTGTCGCTCACTATCACTCGGGGGATGCCTTAGCGACAAATGATCGATTTCCAGACGAAGCTCCAGACGATTGTCTCGGTGATCCTTGCCGTGGCTTCGGCCTCGATCCACTTGGTGAAGTAGTCGATAGCGACAATAATAAACTTCTTCTGGGCCTGAGCCGTAGGGAACGGCCCAAGGATGTCGATCCCCCACCGAGCGAAGGGATATGGCTCGGTCAGGGTGACGAGCTCCGTAGCCGGCTGATGGACTAAGTGGTCGAATCGCTGGCATCGGTCGCACTGTTGCACGTGGGCCGTGCAGTCGCATTGCAGAGTGGGCCACCAGTAACCTTGCCGTAGCAGGATCCTGGCGAGCGACCTTCCTCCTGCATGCGCTCCGCATAGGCCTTCATGGATATCTCGGACAGCTTGGGTGGCTTCGTCGGGGGCGATCTCGGACAGCTTGGGTGGCTTCGTCGGGGGCGAGGCACTTCAGGGGGGGACCAGAGAAGGACCTCCGGTAGAGAGTGTCATCCAGGATGACGAAGCGCCGAGCTTGGTACTTCAATCTGCAAGCCTCTCGAGGGTCGGAAGGCTCTTGGGAGTCCCGGAGCCACGACAGGTAGGGGGTACGCCAGTCGCTGAGAATGGTCGAGTCAACAGCGAGGAGCTCCGAGTCAATGCTCGGGCGCTCTAGCTCTTCAAGGAGGACCGATCGGGTGCCTTCAAGATCGAGAGAAGAGGCCAACCGAGAGAGGGCGTCCGCCCAGGAGTTCTCCTCCCGAGCTATTCGGACTACCTCGAATCCCTCAAATTGTTGGGCCAGGTCTCTGACCAATTGGAGGTATCTGATCATTGGTACCTCTCGAGCTTCGTACTCGCCGTTGATTTGGCTAGCGACCAGCTGGGAGTCAGTGTGGATTTTGACTCTCTTAGCCCCCAGCCGTCGGGCCATGCGTGCTCCCGAGATAAGGGCCTCGTACTCGGAAGCGTTGTTGGATGTCGGGAAGTTGAACTTCAAGGCGTACTGTAGCTCTGCTCCTTCGGGGGACTTCAGGAGGATTTCGGCACCACTACCGACCGAATTGGAAGATCCATCGACGAACAACTCCCAGGTTGGCCCGGGCGCGGACGGAGATCTTTCTTCAGTCGGGACGGTGCTCTCGGCGATGAAGTCGGCGAGCGCTTGGCCTTTCACAGCTGAGCGCGGTCGATAGGATATATCGTAGGCCCCGAGCATGATGGCCCATTTGACGAGTCGCCCCGAAGCTTCGGGGTGGGTTAGAATCTTCTTCAATGGTTCGCCGACCAGCACGGTGATGGGGTGGCCCTGGAAATAGGGTCGGAGGCGCTTGACGGAGGTAACCAACGCTAGCACGAGTTTCTCGGTTGCGGGGTACCTCCTCTCAGCCTCGTTGAGCACCTTACTGGTGTAGTAGACCGACCTCTCGACTCCCGAGTCATTTCTGACTAGGACCGAGCTGACAATAGATGGTGTTGCCGAGAGATAGAACAGCAAGACTTCACCCGGAACGAGCTTGGAGAGCACCGGGGGCGAGGCCAAGAACTCCTTAAGCTCGGCGAACGCTCTCTGACATTCCTCATCCCATGCGAACGTAGCAGATGCCAACTTGGGCCCCCTCAATAGCTTGAAGAAGGGCAGGCATCGTTCGGCCGCACGAGATAGGAAGCGGCTGAGAGCGGCGACACGCCCAGTTAGGCGCTGGACGTCCTTGATGCTGGTGGGCGGACGCATGTCCAGGATGGCCTGGACCTTGTCGGGGTTGGCTTCGATCCCACGTTGAGTGACCAAGAAACTCAGGAACTTCCCAGATCTCACTCCGAAGGTGCACTTGGTAGGATTGAGCTTCATGTTGTACTTCAGGAGGGTGCCGAAGGTTTCAGTGAGGTCGGTGAAGTGGTCTTGGGCCTTGGGGGTCTTGACGAGCATGTCGTCAATGTAGGCTTCGACATTCTGACCTAGTTGCTCCTCGAACATGTGATTGACCAACCTTTGATACGTAGCTCCAGCGTTCTTCAATCCGAAAGGCATCCGGGTGTAGCAGTATACGCCGTAGTTAGTGATGAAGGCGGTCTTCTCGACATCTTCTGGGTCCATCCTGATCTGATAATAACCTGAATAGGCATCTAGGAAGCTGAGTATCTCATTGCCCGAGGTTGAGTCAACCAATTGGTCGATGCTCGGTAACGGATAACAGTCCTTAGGAGTGGCCTTATTCAGATCGGTGAAGTCCACGCACATCCGTCATTTACCCGAGGCTTGGTTACCTTGTCCTTCCCATCCGGCCTTGTGGCCTCTACCGAGATATTGTAGCACCTTCTGGCCGTGGCTTGGTTACCTCGGACTTCCCCCAACCCATTTTTGGTGGGGAACTTCATTTTTTGGTGATAGGTAGATGGTACGGCCTTTATTCGACTGAGGATCCCCCGGCCGAAGATGGCGTTGTACGCTATCGTACCTTTAATCACTATGAAGTCCACCATGACCGTAACGGTTTTGGGTGGGGTGTCGAGGGTAACTGGCAGTCTTAGGGCTCCATCGGGATAGGTGGCCAGACCATTAAAATCGCAGAGGGGGGTTCGGACCGGACGGAGTTTGGATGGATCCTCCCCCATCTTAAGGAAACAATCATAAGACAGTACATCAGGGGCACTCCCATTGTCAACCAGAATCCTATCTACGTTACAATGGTTTATCGTAGCAGAGATCACGAGGGCGTCGTCATGCATGGTGCTCAGCCCTTCCAGGTCTCGGTCGGAGAAGACTATGACCTGGGGCTCACTCGGCGGGGCCTTGGGGGGCTCTACGGCTCGGCTCGCCCGCTCGGCATGACGCTTTCTCCTTCGGCTGCTGTCGCCTCCTGATGTTGTCCCTCCGGAGATGACGTTGATGTGGACTCCTCGGGGGGGCGTTGTCAATCTCCTCTGCGGCGCCTCGAACTTCTTTACGCTCGGCAGCGAACCGAGCTAGGTGACCCAGACGGATGAGGCGCTCGATCTCATCCTGGAGCTTATGGCAGTCACCGGTGTGGTGCCCGTGATCGCCGTGGAATAAGCAATGCTTGTCGCGGTTGCGGTTCTTCGACCTCATCGGCTCGGGTTGGCGGAGGAGTCCCGAGTCTTTGATGTCTTCATATATCTCATAGACCGGTGCGGCTAGTGGGGTGTACCGCTCGTACTTCCGCTTGCGCTCCCCATCACGGTCTATCTTCTTCCCCGATCTTGAGTGTGGCTCGGAAGCCCGCTTCTTGTCCCCCTCCCGACTCGAGCCGGTTGCGTCTCGGCAAGCGTTGAGCACCTCTTCGCATTCGGCGTGGCGCAATGCCAGAGTCACTAGATCGGCAAGGGTCGAGGGAGGGTGGAGGACAAGTTCGCGGCGGAGATTCTCGTCCCGGGTGCCCCCAGTCAGTGCGGTTATGGCTGAGGCCACGTCGAGGCGAGGGATTCTTAGGGCTTCCGATTTAAATCGGTGAATATAAGCCCAGAGTCTTTCCCCTTGCGCCTCTTTGAGGGCCAGGAACCCCGCTACCGACCTTGGGGGAGCATGTAATATCCCGGACCTTTCGGATCCTTTCTTCGTGGGTCCCGGATCTGGTTTTTGGAGCGTCCAGCTCTGTTGTGTCCAAAATTTTGTTTTGGACATCTTTCGTGTTCGGATCGGCACGATCCGGAGTTGTTTCGGAGGCCCGGAGGCGTTCCGCGGCTTTTCCGCGCGTGTTTTCCGATTCTCGGTGTGTGTTTCGGCTTTTTCTTCGGAAGCTCGCTGCGGGCGAAACGGGTGGTTACCCCAGGCACGAATGGTACCGTTGCGATCGGTGCGTTCCGAGGATTCCGGAAATGTATTTTTCTATTTTTCGGTATTTTTCCAAAAATTCGGATTTTCTATATAACCCTGTTGCGATCGGCCGTATGTCGACTGGTGCCGTTGCCTGGGTGTGCGGCGAGATCTAGACCGCACAACCCTTGAACGGTTAAACCATAGCCGTTCTTCCCTAGTGCGGCTACGGCATAATCGTTCAGATTTATTACCGTTGGGAGACGAACGGCCAGGAGCTGACCGTTCTTCACCCACGTGCGGCCAGGAGCTGGCCGCACATCTGTTGAACGGGCCCTTGCTGGCCGTTCCTCAGTCTGTTTGGGCCTTGGCAGAATGGTCCTGTTCTGGCCGTTTAACTCTTGGTGCGGTCCTTCTGCGACCGCACATCCCTGAGCGGCCCAGTGTGGACCGTTCAAGGGGACATATCGTGTCGGCGGGTCTCCCATCATACCGAGTGGTACCGGGAGATGTCGCTGTCGGCTTCTGTCACCCTGCGACGGTATTGGTACGAGGGGTGTTCCTTATATCGTCCGGTTGTGACGCTGCTTTCCGTTGACGTGAGAGTCTACTTCGTAGTGAGCCTCTACTAGTCGTAGCCTGCTTACACGCGTGTGGTCCCACCAGGGAGTGGTGGAGAGGCTACTCTTAGAGACGGTTTATGGACCGGTTTCCGTCGAGCCCCACGTCTTGCAGCCAGAGTCCGGCTGAGGGGAAAACCGGCCAGAGGGCCAGACCAGGGACGAGCGGTCTGTGTGTGCACACGTGGTTGGGGACGGTTGGACCCACGCTGACGAGCGTGATCAGCTAGTCACTCGTTTGTTGTTCTTGTGTGGTGTTCGTGCCTTTGGTAGGAGCTACCATGTCAGGCAGTTCACTTGCGGTGCGGTATAAGACGTCAGGGGACGCTACCGGCTGTGCTTCTAGTGGGTGGTACTCCTGTCGAGTCGGGAGTGTCAGACTGTCAGTCTTTGCGACTTCGACCTTCAGGTTTTGTCGCGTTGACCGTGGTGTTTCGGTCGTTTCACCATGGCACGTGTGTCGGCTTTCGTGCCGTGAGAGCGGAATTTTGTAGATTGCAGGACTTCCCTTTTCGAGGTACTCGCTTACTGCTAGCGTAGCGGTTTCTTCATTTGCGAGGTAGGGTTCGAGTGATCCCTACTGAGTCTTGTTCCGAGACTCATTCCCTGCGTGTTTTCACCGTGTTTCAGGTGAGTCGCGACCTCAGGGGAGAACGTCTGAGGCTCAGCGTGATTCGGGTGCCCAGCGTTAGTGCCAGAGGTCAGAGTCGGGGTATGCCCGGTGTAGCTATACTTTTTTTCTTGTCTCTGTACTAGTTGTGGACTATTGCTGTTGTTATTTTACTTTATCTTGTGGACCATGTATCATGAAACTATTTTATTTCAGCAATTATTTGTGATACTTGTGTAGTCTCCACACCTTCCTTTAAGCCTTCCGAGTCTTCGGATTACCAGCCGAGTCCTGGGGCACCAGTCGCGCCGTGTCTCGTCTCCCCCGTGTCTCCGGCGGCCGCACCCACCGCGCCGGTCAGGGTGGCGGTGCGAGTCTCGGGTTATCGGGCCTTCCCGGTAATCAGATTCTCGGGTCGTTACAGAATGGTATCAGAGCAGTGGTTGTGGGATTATACGAGAATCATAAGTAATTATGGTGGTCCACTAGTCCACAGCGATGATGTACGGTTGACACTGGCATCGGGCATCGTGCATTTTTCTTGACCTTGTTATTTCCGTGTTTTCTGTCTTTTGCTTCAGGAGCGAGTATGGCGCCGAGGCGGAGCACTCGCTCTCAGCAGGGGCAGTCGGCTGGAGGTCAGGAGATCCAGCAGGGGGTTCACCGAGATCAAGAGGAGCTTAGTAGAGCGCCACCGGGGGCCACCGAGGTAGTGGATACTACGAGGCTTCCGGGGGCCGAGGATTTCTTTCGTGGCATGTACCAGCTTATGTCGCAACAGTTCGGCGGAGAGGCTGGTGAGGGCTCGTCGACCAGGGGTGAGTCAGGCAGAGAAGTGAGGGATTTCATGCAGTTTCGTCCACCTTACTTCGGCGGTCAGCCAGACCCTGATACGGCTCGGAGTTGGCTCGACGAGATGGAGCGGGTGTTCCGTTCCGCGCGGAGTACTGCGGAGGACAGAGTGATGTTGGCATCCAACCAGTTGCAGGGTACGGCTCGGGAGTGGTGGTCTTCCGAGTGGAAGACGTCTTTCCAACTTCGCCCACTTGAGCAGATTGCGTGTGGCGACTTTGTCAGTGCTTTCAAGCGTACCTACTGTCCAGAGTTTATTGCTACGCAGCGGATGCGTGAGTTTCTGGAGCTGGTTCAGGGCGACATGTCCGTGTTGCAGTATAGGTCCCGATTTGTTGAGCTGGGTCGGTATGCAACCCATATCATGGAGCATGAGAGGGTGAAGATCGCACAGTTCATCCAGGGCTTGAGGCAGGAGCTGAGGCACCATTTGATCACGAATGCGGCCACTGATGTGGAGACATCGTCTCGTGTTGCGGCTTCCTTGGAGATGGATATGCAGAGGACTCGATGACCGATCAGCCAGGGGCAGTCTTTGTCGGGTCGCAGCCAGCAGTCGGCTACCCAGCAGCAGGGTTCCTTTCAACGTGTGTCGGGTGGTTCAGGAGCGTCGACACCGGCAGCGTCGATGACAGGATCTGCGTCTTTTGGCTCGAAGGTCAAGAAGTTCTTCAAGAAGGGGTTCGGTAAGAAGAAGTCCAAGGATCAGGGGCAGGCATCATCGGGCAGTGTATAGCAGCCGATCCCGTTTCAGCGTCAGGGGTCAGTAGGTGGATCGCGAGGAATGTGTCCACGGTGTAGCGAGTACCACCCAGGCAGGCAGTGCACAGCGCCGATAGTTTGTTTCCGGTGTGACCAGCCAGGGCATATGGCGCGTGACTGTCCTCAGAGGCCACATTAGCAGCAACCGTTTCCTCAACAGCAGTAGGTTTCCCCGCAGCAGAGGCAGCATCAGTAGCAGCAGGGACAGTATCCGCCGCTACCCTGGTCAGCTAGCGTGGAAGGGCGGAGTTTACCGGCTAGGCTCTATGCGTTGCCGCTTCAGTACTTTGATATGATTTTGGGTACGGATTGGCTCGAGGCACATCATGCGTTGGTGGATTGCGGCTTGAAGATGGTTTATTTCTGGTGACTTCACGGACCCACCTTCTATTTCCAAGGTATCAGGTCTTCCTCTTCCCGCTTTCTTATTTCTGCAATTCGAGCTCATCGTTTGCTTGATGCGGGTTGTCAGGGTTTTCTCGCCTCCGTGGTTGTGACTAATCGCATGGAGCCGGATGTCGAGGACATTTTGGTGGTGTGCGAGTTTCCCGATATTTTTCTGGAGGACTTACCTGGATTGCCTCCCCAGCGGGAGATTGATTTCGTTATCGAGGTTGTGCCGGGTACGGGACCTTTGGCGAAGGCTCCCTACCGTATGGCCCCCGCTGAGTTGAGGGAGTTGAGGGTGCAGTTGTAGGAGCTACTGGCCAAGGGGTACATTTATCCTAGTTTTTTCCCTTGGGGTGTGCCCGTATTGTTCGTGAAGAAGAAGGACGGTAGCTTGCGGTTGTGCATTGACTACCGGCAGCTGAATGAGGTGACCATTAAGAACAAGTATCCGTTGCCACGGATTGATGATTTGTTCGACCAGCTTCAGTCTATGCGAGTGTTCTCGCGGATTGATTTGCGGTCCGCTTACTTTCAACTGAGGATTCGCGAGTCCGATGTGGAAAGGACTGTGTTCAGTACGAGGTACGGGCATTATGAGTTTCTGGTGATGCCGTTCGGGCTCACCAATGCCCTCGCAGCCTTCATGGACTTGATGTCGAGGGTGTTTCGTCTGTATTTGGACCAGTTCGTGGTCATATTTATGGACGACATCCTTGTTTATTCGCGGTCTGCCGAGGAGCACGCGTACCATTTGGGTGTGGTGCTGCAGACGTTGCGAGATCACCAGTTGTATGCGAAGCTCGGCAAGTGCGAGTTCTGACTTCGTGAGGTGCACCTTTTGGGGCACGTGATTTCTGGTGATGGTATTTCCGTGGACCCCGCGAAGGTCGATGCAGTAATGCAGTGGTCGAGGTCGAGGTCTGTGACGGAGATCCGGAGTTTCTTGGGGCTTACGGGCTATTATCGTCGGTTTATCCAGAATTTTTCTAGCATTGCAGCCCCGATGACTAGACTTACGTGGAAGGATGTGCCTTTCGTCTGGTCTGAGGAGTGTGAGCAGAGTTTCAGGAAACTGAAGAGATTGCTCACCTCGGCTCCGGTGTTAGTTTTACCTTCTGGATCGGGGGGTTTTGTAGTGTGTACAGATGCTTTCGGGGTCAGATTAGGTGCTGTGTTGATGCAGCATGATAGAGTGGTGGCTTATGCATCTCGGTAGCTGAAGAGCCACGAGGAGAACTACCCTACCCATGACCTGGAGTTGACGGCTGTGATCTTTGCGCTGAAGATCTGGAGGCATTATCTGTACGGCGAGAGGTTCGAGGTGTTCACTGACCATCAGAGTCTATGATATGTGTTCACACAGAGGGACCTTAACCTCAGGCAGAGGCGTTGGATGGAGTTTATGAAGGATTATGACTTCACCTTATCTTATCAGCCGGGCAGGATGAATGTTGTCGCCGATGCCTTGAGTCGGAAGGTCACGATCAGTGCCTTAATGTTGAGGAAGTGGAGGCTCTGGGAACAAGTGCCCGAAGTTTCATTCAGGCTCATGATTCCCCAGGAGCCAGGGTTGGCACTGCTTGCTAGTCTGACTGTCACGCCTACTATTTGCCGTCCGGTGACAGATGCTCAGCATGCGGACCCTGAGTTATCCCGGATTTTGGCTTTGGCTGATGTGGAACTCGGCGAGGACGGTGCCGTGAGGTTCTGTGGCAGGCTGTACGTCCCGGCCGAGGAGCGGGTTCGTCGTGCGGTATTGCGCGAGGCTCATGGGAGCAGGTACACCGTACACCCAGGTGCGATGAAGATGTATCGGAACTTGCGGAGGCAGTTCTGGTGGCCTGGCATGAAGAGAGGTGTCGCCGAATTTGTGGCCAGGTGCCTGACCTGTCAGCAGGTGAAGGCGGAGCATCAGCGACCAGGAGGTACTCTCCAGCCCTTGGATGTTCCTGCGTGAAAGTGGGACCACGTGACCATGGATTTCATGATGAAATTGTCGAGGACTCCGAGCGGTCAGGACAGTATTTGGTTGCTGGTAGATAGGCTGACGAAGGTGACTCGGTTGCTGCCGGTCAAAGTGAGCTGGAGCGTGTCCAGGTTGGCTCGTCTTTATGTGGAGCGGATCGTTCCGTTACATGGGATTCCCATCTCCATCGTGTCGGATCGGGATCAGCGTTTCACTTCTAGATTCTGGGGGAGTTTCCAGCGAGCGCTTGGCACGGATTTAGCTTTTAGCTCGGCGTATCATCCTCAGTTAAATGGTCAGTCAGAGAGGACCATTCAGACTTTGGAGGACATGCTAAGGTCCTGCTGCCTGGAGTGGCAGGGGAGTTAGATTCACCACCTACCGTTGGTAGAGTTTACCTATAACAACAGCTATCATTCGAGCATCGACATGGCTCCTTATGAGGCGTTGTATGGGCGTCCGTGTCAGACTCCACTGGATTGGTTTGAGGTTGGTGAGCGTGTTTTGACGGGACCGGAGTTGGTGCAGCAGTGTGTGGAGGTTGTGCACCTGGTTCGTCAGAACATGTTGGCGGCCCAGAGTCGGCAGAAGAGTTATGCTGACCGTAGGCGACGGCCTCTCGCATTCGCCGTGGGCAATCGCGTATTCTTGAGAGTTTCTCTGATGAAGGGGGTGATGCGTTTTGGACGGCGTGGGAAGCTGAGTCCCCGCTATATTGGTCCTTTCCACATCATGCAGCGCATCGGTGAGGTAGCTTCTAGGTTGCAGTTACCTCCTGAGTTGGCGTCGGTGCATGACGTGTTCCACGTCTCGATGTTGCAGAAGTATATGTCCGATTACTCTCATGTACTCGAGGATTTTGTTTGACCCGAGGTGACTCCAGACCTTTCTCTTCCAGAGTTTCTGATCCGCGTGGATGATAGGCAAGAGCAGCACCTGCAGAACAATGTCATCCCCTTAGTTAAGGTGGTGTGGCAATGGCACTCTGGTGGTGAGGCTTCTTGTGAGCGTGAGGATGAGATGCGTCATCAGTTACCTTACCTGTTTGCGTGAGTCTTCCTCTTCTTTCCCTTGGGTTGTTCTCAATTTCGAGGATGAAATTCCTTAAGGGGGGAGGGTTGTAATATCCCGGACCTTTCGGATCCTTCTTCGTGGGTCTCGGATCTGGTTTCTCGGAGTGTTCGACTCCGTCGTGTCTGAAATTTTGTTTCGGACATCTTCCGTGTCCGGATCGGCGCGATCCAGAGTTGTTTCGGAGGCCCGAGATCGTTCCGCGACTTTTTCACGTGTGTTTTTCGATTCCCGGTGTGTGTTTTGGTAATTCCTTTGGTACCTCGTTGCGGGTGAACCGTGTCGTTCACCTAGGCGAGAGTGGTACCGTTGCGATCGGTGCGTTCCGAGGATCGCGGAAATGTAATTTTTCATTTTTTGATATTTTCCAGAAATTTCAGATTTTCTATTTAAACCCCCCCCCATTTTCTTTTCTTTTTCTTCTTCTTCTTCTTCCTTTCTTCTACTTCCTCCCTCACGACCGTGGCCGCCCCCTCTCTCTCTCTCTCTCCCGTTCGAGCGCGGCGACCTCCGTTCCGGCTGCAGACGGCGGCGGTGCGACGGCGCGAGGACGTGGGTGACGACGAGGCGATCGTGCGAGCGTGCGGCAAGCGTGGGAAGGCGAGGTTCTAACGGCATTCTTCATGAATTCGGGCTTGGATCGGCGCGTCTCGTCGCTGACCGGAGGTAGGGTGACGTTCCTTGGCCTCTTGTCTTCCTTCCCTGCGAGTTTTAGCTCGAGACGAGGTCGAGAGGGGTCAATTTCGTGCCGGCAAGGGCCGTTCATGCCGTGGGGAGAGTTCGTCTGATCCGCCGTTTTGAGCCCCGATTCCATGGTTCACGGGCGTAGGAGTATGCTAGGGGGCTTGGGGGTTCTTCTCTCACCGTTTCCCCCTTCGTGGGGCTTGTTTGGGGTTGGAATGGGCGATTCCGACGAGGTTCGTCGTTTTCGCGCCGGTGGGCGATGTGCGGTCGAACCAGGGCCCGCACAACCCTTGTGCGGCCCCGTTCTGGCCGTCCATCAGCTCGGCACGCTGTGTCCGGGGCTCGGCGCGCAGTGGGCTTGTGCGGTCTGTCGTGGGACCGCATATCCTAAGGTGCGGCCCCACAACGACCGCACAACCCTGGGGTTTTCGACCGTTGAGTTTACCGTTGTATAGTGCACCGGGGTGTGCGGCCAGGAGCTAGCCGCATAACCCGTCGTGCAGCCAGGGGCTGGCCGTACGTCGTTGTTGACACCCGTTTTATGACCGATAAGTTGGGTCATCTTCTTGTTCATTCTATATGATGCTCCGAGTTATTCCCTTTTGTTGAGCCTTCTTGATCAGTTTGAAGTTGATTTCATGGGTCTTAATTCCTTGGTTAGGTCTGGTTCCTTGATTCCTTGCATTGGACGAAGCTTAGCAAGCTTTTATTTCATTTTGTTCCTTATTATCTCTGACGGTCCATTACAGGCGCGTTACAACTCTCTGACGCAGCAGTCTATGGCCGTTACATCTTGCAGAGTCCTTAGCCTCAAGGCCTCTGTAACGACCCGAGAATCTGATTACCGGGAAGGCCCGATAACCCGAGACTCGCACCGCCACCCACGAGCCCGAAGACTCGGAAGGGTTAAAAGGATGGTGTGGAAACTACACAAGCATCACAAATAATTGCAGAAATTAAACAGTTATAATATTAAGCAGGAAATAAATTAACATTTTACATGGTCCACAATAAAATAACAACAACAGTAACAGTAGTCCACGACTAGTATAGTGACAAGAAAGAAAAGTACAGCTACACGGGGCATACCCCGGCTCTGACCTCTGGCACTACCTCTGGGCATCCGCAACACGCTGTACTCCTGACGCGCTCCCCAAAGGTGGCGCCTGTGGACACCGAAAATTGCACATCCAGATGCCACGCTCGGCCCAGCATCAACAACGGCCCCGAGTGAAGAAACCCTGGAGAAATCAAGCACAAGAGGCCCCACGGCCCATGGGCCTCGAAGAAAATCAAATGGGCCACGACTCGTGCTCACAATGGGCTCAAAATTGCCCATTTAGCTCTTCAACGGCACGCCCATCCTGGGCTTCAGCGGCACGGCCTTCAGCGGCACGCCCAGCCCCTTCGGCTGCCCAGCGGCACACCCCCAGGGGGGTTCAACGGCACACCCCCAGGGGGTTCAACGGCACGCCCCCTGGGGGGGTCTTCAGCGGCACACCCCCAGGGGGGGGTTCAACGGCACACCCTTGGGGTCTTCACCGGCACACCCCCAGGGGGGTTCAACGGCACACCCCCAGGGGGTTCAACGGCACGCCCCCTGGGGGGTCTTCAGCGGCACACCCCCAGGGGGGGTTCAACGGCACACCCTTGGGGTCTTCACCGGCACACCCCCAGGGGGGTTCAACGGCACACCCCCAGGGGGGTTCAACGGCACACCCCCAGGGGGGTTCAACGGCACGCCCCCTGGGGGGTCTTCAGCGACACACCCTGTAGGGTCCCCAGCGGCACGCCCTTCAGGCCGTTCAACGGCACGCCCATCCGGGGCTCCAGCGGTACGCCCTTTTGGCACTACAGCGGCACGCTTGTTCAGCCCTTCAACGGCACAGCGGTGAAGCTCTTTCAACGGGCGACGTGAGGCCCATGCCCTACACATCCTTGGCGCGCAATGGAGCCATCTCAGGTGGCAACCGATCGTTGGGCCACGTGGCCTAGTCCACTGACAGCCAGGACAGGCAGGTCAAACCTCATGATCACGGGCCACTTCCCGCTTCGGCGGCCGTGCTCGAAGGCTCCCGCCGCCCGGGGTATAAAAAAACCCTTCTCTTCATTTCACAGGGGAGGGGAGGACAGACGGAGAGACGTACACAGACGAACACAAAGAGGGGGAGAGGCTCCGACAGTAGAAGACACACACACAGGAGAAAGAGGAGGAGAGAGAAGAGAAGAAGCGACCCTCCCGGCCTGAGCTCCGTCCGACGGCCACCGGGAAGAAACGAGAGTAAGAGGGAGAGAGCTTAATGTAACGGGGGAGAGGGTTGGGGATAGTGGCGAAGGTCTTAGGCCCCAGTGCTTCTGCCCTCTCGCATTCCATTCTTCCCTCCGTTCTCCGTTTTGTATTCTTTTTCCTTTTACTCTATGGCCCCATTTGGGGAGTTTGCTTTTGCCATATGTATGAAGGGCCTTGCCCTCTTGATTCTCATGAATGAAAACCACCCTCTCCGGGTTTCTCTTCGATTTTTGATGTTTAATGCTAGGCTTCGCGGGCTTTTGACGGACTATCCGTTCCTCCCTCCGTCTCCCCATTTCTCTGGTGTTCTTGGGGCCTCCGTGTCTATATGACCGTCCTCCCACGATCCTTAGCTTTATAGACCCTTCGATTCCTTCCGTGGCCCTCTGCTATGTCCACCGGTTTAGGAAGGAGGGAGACCCTCACCCTCTCTCCCAATACACAGCAGCCAAGTGGCTTCTCCCCCGGCCTTGAATCCCTCTCCCATGCTCTTGGATGGCCTGCAGACCTCCCAGCCCACACACTCAATCCCCTCTGACTCTCCAACGATGCACCTTTCGGGCACTTGGCCGGCACGCCCAGAATGGCCTTCAGCGGCACACCCAGGCCTGGCCTTCAGCGGCACGCCCAGTCCTGGTCCTCAGCGGCACACCCAGTTCTGGCCTTCAGCGGCACACTTCCCCCTTACCCTCAGCGGTGCGCCTAGATTGGCCTTCAGCGGCACGCTACCCCTATGGCCTTCAGCGACACACCCTTCATTTCCTCAACAGCCCCCTTCTTGGCCTCGTCCCCGGGGTCTTTCCTTCGCGTTTTCCGAGGTTCCATAAAGGTGTTGCCCCTCCAGGGAGGCCCACCTCCAGTTGTCGGGTTCCGCCACTCCATGTGGGCGCGTTCCCTTTATCTCCCTTACGCCCTGGGTCAAGGGGAGATGCTGCCGAATTTTCGTGAGAAATTAATGAACAATTAAAGAGGCAAAAGGAAGCAATAAACGAATAAGAACGATCAACAATGAAGCCTTCCAATTTATCAAATCACTGCCGGCATCACAACGAAAACCGAACCGAACTAATTAACTACCCGGTAGCCCGAGTGTCCGACCCGCAAGAAAAGAGGCCGAACCAAACGAAACAAAACAAGGGAGGAGTTTTATATAAAACTACACAAAAGTTAAGATAAGAAGAAAAGAAAAGCCTTAAAACAAATAATCGAAAACTGATCGAGCCCCCATTGGCCTTCAGCGGTACGCCCCATTGGCATTCAGCGGCACGCCCTCATTGGCCTTCAGCGACACGCTCCCCTTTGCCTTCAGCGGTACACCCCTTTCAACCCTCAGCGGTACGCCCCTTTTTAACCTTCAACGGTACACTCCCTTGAGCCCCAGCGGTGCGCTCCATTGGCCTTCAGCGGTACGCCCCATTGGCCTTCAGCGGTACGCCCTCATTGGCCTTCAGCGGCACGCCCCCTTGCCCTTCAGCGGTACACCCCTTTAGCCTCCCAGCGGCACGCTCTCTGCCCTCAACGGTACACTCCCGTTTTCCCCTTCGTCGGCACACTATACATATATGCATATACAGCCTGATAAGGGCATTAATAATAGCAAATAAATTAGTAAAAATTACGCTGATTAAATGATTCCGAATGCGCAATATTAATCCCAATAAAGAGGCGGGAGGGGTAATAAAAAAATAAACCGCAAATGAATGATAATAACAAGAATAGTCATGAATAAAAAGAAGAGAAATCATCCCGGACAAAGGCACGAATAAACAGTAAACATCAAATCAGAAATCCCAGAAGATACGACTAAGAAAGCCCCAGATAAAAGACGCTAATGCCCACACTGCAGCTCTCTCTCTCCCCGGGACCCGGGGTAAAAGGAACAACGACGCCGCCCTTTCAGGTCGAACTCGAACCTTGGGAATTATCCCGATATGGCCAAGTTCTGACCTAATCTTGGGCCGACATCCCAATCAGACCGGATTTGTTTCTCGTTCCGGATACCTTCCGAATCCTCATTAAAATTGCCGCATGCTCGGCAGACATTTGAAGGGATCCACCCCGATTTTTCTCGTTGTGTCTCTGCCACGGACCTGTGTCCGAATACTAGAAGGTCCACGGAGCGACCGACATGGCCGACAGTTTCTAGCCCCGATATGACCTTCAGTGTGACCTATCCCTATCTCTCTCTCTCGCATAATCAGTATCACTCTTTTCGGCCGCGGGGTCCCTAATTTCGGCAATTAATTAAGGGTATTCCCTCGTATGGGGGATGTAAATGACGTCGTGACCTTTATGGCGCGAGGGGATTCGGTCCCGACACGAACCACACAATCGTCTGACGAAGTCAGATTCGAGCGCACCCTGGGCTCTTCGGAGCCCGAATAAATCGTCACTTCGGTGACTGGCACGCCCACGCACCCAATAAACCAACGATCGCGCCGAGATACCGAGCGAACGAAAAGCGCGTCCACAACTCTGGCACGCCCGGTGGGACCGATCCACCCTTCATCTCTTTGCCGAAATTAGGGGCCCCGCGGCCCCCTTCTTGTAATACTAATTATGCTACTTTCTTAAATGCAGAAAAAGAGAAAGGCATCATGGAGCTGACAATGGCTGTTGTCTGCAGCCCTGAGGTTGTGAAGAATCATGTGAGAGGCGGCTACCTGGCGGTGCCCCTCACTTTCGGGAGCTTCCCTCCCACCGTGGGCATCCCCAACTTCTTGGGGGTGGCCTTCGTTGCAATCCTCGACGCACGAGCGCCCGAGGAGCCTCAAACCAACGCTCCCGCTCCGAGAGCCGTCGAAGCTGCCGCCGGCCGAGCGGTGGCCGAAGGCAACAATAGCGTCCCCACAACGACGCTCAGCTGCAACGTGCACCACGTGCACCAGACCACCGGCCCGTTCCACCAAGGGTCGGCATCCCACCGAAGGAGGCTTCGGAGAGGCAACACCGGCGCCGGCTCAGGGCGTCGCCTGTCCAACTCCGGAAAGTCCATGACGGTTGGGGCCCTCCGAGTCCGCCTAGACGGCCAGAGGTCCCAGGTGACGCCAGACCGCGTCGTCCCGACCGTCCCAGTCTGCAACTCCTTTCAAGGGCTGGAGAAACTAAAAGGGAAGGTGACGCCCGCTGTTGTGGCCACCCCACCAAAGATTGCACCGGCTCGCAAGCTGGCCAAACTGAAGCAAGTCTGGGTACCCAGGGAGGCCCAGCCCACTGCACCCGCCCAGGCGTGGCCCAGCACTTTCCGCCCGAGGAGGGCCCGAAGAGATGACGGGGTCGAGGCAGTGACCCCCACTCTCCGACCGGCACCCGTCATTCCGGTGCCGCCCGAGAATGCTCATCGCCGTCGCCGAGGGCGCCGGCACAACGCCGCCCGCCCGGCACTCGGGGCCTACGCTCCTCCTGCTGCCGTCATCGACGCGCAACCACAGGCCGCTCTCCCTGACCAGGAGTGGGAAGGGATCGAGCAGGCTATGAGAAACTACCTCCGAGGCCCTGGTAGCACCCCCGCTGGCCGCCAGAGACTACTGGGGGCAATGACCTCCGCCTTCCAGGAAGAAAGGGGGGAACCTGCACCTAGTATGGAGTCGAGGACCCGCCCGGAAGAGCCGCGCCAGTCCCCTGTACGGGAGGAGGCGCCGTCCCGACGGTCGGTCTTCGACAGGCTAACATTCCCAGGAGGACCGTCCCGGAGGGCGTCAAGAAGAAACAAGAATAAGAAATGGCAGACATTCACCTGCAATATGGCAGGGGTCCATGGTCAGTATGGGGCCCTACCCACCGACCCGGAAGAATTGGCCAGAATAGCCGCCAGGCCGGGACCCCTTACCAGAAGAAGGAGAGCGGCAGGCAGCGCGACACCCACGGGGCCCCTCACGGCCCTCACGGCCAATGTGGTCACCACCGGCGACACGAGTGGCGGACCCTCGACATCATCCGAGGACGCCCCGGCCGAAGAGACAGGGGGCATGCCCAGTCTTCCCACAGCTGATCCAGCAATGCTGCTCATGATGCAACGATTCCAGCAGGAAATCGAATCACTTAAAAAGCAATTGAATGAGCGAAACACACCACCCCCAATGTCCTGGCAGACCGAGACCATACCCGAGGTACCCAGGGACAGGGGGCAGTCTTCCGAGGCAGCTCTTCCGGCAACCCTCGATCCCCCCGGGGGCACGCCCCCGTAGCAAGCACATTGCACAGCGGTGACCCCACCACAGGCTCCGCTTTCACAAGGGTCCCCCATGGCCCCCCGAGCGACCGTGGTAGTCACCCCGAGCGCACAGCCCGCTCATTTCTACCCGAACCCGATCGACCCGGCGGCAGTCAGCCGGTTGATGCTTGAGCAGATGATAGACATGAAGTTGGCCGAAAGGGGCGATGGGGATCAGACGCCTTTCGGCGTCTACCGAGTACCCTACCCGGCTCAGTATGCTGCCAGGAAGTTGCCGGCTGGCGTCACCAAGCCGCCGAAATTTGAAAAGTTCAATGGGCAAGGATCTCCGAGAGAGCATATTGCCTATTACGTGAACGTCATGGGAGACCTGGCTGCTGATGAGGCCTACCTCCTGAAGTTCTTCGGTTCAACACTCACCGGGCTTGCCTTTGAATGGTACTCCGGCTTGTCGCCCGGGTCGGTGGCCGATTGGCCCGACATGCAGAAGAAGTTCAAGGAAAGATTCTACGTGGCCGAGAGAGAAGTTACTATGACTGAACTCTACGCCACAAGACAGAAGAATGATGAGTCGGCCCTCGACTACATCAAAAGATGGAGGAACCTTAGTATGAGGTGCAAACGCCCCCCGCATCAGGAGGACGCAGTTCAGATCTGCAAGCAAAACTTAAAGAAAGAAATCCTAGAAAGAATGATCGGCACTGAGGTCAAGACATTTGACCGTCTGAACAATGTGGTAGCGGAGATCGAGGCATTCTTGGCCCGATACTCCTCCACCCCAGCCATGTCAAGCCAGAGGGCCAGGCAGGCGGAGAAGAAGCCGGCTCCCCTGGAGGTGCATGCACTAGACTTCCAGGCTTTTGAAAAGCAGAAGGAGAAAGCCAAGGTAGCGGCCAACCCTCCGCCGCCTAGAACCACAGAGCGGCGGGAAGGCCCCTCGCTAAGGGAGAAGATGAGAAACAAGCTATATTCCTTCTCTCGAGACAAATCCAAGCTCCTGTTTGAATGGGCAACTAGCTACAATAAGATCACATTGCCAGAGCCGAAAAGGCCTGGCGACTCAAAGAAGAAGGATGACCCGCGCTTCTGCATGTACCACCGGGTGCTCGGGCATACTATTGAAGATTGCTACGTCTTCAAGGATGTTATTGAGTCCTTAATCAGGGACGGGGAGCTGGACATGGGGGAGCATAAAGTAGACCCCCCGCAGCCACACGAGCTGCCCAGCATAGCCTCCTCCGTCAATATGATCTCACTATATCAGGAGCTGCCAGAAGAATGGGCGAAGGCCTGTGCCCGTGCCACTTATGAAACCTTTATCATGGCCCCAGCTCAAGACCAAGAAGGGTGGCAGACTGCACCCAGAAAAACCAGAAAGGCGCGCGCCTCTCGACCTACCCCAGGAATTCACTCGAGGGTAGCAGCGCCCCTGCCTGCACCGCCCCCGGTAAACCCTGTTTGCCACGACACGGCCCCCCGGCTGGTCATGAGGCGGCCCACTCACAACAAGAAGAGCTCTACCCCGCTGCGGATGTACAAGAAGACTAGCCCGGCGGTTGAAAAACTCCAGGCTATTATCGACGGGCTTGAAGATTATAAGCAGCCCAAAATCCAGCCCGTCGAGCTAAAACAATATGTCCCCTGGGAGCAGTTCGAGTCACTCGAGCTGGCTCCAGGAACAGAAGCTGATGCAGACAAAGAGCCTCCCCTGTGGGGTGAACCTATTCGAGAGCAGCCGTCCGCTGCAACGGGCAAGAAGAAGAAGAAGAGAAGACCCAGGGGCAAGAAGAAGAAGGAGGTCGTCTTCGCCTGCAACACCCTCTCGGCGTTGTTCGACACCTCTCTCTCCCTGGAAGAGAAAGAAGAAGAGCCACCCCATGAGCCGGCGGAAGTGAGTCAAGCTGAAGCATCCACCTCCCAGCACGCCACCAGGTCAGGGAGGAAGTGGGGGCGCTCTCCTCAGGGCAGCCTCAACATCATGCTCAGGGGGGAACAACCATACCAGGTTCCCGAGCCCGAGGTCCGAGGCACCGAGATCCCTCCTCCATCAGGCCTCTACCCCGGAGGCACCAAGAGTCAAGGCGCCCCGTCGTTCGCCGAGTTCCTGTCAGCTCGAGCAGGAAGGCGGGCGCACCCCCAGGGGCCCGCTGCGACCAGTAAAGCAAGCATTCCCCAAGCTCTGCCAGCTGCAACTCCTGCCCAGCCAGAGGAAGAATTCAGCGGCACCCCAAACCTCGCCGAATTCATGCGAACAGCGGAGGAGGCCCAACAGGCCCCGCCTGCTCAACTGGCTACAACAGATCCCGCAAAGGAGGCGTCCCCTAATCCGGCACCCCAATCCCAGGATGAGGGCAGGCGCAGCAAGCCCGAAGAGATGAAACTGCTCAAGGTGCGGGCGGCCGAGCGAATAGTCAGACACCTCAAGAAAATCCTGACCCGGTTCACGGTGTGGGAGATGCTGTCCTTGAATGAAGAAACACGGCAAGCCATCATCGCCGCACTCCAGACGCCAGCACACCTTGAAGCCTGTTTGGCAGAATTATCACCTGAAGTAGCAGTGGCTTTCACAGAAGATGACATGCTCCTACCGACTTGTAGCCATAACAGGCCCCTCTACATGAAAGGGCAGCTGAACGGCCAGCCTATCAACAGGGTCTTGATCGACCCAGGGGCAGCAGTGAATATACTCCCGTACCGGGTATACCAGAAGCACTACTTTGACGTACACCTGGTCGAAGTTAAAAATGTCAAGATTGCCGGCTTTAACCAGAAATGTGAGGTTCCCATGGGGGTCGCAGAGTTCAACTTGACCTTTGACGACTTCACCTCCAAAGTCCAGTTCCACGTCATCAACTCCAGCACGTCCTACAAAGCGTTGCTCGGCCGGCCTTGGCTACACCAAAATAGGGTGGTGCCCTCCACCTTGTATCAGTGTATCAAGTACCCCTGCGAGGGAAAGGAAGTCAGAATCTTCGCCGACCTCCACCCATTCGAGGTGTTTGAGTGTCACTTGTCAGATGCTAATCTGTACTTGGAAGAGGCGAAGCAAGCTCCTCAAGCTGCCCGAGACAAGGGAAAGAAGAAAATGGAATCGGGAGGCTGGTTTCCTCCGCCGCCCCCAGGCTATGTGGCTCCCCCACATGTACCATGTATTGCACAAGAGGAAGGGGTATTTAGGGCAGCCCCTCTCCCCATCTACCCCACACCGGGGGCACCCTGCCTCGAAGACCTGCTAGAAGATGTCAGGGTCCCGCCAGGGATCGTCAAGCCGATAGCGGAAATTGAATGCCAAGCGGCTGAGCAATTGAGAACCTTCGAGGTGCCTAACCCCGAGGGGCCGCCCACTATCTTCTATGTGGCCGGGGAGAAGCCGGTCAGGGAAGACGACGATTGCCGGTTCCCTGACGAGTTGCATGACCCGCACGTCCCCATTACGGGACTTCCCCACATGACTGACCGGGCAGCCAGAATGGTCAGGAAGCAGAAGATTCCTCCCTACCAGCCCTCCAGTCGGAAGGAAATGTTTGAAAAAATGTGGAATCCACCAAACCTGGATCGACGGTTGCTGAAAGTCACCAAGCACCTCGGTCTGGGCTTTTCACTAGAAAATTACTACGAGACTGATGTCATATCGGTCTCAACATGGCCCGGCAACGATCCCGTAGAAGCTACAGATTCACGGAAAGCCTGTCAAGACGCACATCCTGCGCCCCCAGTTCAGGAGGCACAAGATGAGGAGATCTTCCTTTGGAAACCTCCCCGCCGCCGTTGCATAGAGAAGACCCCCTCCTTCTCCGAAG
Source organism: Amorphophallus konjac (assembly GCA_022559845.1). Lineage (NCBI taxonomy): Eukaryota > Viridiplantae > Streptophyta > Magnoliopsida > Alismatales > Araceae > Amorphophallus > Amorphophallus konjac. The sequence continues at coordinate 420,583,017 of CM040122.1, read as the reverse complement.
TGTCGACCTCGAAAGGGCACACCGGCGAAACACCTTCGCCCCGGCCGGTCGGCGAAGCTAGGAGCAGCAGCATGGGCCATGCTCCGAATTCCCCTCGATACGACCCCGTCATGTACGCCTTGTACCACAGGCAGCAACTGGAGATCGAGATGCTGAAGAGGCGGCTAGCCGAGTTAACCTCGCTAGTCGCCGACCTGATCCAGGGCTCCCTCCCCCCATGGGGTGGCCGGATGCCTCGGCCCCGAGGCGCCAGTCCCAGCACCCCCGCTTTGTCAAGGCAGGAAATGAGAGACATGGCAAGCTCGCTGACCGAGCGGCCGACCAGGCAAGGGCTGACACTCCAAGAGAAGCTACAGAAGCCTTATTCCTTTCCGAGAGAGAAGACCCGGGGCATCTTCGACTGGGCATGCCACTACGGCAAAGTCTCCCTTCCACGGTCCAAGAGGTCGCAAGACACCCGAAGAAGCGGGGACCCGCTATTTTGCCCTTACCACCAGATGCTGGGCCACGCCATTGAAGACTGCTATGTCTTCAAAGAGATTGCCCAAGACCTCATTGACAGGGACGAGCTCAGGATGGGGGATTATGTGATAGCCCCGCCACGCCCCCATGTGGCGGACAGCCCCAGAGCGGGAGCCTACACCGTGTCCATCCACTACCAGGCCCCTGAAGATGCGGCTGCCCCGGCCCCCGTCCAAGCTATCTATGATGAGTACATAGAAGACCCCGGGGTGGCCCTGTGCCTTTCTGCACCAGCGGACCGCATAGACCCGGCGGCTGCGGTCCAAGAGGACTGCACGGCAAATCCAGCCACCACACCCAGCCAGGAGGAGCAAGAAGACGAGGATGCCATCCCCGAGCCCGAAGACAATGAAGGCCAAGACTTCGTCGATTTGTCGCCAGCCCCGCCGGAAATTGAAAATGGCGGCCGGGCCACAGTCGACGAATTGATTGAGATCAACCTCGGCACAGAAGGTGACCCCAGGCCGACCTTTCTAAGTGCTCTCATCCCCCCTCGTGAGAGAGAACAATACATGAAGCTGCTACAAGAGTTCCGAGATTGCTTTGCCTGGAACTATAAAGAAATGCCCGGACTCAGCCCCGAGGTGACTCAACACATCCTGTCCCTTGATCCCAAGGTGGAGCCAGTGAAGCAGTCTCCCCGGCGCATGAGGCCAGAGTTAACCAGCCAGATCTGCAAGGAGGTCGACAAGCTCATAGATGTCAGCTTCGTGGCGGAAAACCAATACACCACATGGCTGGCCAACATTGTACCAGTGAAGAAGAAGAATGGACAGATCAGGATTTGCGTGGATTTCCGCGACCTGAATAAAGCCTGCCCAAAAGATGACTTCCCGGTGCCTATCACCGAAGTGATGATCGATGCAACTACTGGCCACGAGGCCTTGTCCTTTATGGATGGGTCGTCCGGCTATAACCAAATCTGGATAGCCGACCACGACCGGATTCACACCGCCTTTAGGTCACCTAAAGGGATATTTCACTACAAGAGGATGCCCTTCGGCCTCAAGAATGCTGGTGCCACATATCAGCGGGCGATGACCAAGATCTTCGACGAGCTGCTATACAGCAAGGTCGAATGCTACATCGACGACCTGGTCGTCAAGACTAAAAAGAGGGATGAGCATCTGAATGACCTCAGGGTCGTCTTCCAAAGGCTCCGTCTGTACGGGCTGAAAATGAATCCCATGAAGTGCGCCTTTGGCGTGTCCAGTGGAAAGTTCCTCGGCTTCATCGTCCGACACAGAGGGATCGAGATCGACCCCTTTAAGATAAAAGCTATCCAGGAGTTGCCCCCTCCGAAGAATCTGGGAGAGCTGAGATCCCTACAGGGGCGTCTAGCTTACATCCGCAGGTTCATTTCCAACCTGTCGGGGCGCTGCCAGCCATTCCACAGACTAATGATGAAGAATGCACCTTTCAGCTGGGGTCATGAATGCCAGCACGCGTTTGACCAGTTAAAGGAGTATCTGGAGACCCCGCCTGTCCTGGGGGCACCTGTCAAAGGCAGACCGCTGATTCTATACATAGCGGCCACCGAATACTCACTGGGGGCAATGCTCGCCCAAAACAATGATGAGGGAAAAGAGCAGGCTCTCTACTACCTCAGTCGAAGATTGGTGGGTGCAGAAGCTAAGTACACCCCGATTGAGAAGATCTGCCTTGCCCTGGTCTTTGCAGTCAAGAAGATGAGGCACTATATGCTGTCCCATGAAGTCAGCTTGATATCCAGGGCCGACCCCATTAAGCACATCCTTTTTCAGCCCGTCCCAAAGGGGCGCCTTGGCAAGTGGGCCGTGCTACTCATGGAGTTCGATATCACCTACGTGCCGTAAAGGGCCGTTAAGGGACAAGCCGTCGCGGATTTCTTCGCAGCACATCCCGTGCCCGAAGACTCCCCGTTGGCCACCGAGCTACCTGAAGATGAAACACTAGAGGTAGACCAAATACAACAAGCCATCTGGCAGCTTTACTTTGATGGAGCCTCAAGGACAGAAGCGACCCCGTCCGGGCGCACCAAGGTACGAGCCGGAGCAGGCATCGTCCTCAAGTCGCCGGACGGAGAGGTGATGCACACTTCCTGCTGCATCAGCAAACCCTGCACCAATAATGAAGCAGAGTATGAAGCCCTGATCATCGGCCTCCAGGTCGCCCTCCAAATAGAGATCAAAATGCTCCAGGTGTTCGGCGATTCGCTGCTGGTCGTCAAGCAAGTCCAGGGGCAGTTTGATGTCCGAAAACCTGAGCTGCTCCCGTATCACACTAAAGCAAAAGGGCTCATGGAGCGGTTCTACCTCCTCGAGATAAGCCATGTCGCCAGAGGGGAGAACGCACAAGCCGACGCATTGGCAAAATTGGCAACCTCACTGGCGGTGCCCCCATATGGATATCTCCATATCCAAGTAATAAACCAACGCCAGATGCCCAGCATGATAGAAGAAGAGCCGGAAGAAGAGGACCTACAGGTCGCTACAGCAGAAGCCGTCAGCCTGCCTGACTGGAGAGACCCCCTAATGCAGTGGTTCAGGCACCAGCAACTACCCGACCGAAGAGAAGAGAAGATCAAGCTGGTCAGAACCAAGGACTCCTATGAGCTCCGAAGCAGAATATTATTCCGGATTGTGGCCGATGCCAAACGGAAGCTACTCCTCCGATGCTTGTCCATTGAAGAAGCTTGGAGGGTTATGAAGGAGGTCCATGCCGGCATAGCTGGCGCACACCAGGCGGGGCCGAAAATGAAAATTGAAATCAAGAAACTTGGCTATTATTGGCCTGCAATGTTCAACGACTGTTGCGAGTATGCTAAGTCGTGTCAGAGATGTCAGGAGCATGCCACCATTCCCAGAAGACCTCCTGCACCACTACACCCAACAGTGCCCAGTTGGCCGTTCACCCAATGGGGAACGGACGTCGTGGGCCCCTTGCCCGCATCTTCCACAGGTTGCAAATACATTCTGGCGGCGACCGACTACTTCTCCCGCTGGGCCGAGGCCGTTGCCTTACGGGAGGTCACCGGAGAAATCGTGGCCAGGTTTTTCCTCCGCAACATCATATTCCGGTTCGGCGTGCCCGACCGAATTGTATCAGACAATGGCAGCCACTTTCGCAACCAGAAAGTCTACCGACTAGCAGAAAAATACAAAATTGATTGGAAGACCTCAACTCCTTACAATCCACAAGCTAATGGGCTGGCCGAAGCTTTGAATAAGACACTCTGCACTCTCCTGGCCAAGACTGTTAGCCCTAACAAAAGGGACTGGGAAGGAAGAATGTATGAAGCACTTTGGGCGTACCGAACCGTATACAAGACCCCAACGGGCTGCTCGCCCTTCTCTCTCGTATATGGCTCGGAAGCAATCATCCCCGTTGAACTGGAGATACCGTCCCTCAGGGTCGCCATTCAGCATGGGCTTGTCCCCGAAGGGCAGACCAACACCGAGCGAAGGCTCGATGAACTCTCCAGTCTGGAAGGAAAGCGGCTTCAAGCCCAACAGAATATCCAGGTCTATCAGGCCCGGATTGCACGCGCCTTTGACAAGCTCGTCAAGGAACGCGAATTCAAGAAGGGTGACCTTGTCATGGTCAAGAGAAGAGATCTCATGGCGGCCAACCCCAAAGGTAAGCTAAACGAGAACTGGCTCGGACCCTACGTAGTCCAGAAAGTCTACGAAGGCGGAGCCTATGTAATTGTCAACCACCGCGGGGAGGTTCAATTCCCGCCTCTTAATGGAAGGCACTTGAGGCTATACCACGCCCCAGCGCCCCCATTCAAGTAATAATATTACTCTTCGCCCCATTTTGGGGCGGATTTGCGTGATTAATGTCCGAATGATTTGGCCACCAGCCGGGTTCCCGAAAAAGGGAAGAAAGGAATAGAAAGAGAAAGAAAGAAGAAGCAAAAAAAAAAAGAGAAAGACAAAAAAAAAGAAGAGGCAAAAAAAATGGAAAGAGGAAGAGAGAAGAAGCAAAAAAAAAGAAGGAAAGAAAAAATGGAAAGAGAAAGAAGGAAGAAGCAAAAAGAAAAAAAAAAGAAGAGAAAAAAAAAAGAGAAAAAAAAAGAGAAAAAAAAAAGAGAAGCCAGAAAGGGGGAACGCCCCCCATTTCCAGTCACCGCCCCGCATCAGCGGGGGTACCAAAATTGATTTAAAAAGAAAGAAACAAACTCTTCTCTCCGTCCTTCCCGAGCGGTGAGTACCCCTTTGGCTCGGACCTCCCGTCCGGGTCATTGACTAAACAAACTCTTCTCTCCGTCCTTCCCGGGCGGTGAGTACCCCTTTGGCTCGGACCTCACGTCCGGGTCATTGACTAAACAAACTCTTCTCTCCGTCCTCCCCGGGCGGCGAGCACCCATCGGAGGGCTGCGCGACCATCTGCCCTACTGCTCATCTTCTCCGATGAACGCGCCCCATCGGGGCTGCGCGACCATCAAGAACGCGCTACTGGAGTATAGCGCGTTCTCATTCCGCGCCCGAAAACGGCGGAAACGCCAAAAAACTCCAACCGCGCCCCCATGCCTCCACCAGAGGGGGAAATCAAGGGGAATGACCCCTAAGGACCCCTAGCATGCTTCTAAGCCACCAAAACATGAAATAGCGGGCTAAAACCATAGATCGGGCGAGCTCTCCCCAAATCATGGAAAACCCCAAACCCGCTCAAACAAGCCTCTCTCGGCCTCCCCGCGGCCTACAAATCACGGAAACGAACGACAAGAGGCTAAGGAACGTCACCCTACCTCGGGGTTGTCCGAAACGCGGCGGATCGCCGCCGATCCTCAAGAATCGTTCGAAGCTTCACGAACTCCCCACACCCTCACCGAGCACCGAACACCGTCGCGATCGCCACACCGCCGCCTACGCCACGACGCCGTCGCCTCGCCGCAATCCGCAGCCGAAGGAGGTGGCGCCGGGGCTAGCACCGGGAGAGAGGGCGGTCACGGTGGAAACGCACGGGAGAGAAGGGAGGAAGAAGAAGAAAGAGAAAGAAGAAAAGAAAAAGAAAAGAAATAGGGTTATATAGAAAATCTGATTTTTCAGAAAAATATCAAAAAAATAGAAATATATATTTCTGGAATCCTCGGAACGCACCGATCGCAATGGTACCACTCGTGCCCGTGTGAACCGCCCGGTTCGCCCACAGCGAGCTTCCGAAGAAAAAGTCGAAACACACACCGGGAATCAGAAAACACACGCGGAAAAATCGCGGAACGCCTCCGGACCTCTGAAATGACTCCGGATCCCGCCGATCCGAACACGAAAGATGTCTGAAACAAAATTTCAGACACAACAGAGCCGGACGCTCCGAAAATCAGATCCGGGACCCATGAAGAAGGATCCGAAAGGTCCGGGATATTACAGCCTCCTTCCAATGCTTATATTTTGGCTATCCGTTGACTCTGACGGTCTATCGTACAACCGTTATATTCCTCTGATGCGTCTTCCCTCGACCGTTACATTCTTCAAGAGTCCAACACTTTTGAACTTCTCCCGTTGATCTTATCTTCTTAAAGGATAAGGTTGTGTGACGGTCTTCTCTGGGAGCGTTACATTCCTGTGGCGGTCTGTCGTGCGGCCGTTACACTCAAGCAGAGAGTCATGGCAGGTCTGCTCTTCTTCTGCTACTCCGTGGCCGAGTTAAGAGTTTGATCTTGTGATTTCTCTTCCAAATCTGATCCTTAAGACATATGGTTTGTTTCTATGGACTCTTGGGAGTGTTATCTTCAAGAGTTTGCTAAGAATCATCATCCTTTTTAGCTGGATTATCCTCTGCTCGACCAGAGAGTTTGAGGGCCTATAAATAGAACCCTTGACTTCATGGCCTAAGGAGGAAAAATCTAAAATTTACGTCGAAGTGCTGCCACATTCAGGAGCCATATCCAACCAAGAAGAGTTGTCTCTCATGTCCTTCTGCTTCACAGTCAAGGGAGTATTCGTTTTCTTGAGTGTTTCGTTCCATCATTGGCATACTTGTGTTCTTCCTTTTCTCTTTTCATCATAACATTGTCCCACTCCTTATTTCACGTTCTTCCACGTTCTTCCACTTATTTCATTCATTTAAACATCCATCCTATCTTTTAAAATGCCCAGAGGGGTTAAAAAAAACACAACTCCCCGGTATTCCCCTTTTCTTTTGAATGATATCAAGTTCATTTGATCATTGATACTACGTTGTTTGAAAGGTTAATTTGGGGTTGTTTCTTGTGTTCCACGTTCTTTGGCAGGTTTACAGGGCTCATTAGATGAGGCCCAAGCTTTCTAGCCGGCTGGAAAGTTTGGAGTTTGAAGGATTCACAAGCTTGTTCTGCAGACACTTTAACGGTCTTCATCAGACGCGTCAGGTTCCTCTAGCGGTCTATCGGGAGACCGTCACACTCTCTGTGACGCGTGGGTACTGGACCGTCACATTCAACAGAGCTGCAGTTTCCTATTGGTTTCTCTCTCCCGTGGGCGAGTGCATCATCTCCCTATTCTAAGGTATTTTTCAGGTCTTTGGCTTGTTTTTACCTTAGTGGCGATCACGTTCTTTTCCTGGTAGTGGGCATTAGCTTTCTCTCCCCCACATCTTATTTCCTCTTGCTTGTTCCACCCACGCGGTGTGTTTTTATTTATTCCCTTGCTCCACATTCCGGCGTGTGTTTTCCTTTTTCTTTCTTAGTTTAGTTTGATTGAGATAGCATTGCCCATGCTAGAGTTGGTTCTGATTGCCTAGGTTCATGGTTTACATATTCATAGGTTGATTGAGATCATTGTTATTTGCTCTTCATATTCATCTTCATATCATATTTATCTATTCTTCTTTGCAAACGACAAAACAACAAAAAACAAATCAACAGTCGTCTGGTGCCGTTGCCAGGGTGTGCGGCCAGATCTAGACCGCACAACCCTTGAACGGTTAAACCATAGCCGTTCTTCCCTAGTGCGGCTACGGCATAACCGTTCAGATTTATTACCGTTGGGAGACGAACGGCCAGGAGCTGACCGTTCTTCACCCACGTGCGGCCAGGAGCTGGCCGCACATTTGTTGAACGGGCCCTTGTTGGCCGTTCCTCAGTCTGTTTGGGCTTGGGTAGAATGGTCCTGTTCTGGCCGTTTAACCCTTGGTGCGGTCCTTCTGCGACCGCACATCCCTGAGCGGCCTAGTGTGGACCGTTCAAGGGGACAGATCATGTCGGTGGGTCTCCCATCATACCGAGTGGTATCGGGAGATGTCGCTATCGGCTTCTATCACCCTGCGACGGTATTGGTACGAGGGGTGTTCCTTATACCCTCCGGTTGTGACGCTGCTTTCCGTTGGCTTGAGAGTCTACTCCGTAGTGAACCTCCACTAGTCATAGCCTGCTTACACGCTTTTGGTCCCACCAGGCAGTGGTGGGGAGGCTACCCTTAGAGACGGTTTGTGGACCGGTTTCCGTCCGGCCCCACATCTTGTAGCTAGAGAACGGCTGAGGGAAAAACCGGTCAGAGGGCCAGACCAGGGACGCGCGGTCTGTGTGTGCACATGTGGTTGGGGATGATTGGACCCATGCTGACGAACGTGACCCCAGCTAGTCACTCGTTTGTTGTTCTTATGTGGTCTTCGTGCCTTTGGTAGAAGCTACCATGTCAGGCAGTTCACTTCCGGTGCGGTATAAGACGTCAGGGGATGCTACCGGTTGTGCTTCTTGTGGGTGGTACTCCTGTCGAGTCGGGAGTGTCAGACTGTCAGTCTTTGCGACTTCGACCTTTGGGTTTTGTCGCGTTGACTGTGGTGTTTCAGTCATTTCACCGTGGCACGTGTGTCGGCTTTCGTGCCGTGAGAGCGGTGTTTTGTAGATTGCAGGACTTCCCTTTTCGAGGTACTCGCTTACTGCTAGTATAGCGGTTTCTTCATTTGCGAGGTAGGGTTCGAGTGATCCCTACTGAGTCTTGTTTCGAGACTCATTCCCTGCGTGTTTTCACCGTGTTTCAGGTGAGTCGTGGCCTCAGGGGAGCGTGTCTGAGGCTCAGTGTGGTTCGGGTGCCCAGCGTTAGTGCTAGAGGTCAGAGCCGGGGTATGCCCCGTGTAGCTGTACTTTTCTTTCTTCTCTCTGTACTAGTTGTGGACTACTACTGTTGTTATTTTACTTTATCTTGTGGACCATGTATCATGTAAACTGTTTTATTTCTGCAATTATTTGTGATACTTGTGTAGTCTCCACACCTTCCTTTAAACCTTCAGAGTCTTCGGACTCGTGGGTGGCGGTGCGAGTCTCGGGTTATCGGGCCTTCCCGGAAATCGGATTCTCGGGTCGTTACATAGTGTGCCGTTGGGGGCTTCAAGGAGTGTGCCGCTGGGGGCACAGATAGTGTGCCGTTGAGGTGGTAGGCAGGGTGTGCCGCTGGTGAGCTCAACGGGTGTGCCGCTGGAGGACAATTGGTAGTGTGCCGTTGAAGGCTTTGAGGGGTGTGCCGGAGGGCAATTGGTAGTGCGCCGTTGAAGGCTTTGAGTGGTGTGCCGCTGGAGGGCAATTGGTAGTGTGCCGTTGAAGGCTTTGAGGGGTGTGCCGTTGGGGCACTTGCACGGGTGTGCCGCTGGGGCACTTGCAGGGCGGTGTGCCACTGAAGGGCACAGGGTGTGCCGTTGGAGGGCACAAGGAGTGCGCCGTTGAAAAGGGCTTTTATCTTTGCTTCAGGAACTGAGAACTGTGAATTTCTTTGGGACATTTTTCACTGTCAGGGACCCGAAGTTGGATCCATAGCAGTGTATAACTTCAGGAGGCTATCCTGTATTTTCTTTGTCATTTAATGCGCCCATGCAAATGTGAGGGTTTACCGGACGGTATTATTCTCCGGGGACCTGGGTAGCCAGTTTCTCCGAGTCTTCTCTCTTTAGCTGTGACGCCAATGCGGGACCTAGGTAGGACGTATGGACGTAAAATTTTAGATGTCCACAGGGTTCCGCTGGATCCCTACTGAGCCAGTGACAGGAGGCTCACCCCTACTTTTCAGGTGCGGCGGTTCTTCCTCGAGGTTTGAGGGTGTTGTGCGGAGGTTCTTAGAGATGGGCCTCAAAGTTGTGGACAATTGGCTGTAGTTCAAGTGGGAGATTGTTCGTGTTGGTGTGCTACAGGCCAATTTCGGGTCGGGTAGGCCCAATAGTTGTACGATCTTGTTCATTATTAATAAAGTGGTATTTGAGCATAAATATGCGATTGTGTTACTTTACGTTGTCCCTAGGATATGTGGTTGTAAAGTCAACTCGAGATGGGATCTCAATTATGAGACTGACTTTACATGAACACATACTTTAAATTGTTCCTGGTTGGAGGGTAATCACTCGGGAACTTTGATTACCTATTAAACCAGTACACATGATGTGTCAGTGACCAGTCTTATGGTCATTGGTGCGGGGCACCAACACATATGTGTAGGTGTATGCCCTTGGAGGATGTACACTGAACTGATCCGCTGTTGGATCTTTAGATGGTTTATTATACCTAATGTCAACTGAAGATCCAACTGTCTCAGTAGCATCGTTGGTCCTTTGACCTAAGGCATTGATCGGATCTTACACGAGGATTGGAATGATTTAATCACTTGGCTAAGTGACTTTAACTATAAGTCATGAGTTGCCGAGTCGTTAACCACTCCATGATACGTGTGAAGATCATCAATGGTCAAGAAGGGATCGCTCACTGTCGGGTATATATCAGACAGTTAATGGGTCATGACATTGACGCTCCGTTAAATCCCTGGCCAGGGTCGTATGAGTTCGTTTAGAACGGACGTCATACACTTTAAGGAGGTCATAGTCAAATGTCACGATCATAGGGTTTGACAGGAACCATACCCTCGATCGTACCAGACTCATAGAATGAGCGAGGGATTATATCGATGCGGTAACTATGGACTTACAGGTACCAGACAGACTGGTTTAAATCTGGCGTCCTCTAGGATCACGCGGATTTGTTTGACCCAACGTGATCAAGGGTTCGGAATAAATTAAACTATTCTTCGGCTCTGGTAGAAGCGAAGAATACGTTTAATTTACTTCTAATTGGAAATTAGAAGTTAATGGGCCTTAAACTAGAGTGACTAAGGGCCTACAGGATCACACACAATGGATTCTTGGGTGACGGAATATTATTGTACAAGTGTATGTATTAATTCCCTTTAATTCCTTTTGGAAAGGAGTGTAAATGGGGCTTAATACATATGTATAATAAAGGAAAGATCATATATACAATTTTGGTCATTTGGAGGTCTTTAGAAAAGGGCCAAAACTCTATATATAACCACCTACGTGAGTTCATTTGAACTCTCGAACTCTTCCAACCTCTCTTAGTTTAACCAAGCATTAAGGGTTAAGAGAGGAGGATTAGCCTCCCCCTTTCTCCCCCTTGCTCTCTCTCTCTCCAGAAGGTGTTAGAGTCGGGGAAAGTTACGCCGGGGAGGTACCGTCGCTGCGCAAGGGTCCGTGTGGATCTACTCTAGAGGCCGTACAGCTGTGCGGCTAGATATTCTGCATCGGGCATCGCAGACAGCATCGTTCCGCGCAAGGTGAAACACGCAACCTGTAATTAGGGTATTAGAAACACCGATTAGAGCACACATTAAGCTTTCCATAACACCGGGATCGGGCAAATGAAAATTTTGTTATCCGCTGCGTCGCCCGTAGGTGCTGTGCGAAACCTTACAGTGGTATCAGAGCCAGGTTAACGCTCTAATCGGTGTTTTTATCGTCGTATAGAACCATATTTGAAAGGGGATTAAATCTTCAATTATTATTTGTTGAAAGAGATTTAAGCGTCTCTGTTCTTCCTGGATGCTGGGCATCCAAGCAGCAATTTTTTTTCGAAAAATAATAATAATAATAATAATAATTTTAAAGGCCCGTTTGGGCGCACTGCGCCCGCCGCGTGCGCCGCGTGGGCGGCGCACGCGGTACCCGCGGTCAACGCCCGTGGGCGCTGACTGCGGGGGCGGGCGGGCGCACCGAGTGGCGAGCCGCGCCCGCGTGCTGGCGCGGGCGCGCCCACCCACGCCTTCCACGTGGGCGGCCGCGCCACCCCTGAGGGGGGCCGCGCCAAATTTTTTTTTATTTTTATTAGAAAAATTGCATTTTTACCCTTTTCTTTAATTTATTGTGCTCATATAAATAAATATATATATGGAAATGCATAGTAAATTGAATAGAATTTTATCGAGTAGGTTAATTGTATTATCTCGATGGTAAATGTCAAATGTTAAATTTTATTTTACCGTGTTGAATTTACTGAGGTGAGATAATTACTATTTACCTTGAGATAAAATGGTAATAATTGAAGTTACTTCAGTAAAATTTAAGTTTTTAAATTTTTAATTATTAGATAATTAGAAAATTCAAATTTTAAATTTTTTTAAAGATAAATGTAGAAAATTCAAATATTTGAATTTTAATTATTAGATAATTTTTAAATTCAAATTTTAAATTTTAAAAAATTACTAATTGAGGATAAGTACATTATTTTAAATTTACTTTCAAACAATATTATTGGATAATTAATTTGAATTTAAATTTAAATTATTGGCATGTTTAAATTTTAAATTTGATTATTAGATAATTAAATTTAAATTTAAATTTAATTAATTATCTCAATTAGATGCCGCTGTAGAAAATGATGGTTCTTTACATGCTCTACTTTATTTACCTTGTATTGGCCTGCTTGTGTGTTTAATTTTAGTTAATCATGCTTTGATTTTTAAAATTAAACAAAGTTGGCCTGTTTTTGTTTGCACGTCCCATTTTTTAATTCAAAAGTAAGGATTATTTTCAGAAAATAACCCTTGATTGATTTTATTTGAATGGGTTGACAAGTGATCATGGACTTGGATTAATGTAATTAATTGGGGTCTGTGAACCTCCTTTCTCTCTCTGTTGAAATTCCAAATGTACTTCTATCTTCCTCAATTGTTGTACTCGCCCTAAGGGCTGCTAGAATTTGAGTCACATGTAATTTAATTTTTTCGGCCTGCGTGCCGTGTAAAAGTTGTAATTAATGCGGCGTCGGAGTTTGAAAGCGCGGAGCACACCCGACGAGGACGATCCAGCTGCTTCGGAAGCGGGTAGGATGTCTTAATTATATTAGGGTTAAAGTCCATGATCACTTGCGTTTAATTTGCATTGGATGCATTTATTTTGTGCAAACTACTAGGTACGGTAAATATATTGGATATATTTATATTACCACCTAGGCTAAGATCAAGATAAAATTAAATTCCCTCGCGATTAAATTTTAGATCTGGTAAACGTGGCTCTAGGAGTCGTCGTGGCCCTCCATCATTATGGAGTGAATGAACGTCTTCATTTCATGGATTTGTTGTGCTTTCCACAAGGTCCATGAGTTTGGGGGCGGGATTAAACTCCAAGGCTTGGCCTCAATGGGGTGAGGAATTGAACTCGGTTTTGTTGTGCTTTCCACAAGAGTCAGGTCATGAACTCATTGCTATGTTGTAATGATGGTTAGATCTAACCGAGAATATCCTTTGTTGTGCTTTCCACAAGGGGATGATTTCTCGGGGGCCGAATATCGGATATTGCATTAGATGCAAATGCATGTTGACTGCCCTTAAGATGGTGTATGACTTGTTGTGCTTTCCACAAGGTCGTTCATCAGTCTCGTTGGGATTCTGACCCACTAGGTTGATCTCGCTGATCTCCCGTTCTATATACTGAGGGTTATATAGTTCGATCGAAAAATAGTGGGACTAACTAAGATAGAAAATCACATCTAAGTTAGAATCTGAACACATGCTAAGTTATCTTTTATTTCTTATCCAGATTATAATGTCGTCGTCCAACCCCCTCCGCGGCATCTTGGATGCAAATAGATTAACTGGACCGAACTACTCGGATTGGCTGCGTAATCTATGTATAGTTCTTACCGCCGAAAAGATTGCGTACGTGTTGGACACGGTTCATTCTGAGCCAGCTCTTGATGCCGACGAGGGCGAGTTACTGGCTTATGTCAAGTGGTCTGAGGACTCCTCCCTTGCCCAATGTTACATGTTGGCCTCTATGGCTCCCGAGCTGCAGAGACAATTCGAAAAGACTGATTGTAGAAGTATACTTCTCAAATCTACGCCAGCTCTTCGGGGAGCAGGATAGGATTGAGAGGTATGACATCTCCAAAAGGCTTTTCAGGACACGGATGTCTGAGGGTTCATCAGTACATGCCCATGTACTGAAAATGATGGAGTGAATTGAAAGACTCAATGCATTGGGTTCAAGTTGGATCTTGAACTATGCATTGATCTTATACTCCAGTCATTATCCGATTCCTTTTCTTCCTTCATCATAAACTTTAACATGCATAGAATTGATGCAACTCTCCCGGAGCTGCTCAATATGTTAAAGAGTGCTGAAGGAACCATGCAGAAAGATAAACCATCTTCATCTGTAATGATTGTTGGTCGGGCCAACAAGAAAATGAAGGCCTCTCAAATATCCACCGCGAGTAACAAAGGGAAGGGAAAGAAAAAAGGTCACGGGTAAGCAACTCGCCAATGTTGACAAAGGGAAGGGCAAGAAGAATGAAAAGGAAGATAAATATTTTCGATGCGGGGAAATTGGGCATTGAAAAAGGAATTGCAAGGCAATTCTAAATGAAGGTATTTTTATCACAGACCTTAATTTGTCATATGTGGAATCCACATCATGGGTATTGGATACTGGATGTGTATCCCATATCTGCAATTCTGTGCAGGTGCTGGCAAATAGAAGGCGATTGGGTAAAAAGGAGATTGAACTGAGGATGGGCAATCTCTGTCTTGTATAACATTGGATATACATTGACTTTTAATAGCACTGGGTGCTTTATAATGAATAATGATTTGATTATAGCCAATGGTTCACTAGTCAATGGTCTTTATGTATTAGCTACACGTTCTAATGTTATGCAAATTTTCAATGCTGATGAAGTGAATTCTGCATATCTATGGCATTACAGACTTGGTCATGCAGGTGAGAAAAGAGTCTCTCACTTACACTCAAATGGGTATTTGAATTCGTTCGAATACAAGCCATTTGATACCTGTGAGTCGTGTCTCATGGGAAAAATGACCAAGGCTCCCTTTGGTGGACATGGTGAGATGGCTGTTGACCTTCTCGAGCTCATACACTCGGATGTGTGTGGACCCATGTCCATAGAAGTAAAAGGAGGTTATCTCTATTTCATTTCTTTTATTGATGACTTCTCTAGATATGGCTATGTGTATTTAATGAGACATAAGTCACAAGCCTTTGAGAAGTTTAAGGAATACAAGAATGAAGTAGAGAAACAGACATGCAAAAGTATTAAGGCTCTTCGATCGGATCGAGGAGGTGAATACTTAAGCCATGAATTCACTTCCTATCTTAAAGGCCATGGAATAGTTTCTCAGTGGACTCCACCGTATACACCACAGCACAATGGTGTATCCGAGAGGAGAAACATGACCTTGTTAGACATGGTCCGATCCATGATGTCTATGTCAGGACTACCATTGTCTCTCTGGGACTATGCATTAGAGACTGCAGCATATTTATTGAATAGGATCTCAAGTAAATCAGTTCCTTCTATACCATATGAGATATGGAAGGGCAGGAAACCAAATTTTAATCACATTAAAATTTGGGGGTGTCCTGCCCATGTAAAGAAGAACGATAGTGATAAGCTTGAGTTGAGAACAGATAAGTGTAGGTTTGTGGGATATCCAAAGGAGACGTTTGGATATTATTTCTATCATCCTTCTGAACACAGGATTTTAGTGGCTAAGAGAGCTGTATTTCTGGAAAGAGAATATCTACTCCAGAAAAACAGTGGGAGCCAGATAGAATTGGACGAGGTCCAAGAACCACAACCCATAGACACAAACTCATTAGATGAGACTGTATCGGTTGATCCTATTCAAAGTGAAACATTGACACTACAGAGATCTGGTAGACTACCGAGAGAACCTGAGAGATATGTTGGACATGTCTCAGAAGGGTCCTCTATGGTATGTATCGATGAGGATGATGATCCTCAGTCGTATCAGGAGGCGATCCGTAGTGTAGACTCCGAGAAATGACAAGAGGCAATAGATTCAGAAATCCAGTCCATGTACACCAACAAAGTTAGGAACCTAGTTGATGTACCCAAAGGGAAGGTCCCTATCGGCTGCAAATGAATTTTCAAAAGGAAAATCGGTGCAGATGAATAGGTTGACACATACAAGGCTAGACTAGTGGCGAAAGGATATCGTCAATGGCAAGACATTGACTATGACGAGACGTTTTCGCCGGTAGCCATGGTTAAGTCAATCAGAATCCTCCTTGCCATTACTGCATACCTGGATTATGAGATCTGACAAATGGATGTGAAGACAGCTTTTCTTAATGGAAATATGTCAGAAGAGGTGTACATGGTACAGCCTGAAGGATTCACCTCCAAGCTATATCCTAATAAGGTATGCAAACTTCAAAGGTCCATTTATGGATTAAAGCAGACATCTAGAAGCTGGAATTTAAGATTTGACGAGGCTGTCAAATCTTTCAACTTCATTCGGAATGGAGATGAACCCTGTGTTTACAAGAAGGTCAGTGGGAGCTCTGTGACCTTCTTAGTCCTTTATGTTGATGACATCTTACTCATTGGGAATGATGTAGAGATGTTGACATCAACCAAGTCTTGGTTGTCCAAGACTTTCTCCATGAAGGATTTGGGAGAAGCATTCTATGTGCTGGGCATAAGGATCTATCGAGATAGATCTAAAAGGATGCTAGGATTATCCCAATCCATGTACATAGACACTATCCTCAAAAGGTTTAGGATAGAAAATTCCAAGAGAGGTCTCATTCCCATGAGACATGGAATTTGCCTATCCAAAGAGATGAGTCCTAAAACTTCTGAGGATGTGGCACACATGAATAAGATACCCTATGCTTCGGCGATAGGGCCAATCATGTATGCAATGCTATGTACACGGCCTGATGTTACCAATGCTTTAAGCATTGTAAGTAGATATCAGGCAAATCCAGGCGAAGAGCACTGGAAGGCAGTAAAGGGTATCCTTAAGTACCTGCGAAGGACTAAGGATCTTTTTCTGCTTTATGGAGGAGAGGACCTACAGCTTAGAGCTTACACAGATTCAAGTTTCCAGTCAGATCCAGATGACTGCAAATCCATGTCTGGATTTATATTCATGTTGAATGGAGGGGCAGTCAGTTGGAGAAACTCCAAGCAAGATACGACTACAAACTCGACGACTGAGGCAGAATATATTGATGCAGCTTAAGCTGCTAAGGAAGCCGTCTGGATGAAGAAATTCATCTTGGAACTTGGCATAGTTCCCGAGATAACAGCTCCCATCCCATTATTTTGTGATAATAATAGGGTCATCGCCCAGGCGAAGGAACCGAGATCTCACCAGAGGTCAAAGCATATTCTCTGGCGCTTTCACCTTATTCGGAAGATTGTTGATCATGGAGATGTGACGGTAGAGCGTGTACCGTCAGAAGATAACATAGCAGATCCACTCACTAAGCCTTTGACACAGACTGTATTTGAGCGCCATCGGGATAAGATGGGCCTCAAAGTTGTGGACAATTGGCTGTATTTCAAGTGGGAGATTGTTAGTGTTGGTGTGCTACAGGCCAATTTCGGGTCGGGTAGGCCCAATAGTTGTACGATCTTGTTCATTATTAATAAAGTGGTATTTGAGCGTAAATATGCGATTGTGTTACTTTACGTTGTCCTTACGATATGTGGTTGTAAAGTCAACTCGAGATGGGATCTCGATTATGAGATTGACTTTACATGAACACATACCTTAAATTATTCCTGGCTGGAGGGTAATCACTCGGGGACTTTGATTACCTATTAAACCAGTACACATGATGTGTCAGTGACCAGTCTTATGGTCATTGGTGCGGGGCACCAACACATGTGTAGGTGTATGCCCTTGGAGGATGTACACTGAACTGATCCGCTGTTGGATCTTCAGATGGTTGATTATACCTAATGTCAACTGAAGATCCAACTGTCTCAGTAGCATCGTTGGTCCTTTGACCTGAGGCATTGATCGGATCTTACACGAGGATTGGAATGGTTTAATCACTTGGCTAAGTGACTTTAACCATAAGTCATGAGTTGCCGAGTCGTTAACCACTCCAGGATACGTGTGAAGATCATCAATGGTTAAGAAGGGATCGCTCACTGTCGGGTATATATCAGACAGTTAATGGGTCATGACATTGATGCTCCGTTAAATCCCTGGCTAGGGTCGTATGAGTTCGTTTAGAACGGACGTCATACACTTTAAGGAGGTCATAGTCAAATGGTACGATCATGGGGTTTGACAGGAACCATACCCTCGATCGTACCAGACTCATAGAATGGGCTAGGGATTATATCGATGCGGTAACTGTGGACTTACAGGTACCAGACAGGCTGGTTTAAATCCGGCGTCCTCTAGGATCACGCGGATTTGCTTGACCCAACGTGATCAAGGGTTCGGAATAAATTAAACTATTATTCGGCTCTTGTAGAAGCGAAGAATACGTTTAATTTACTTCTAATTGGGAATTAGAAGTTAATGGGCCTTAAACTAGAGTGACTAATGGCCTAGAGGATCACACACAATGGATTCTTGGGTGACGGAATATTATTGTACAAGTGTATGTATTAATTCCCTTTAATTCCTTTTGGAAAGGAGTGTAAATGGGGTTTAATACATATGTATAATAAAGGAAAGGCCATATATATAATTTTGGTCCTTTGGAGGTCTTTAGAAAAGGGCCAAAACTCTATATATAACCACCTACGTGAGTTCATTTGAACTCTCGAACTCTTCCAACCTCTCTTAGCTTAACCAAGCATTAAGGGTTAAGAGAGGAGGATTAGCCTCCCCCCTTTCTCCCCCTTGCTCTCTCTCTCTCCAGAAGGTGTTAGAGTCGGGGAAAGTTATGCCGGGGAGGTACCGTCGCTGCGCAAGGGTCCGTATGGATCTACTTTAGAGGCCGTACAGCTGTGCGGCTCGATATTCTGCATCGGACATCGCGGACAGCGTCGTTCCGCGCAAGGTGAAACACACAACCCGTAATTAGGGTATTAGAAACACCGATTAGAGCACACATTAAGCTTTCCACAACACCGGGATCGGGCAAATGAAATTTTTGTTATCCGCTGCGTCGCCAGTAGGTGCTGTGCGAAACCTTACACTTAGCTACCAGCTCGTCGGGTCGAGTGTTCACTCGGTGTTGGATACGTTCTTCTGCCTTATACTGTACTTCTGTTGGACTGGACTCTGCTGTAGGTAGATTATTTATTTCTGTTAATTTTTGAATTGTCCTACTTTATTTCCTATTTCTTTGTACCTCCACACTCCTTTTAGCCCTTCAGAGCCCTCCGGCTCGTGGGCAGTAGACCTGTAAACGGTCGGATACGGAGCGGATAGTGTGATATTTGAATTCGTATCCGATTACTAATCGAATTATCCGATTAGTAATCGAATTATCCGTCGGATGCTTTATTCGGATAACGATCGGATAAATACGAATTCGAATTCGGTTCGAATTTTAAACGGATAATTACTAAGCCTACTTAGGGGTGAGTTGCGTTAGCTGTGTGAGAGCATCATATATTGTTTTCTCAAAAAAATAAAGAGAGAGTGAAAGTTTTTTTATTTTGAGAGATGTTATCAAAAGATTAGACTTCATCTTAAAAAACAGGAGATAACTTACGAAGTGGGTGTAAGTGAATTTTTTATTTTTAAATTATATTTTGAGACCAAAAAAGATAAAAAAGAACGATCAAACAATATATTAAGATTTAAGCTAATTATATATAGAATATGTATATCATTAGATTTTTATCTAAGGGTTCATATTCGGTCGGATAATATCGGACACGGATACCTCAATATTTGAATTCGTATCCGATTAATAATCGGATATCCGATATCCGATTAAATTATCCATCGGATATTGTATTCGGATAATTATTCGATTAAACGAATACGAATTCGAATTCGGTTCGAATTTTAAACGGATAATTGCCAGGCCTAGTGGGCAGCGGGCCAGGATTCGAATGGTATCGGCTTATTCTCGGTATCCGGATCCTGGGTCGTCACAATTTATCCTTCCCCAAAACCTAGGCATTGAGGTAGGGGATTCCTTTTTCTTATAAGCCGATCCAACTCTGTGTGGAATCGAATGTGGAACTAAAGTCGCTGGCAACTCTAGTTGGCTAAGAGACTCACATTTATAAGCCGGTCCAACTCTTTGTGGAATCGGATGTGGGACTTAGGTTACTGGCAATTCTAATTAGGGGTGAGCACGGTTTGGTTTGAAGAGAATTTTTCTCAAATCAAACCGAACTGAATTAAGGATTCAACCCGAACCAAATCAAACCAAACTAATTTGAAACCCAACCTTGGTTCGGTTTGGTTCGGTTTGAATCATATTCATCTCTCCTTTTAGAAATTAGATTTGATTCTAACAACAACAGAGAAAGGTATGGTAAAAGAATTTCTACCAAATAAAGTAAATATTAAAAAAATAACATAAACAGTTGTAACATGTAAGGACAAGCTCCATAATATTTTCACATAAAAAATTAAGAATTTCAGTTACAGTAAAATAGAAGTTGATTTGAAACATATTTCATAAAGTCGGAAACCCCATTAGGATGGTGGGCATTGAACTTTTTGAATTGGAATTTATAGTTACATATACATTTATATTAATTTGACAAAAATATTCTTAAATTCAGGTTATTCGGTTCGGTTTGATTTTGTTCGGTTTATTGAACTTCAAAACCAAATCAAATCAAAATTTTTAATACTGTTTGAACCCAAATCGGAAATTTTTAAATTTCAACCCAAACCAAACCGAACTAAATCTATCGGTTCGGTTTGATTTTCGGGTTGAAGCCGAATAATGATCACCCCTAATTCTAGTTGGCTAAGAGACTCACACTCCCCCTAGGTACTCACACCACCCACCTGTAATAATAAACCTCCCCCTTTACAAGGCCGATGCCCTCGTCGGCGGTGTTGATCGAGGTTACGCCCGTTCATGCAGCAGATAAAGGGTGTATTGATATGCCACATTAGACCGACAAAGGTTGGGCTCAGACACCATTTGTTAGGAATCATTTATCCTTCCCCAAAACCTAAACTTTGAGATAGGGGATTCCTTTTTCTTATAAGCCGGTCCAACTCTTTGTGGAATCCAATGTGGGACTAAAGTCACTGGCAACTATAGTTGACTAATAGACTCACACTCCCTCTGGGTGCTCACACCACCCACCCGTAACATGGAACTATTCCTAACTATTTCAAAATAGTAGGGCTACGAGAGACATATCGATTTGGGTTTCCAAGAAATGACTCCCTCGGCCATTCGCAGTGAACTAGGTTTCCACGATATGGCTTCCAAGAGTGTTCAAAACCTATGTAGATTTCTGAAAATCTAATTTCAATTCGCAGTGAACTAGCGTGTCTCTGTGTGTGTGTGTGTGGATTTCTCTCAGTCTAATCTCAATTCGCAGTGAACTGGTGGTACCTCTGTGTCTGTGGACAAGGATTCAACTTGATCAAGGGAGGGGGGCATCAGTCGCCGGTACATATATCCATCGCTGGGCCCCACCGCTGCTCTCTTCCTCTCCTCATGTCTCCCTCTCGTCGCGCACAGTCGGTGTACCCAACAGCTGCCGCCACAGATCATCGACACAACCAACAGCGCAAGTGCAGCAGTAGCCCAGTAGACCACCGGCTTGCCCCCCCACTGCCGCACACCACGCGTCGCCACCGTTTGAGACCACCAATTCGTCGGAAACCCTGCTATCCCCCTCCAACCGAAGGGCATCCGACCATGTCCTCCAAACTCCCCAACAATATCACCCCCGCCGACCTCACCCTCGCTGCCATCATTTTAGGGTTTGAAAACCCAACGAGGAAAGGGACGAAGAAGATGGCCCTCCAAGCATTTCAATCTTAAAATTTTATTATTTATTTATATACTCTTATTAGATATATTATTCTTGCTTCATAGTTATATTTAGGGTCTTTTTTACAAATTACTCAGATCATAAGAGAGATGTCCTTGGATATTTTCATCTTTTCTCACGTCTAGTTAGATCTAACTATGCTTAAGTTGACAGGTGATAATCGTAGATTACAACGATGACATATCTGTAAATTTCCTAAGATAGTAAAGATATATATTGTGAGCGACGTCACGCGGTTCGGAGAAGCGGAGAGGACGCGGAGCGCGCGGGCTCCTTCTTTTTTGTTTGCTGCAACACAGAAATAAGAGAAAAGAGAAGGGGCCACCACGGGAGATTGCTCCGGTGGGGCGAGCGGGACAAATGTAATATAGCAAGATATGGGGGATTAAACGGCCATAGCGGGAAGTGACTCGCCGCGACCTCGGGGGGAAGGGAATGGTGTAGAAATTAAATAGCAAGAATTGAAACGGCCATTGGGGAAGTGACTCGCCGCGGCCTCGAGAATATGAGCAGATAAGAATATAACAGAATATAAGGAGAATATAAAGAGCGGGAATTTAAATGGCCATTGGGGAAGTGACTCGTCGCGGCCTCGAGAACATGAATAGATAAGAATATGATATATAAGAACGGAAATTTAAACGGCCATTGGGGAAGTGACTCGCCGCGGCCTCGAGAATATGAATAGATAAGAATATAACATATAAGAACGGGAATTTAAATGGCCATTGGGGTAGTGACTCGCCGCGGCCTCGAGAATATGAGCAGAATACAACAGAATATAAAGAGAGTATAAGAACGGGAATTTAAACGGCCATTGGGGAAGTGACTCGCCGCGGCCTCGAGAACATGAATAGATAAGAATATAATATATAAGAACGGGAATTTAAACGGCCATTGGGGAAGTGACTCGCCGCGGCCTCGAGAACAAGATGTGATCGCCAGGGGCCGAAAGACCCCAAAATAAAGAAAGTGATCGCGCCTACCTCAAGAGCGGGAGATGGCGGGTTGCTTCTTCCTCCCCCTTCGGCCGGCCGACGGAGAGGGCTTTCCTTGGGTACCCTTGCAAAACAACGACAAACAAGTAACGAGTGGATTAGAAAGATGAAGGTGTAGTATTCAAATCCTTGCGATAAAAATAACGAAATGATGGCAAGACACACACCTGGTTGGTGTTATCTTTTAAACCCCTCTCGGACTCGAGTAGGAGGAAAATGAGACGATGGATGCAAGAAGTATATAAGAAGAGGCGCCCTTATGAAAGGGGATAGATGATGCGAGATGATGAATGCAAAAGAACTAAGAAGAAAAGGAAAGGATTGGCTTATTGGATGTGCCGATGGTGAAATCCGGCAGAGCTCCGGCAGCGTAGGGATGGCGTGGAAGCGCGGTGGATGAAGACGACCTTCCTCTCGCGAGCGTGGGCACCCGAGAAGCCGGCAGAACCTCCACCTACAAAAGACCCCACGGGTTAGAAAAATGACTCCGGTAGCCTCTGGGCTCCGGCAGCCTATCGGATCTCTTCGAAGCTCCCCCAGAACTGAGGGGGTGTGCCTCTATTTATAGGGCTCCGGAGGGTAGAGGCGTCCAGGACTCTGGACACCTCCATCAGGGCCGAACTAATATTTTATTCTATTTTTATTCATTTTTTTAGAATATTTTTGTGGAGGCGTCCAGGGCCCCGGACGCCTCCAACAGGTCCACCGAACACCACCGACGGCCGTACGCGGTTTGGCATAACACGTGGTTTTGTGAGCGGCGCCTCGTGATTTTGAAATGGGCGCGTCCAGAGGGCTGGACGTCTCCATAATTTGACTTTTTTCACACACGACAGACCGTCGTTCGGTGGGCGGCGCCCGTGAGGGAGTTGATGGAGGCGTCCAGGGGCCTGGACGCCTCCATTAATATATCATTTTTATTTTTGTTTTGTCTTTTTATGCCAAAGCTGGCATTATATATTTTTTATTTTTATTTTTATGGAGGCGTCCAGGGGCAGGGACGCCTCTATTAATATATCATTTTTTTATTTTGTTTTATCTTTTTATGCCAACTGGCATATATATATATATTTTATATTTGTTTTTATGGAGGCGTCAAGGGGCCTGGACGCCTCCATTAATATATTATTTTTTATTTATGTTTTGGGTTTTTGAAAAAATAAAAATAAAATAAAATAAAAGAATGGGGGCGTCCAGGGGCCTGGACGCCCCCATCAAGACCCACCCGGGTCCTCGGACAAGCGTTGGCGGCCGCCCGGCAGACACCCTTCTTGGTTCCGGAACCTCCTGATGCGTCTGACTGGTGTTGATGCCATCCGAATGCCGTGACGAGACGATTCCGGATGCCGAAAGGGGCGGAAGAAGACTCAAGAAAAGGAAGCACTCGAGCGATTCAAAATGCGTAAGCCGTTGCGGGGCGTTGTATAGTAATATGAGACTTTCTCGGGAGACGTTAGGAATGGCGTGTCTACATATATGTTAATATATTTATATTAATTGATATATCTATATTTTTATCAAATACATATAATAATATTTTATTTACAAAAAACCTTAAAAATATGTATATTGATATATATTAGATTAACGTATCTGTGCTCGAGAGACAAGAGAAATGATAGGTGAGTGGGAGCCCATACAATTAAGGGTTTTTTTATATAAATACACTTCTAAATATTGGTTATGTCAAATATATCTCTTATTTGAACATATTATAAAAACTATCCTATATTTAATCTTTAATGTTACATCTATACCTATGTAATTTATTGCCATCGATGGGAGGCGAATATTCCGTGAAATATCCCATTTACCACCGTTAGATGTAATGAAATATCTAACACTTAGGGCGCGTTTGAGAACGCCCTCACCCGTGGCTTTCGTGCCCGAATCCCCCGACAGTATTTAATTTTTGTCAAATGACCTTTTGCCGCCTCGGTGTTTGAGCGCTCACCAAAAGTCGGAGGAAAGAGAGGCAGATACAAAACCGTGCTTCAAAGGGAATCCTTATAAGGGCGCGTTTGAGAACTCAATAGGCCATAGATAATGGCCTAGAAATCTTCACCTTGTTTGAAAACCCAATAGGAGTATGATTTTTTACATAATTTTTTAGAGCGAGAATAATCCAATGAAAAGGAGCTTTTGGGAGATTATGGAAAGTGAAGTTTTTTCACCCTATCTCTCTCTAAAAAGTTAGATTATGACTTTTAAATAATCTGATGTGACATTTAAACATTTGGTAGAACTTTAGATAGGTGAAGATTCCTAGGCCATAATCTATGGCCCATTTGGGCCTTTTTTGGTAACTAAATGCATAGATTATGGCCTATGAATCTTCACCTATCTAAAGTTCTATCAAATTTCTAAGGCCCGTTTGAGAAGAGGTTTTACTTTTGCATTCCTAAAAAAATCTGCCCACCGTACACTTCTCTGGCCCAGTGAAGATTTGTAATCATTTAAAATCCTTTAAATCTTCTCAATACCAACTTCTCACATATTCATAATCGGAGGCCCCTTTCTTCATGTATTCTCTTTCCTCATAATTTTAAGCTAACTCAAAAACCGAGACACATCTTACCCGTTCGATAAAAATTAAAAATCATGAGAGTTTTTTGCTCAAAAGCCCATGCCAAGTGACTTATCAAACGGGGCCTAAATGTCACATCAGATTATTCAAAAGGCATAATCTAACTTTTTAGAGAGAGATAGGGTGAAAAGACTCCACTTTCCATAATCTCCCAAAAGCTCCTTTTCATTGGATTATTCTTAGGATGTGTTTGATATCCCAATGAACTTACTCATTCTCATAAAAATCTAGAAATCGTACAAGTGTGTTTCTCTCTCCAGATTTGTAATAATTAATAATCCTCAAAATCTTGTTGTAACTTGCTTATGAGATTTTCAGATGAAGGCACATTTTGTGTCTACACTCTCTTCCCTTGGATTTTGTGTGAGGGCTCAAAAGCATAGACACACGTTTACATTTGTTAGAGATTACATTTTGTCAGAGCTTTTGACTCGCAATCCCATGGCCATTGGGTTATCAAACGATGCCTTACTCTAAAATATTATGAAAAAAATCATAATCATATTGGATTTTCAAACAAGGCCTTAGTTACCAAACAAGGCCTTAAATATCTAAATGTTACATCAGATTATTCAAAAGTCATAATCTAACTTTTTAGAGAGAGATAGGATGAAAAGCCTTCACTTTTCATAATATCTCAAAAGCTCCTTTTCACTGGATTATTCTCACTCTAAAGGATTATGGAAAAAGTCATAATCCTATTGAGTTTTCAAACGAGGCTTTAAGAGGCCAAGTCGAATTTCATTTAGTTAGAAATGCCGCCCAGTGACTTCCATCCTTCTTCGCCACCTTATTCCCTGGATGTAGCTATGACGATACCAAGTTACCCCAATGACAATTCGGAATTCTCGAACCTCGAGGCAGAACCGCCGTACCTAAAAAGCTGGGGTGAGCCTCCTATCACTGGCTCAGTAGGGGTCCCGCGGAAACCCAACCGTAAACAACGGCGGTAACGGAAAATAGTAACTACAGTAGGAACAGCAAACACGGTGGCCGGCAAAACTTCGGCTCTACAGCTACTCCTACTGGAATGCAATTAAACACCCCGATCCTACAGTCGGGGGACCCCCAGAACACGAACCACCAGACTACAACCGCCCTAGTCACGCTACCAGGAAAACGACACGACGCCACTATCGTGGAGGCATGTCCTCACAGACAGAGGCCCACACGAAAACCACACGGTCTAGAAACACTGTCACGACCTCGCCATCGTGAACTCAACGCCATCTAGGGGAAAGCCCTCGGTGACGCTCACCGGAAACCCTAGACTTTGGCTACGGAGAAACACCCGAGACTACGCACGAAACCCCGTCTCGCAGATGGGAAACGGAAACCCGCAACACGACAACTCACGTCACGTGAGGGGAGTACCGCCCACCAGCAGCAAGGCCAGATGCGGCCACTAACGACTTAGTCTGCAGCCTCAGGTGTCTCGCAATAATGCCCAGGCGGAGACTGAGACACCGTATAGTAACCAGGAGCACATAATAAGGACTAGCTGGGGTCGCGCGTGTCCTCTGCCCCCAACTACGCGTGCACACACAGACCATCTGCTCTAGGTCGAGTCCTCTAGCTGATTTTCCCCCCAGCCGGACTCAGGCTGCAAAGGCAAGGGGCCCTACGGTAACCAGCCTAAAAACCCTCTCACTCGGGTCACGCTCTCCACCACTCCCAAGTGGGTCCACACCCGCGTGTGCAGGAAAGCTACGACTAGTGGGGGCTCACTAAACGTGAACACTGAAAATCACTCACGTACCCATTGCGAGTAACGCGGAGTAACAGGCGGCTCGAGACCACCAAACTCTGGACAGCCCACTAGACCTACTAAACCAACGGTCCTTGAGTCACGAGACTCGGGTCAAGGCCGCCATACGCGACAGCACAATGTCGTCAATCTGGCCTAATCCCTAGGTCTGAAACCACAGTGACACGATGACTCACGAGGTAGTTCACAACTGCCGAGACCATTCCCTCATAAAGGGAACTCAAGATACCTCCAGCCCCAGGCTGGGTAACTGGACTCACAGTCCGAGGGCCTAACTCGCGGCCCACACGGAAAAGACTTTCTGGAAAGCCAATGGCGTGCGGGAGCAGCCCTCCACACTCATGCCGACTCACGACGACTCGATCTAGCGAATACACGGAAGCCCGGAACACACACAGGGTCACCTGGACCCTCAAAGCACACGGGCAGGCTAATCGAGATAACACGGCACCTTCGGACACCCCCAAAAACTCGAACACAGGTCCCATGGTGTCCGGGACGTTCACGAGGCTGAAGGTCAACCACTAGGTCACAACCGGGTCGACCGGAGACAAATGCAACGCGAAACAGACACGGCGAGCATGAGAACCACCTAGCGGTCCTCTCTGGACCATTAGGGAGCCTAGCGGTCGCCTCTGGACCGCAAGGACCAACATAACGGTCCATCCTGGACCGCAAGGGCCGACGACGAACAAAAACCCAAAGCGGTCACTCCCAGACCGCCAAGTAGATGCCTAGCGGTCAGTCGCAAGACTGCTACCCCACTGACCTCAAACGACCAAAACACAGTCAAACGGTCACCCTTGGACCGCAAAGCAGAGCCTAGCCATCTTCACCAGACTGCTAAGGCACCCTGGCGGTCCATCGGAAGACCGCAAGGCTCGAATCGACATAGAGGGGACCCTAGCGGTCTCCACAAGACCGCTTAGCACCCTAGCGGTCCCTGGAAGGACCGCTAGGCCGTCCCGAGCCCAAAAACGGTGGGAACGGCGGGAAACCCCATTCCACGTCCCATTCACACCCATGTGAAGGGGAAAACAAGGGAAAACTAGTCCCCAACCTCTCTAGCAACGAGAGGACCCATTTGAATCCCAAAAATGCGGTCAAAACGCTATATCGGGCTCACACCCCAAAAACATGCATTTTCCCCAAAACGCTCAAATAAGCCCGCTCGGCTCACCACGGCCTACCAAAATCACGAGAAATGAAGTGCCCGAGCTGAGGGTCCAACTCCCTACCTCTACCGAAAATTTCACGCGCCGCGGACGTCGATCCACGAAGAAAACGCCGTTAAAGCTCCGCCGGCTCGCGATCCCACGAACCGCCTCCACCATCACGATCCTCGCTCCATCCTCGCCGCTCCATGCCCCATGATCCTCTCCGCCTCGTCCCCGTCCACCTCCGTAGGCCGTCGGAGAAGAGAGGGAGAGAGCGTAAGAGAAGAGAGAGAGAGGGAAGAGAGAAATGAGAGATGGGGAGAGAGAAAAGGAGGCTAATATATATAGAAAAATATAAATATTGTAAATATTTAAAAAATACAAAAAATTACCTCCGCGATCCTCGGAAAGAGCTCAACGTGCTGGTCACGTCTCGGAGTCGGAGAACGCAACGGTTCACCCTGCACAAAGTTTCGAAGGCATATCAGGGAAAAACACGTGTAAAGCACAAAACACACCCCGGGACTCACAAAAATGATCCGAAAAATATCCGAAAAAATATGAGGCATCACAGTCGGCTCCCCCTCCCGCCTCCCCCATCTCACAGTCAGCGCCCCCTCCCCCTCTCCCCTTATCCACTAGCACCCCTCCCCCTCTCCACCCACCTTGCAGCAGGTCGGCGCCCCCTCCCCCCCTCACCGTCGGCTCTCCCTCCTCCTCTCCCACCTCACAGTTGGCACCCCCTTTCCCTCTCCCCCCACCTTACAACCGGCGCCGCCCCCTCCCCCTCTCCCACCTCGCAGTCGACGCCCCCTCCCCCTCTCTCCCACCTCGTAGCCAGTTCCCCCTCCCCCTTTCCCCCTCATCGTTGACCCCCCCTCTCCCTCTCCTCTGCCTCTCAGTAGTCCCCCTCACCCTCTCCCTCTCCTCTGCCTCTCAGTAGTCCCCCTCACCCTCTCCCTCTCCTCTGCCCTCACCCTCTCCCCCTCACTACCGGCTCTCCCTCTCCCTCACTACCGGTGCCCCCTCCCCCTCTCTCCCTTTTGCCACCCTCCCTGCTACTCCGCCCCCATCCCCTCATCTCCGTCGCCTCCTCCCCCTCTCCCCCCACCTCCAGTCAGCACTCCCTCTCCCTCTCTCCCTCATCGTCGACGCCCCCTCCCTCTCTCCCCCCACCTCGTAACCGATGGTGTTGCTCTCCCTCTCCCGCCCGTTAGGGTTCTTTTGGAGAGAAATGATAGAGAGAGAGAGAGAAATATAACATTAAACTTGTAAATCAGCAATATCATTATTTAAATCATGTTTAACTCAAGTTAAATTAACGGTGAGTACGATAAGAGTATAATTACAATATTAAAGATTAAATAGTGGAAATTATTAATAATACATTTAAACGAGTAATATATTTAATATAATTGATATTTAAAGAAATATTTATATAAAAATTTATAATTAAAAATAGGGTTTTTTACATGAAAATCATTGTTAAAAGTGAATTTGTAAAAAAATTATTCCTAAAAAATGCATTAGCAGGTATATCAATGAGTTAATTCAAATAGTGTATAAATGACATTTAAGCGTGATTTTCTTACAAGTTGTTGGTAAAAAGAAGTGATGCATGCACATAAATATGACATTTTTGCACAATTCAGATTACACAGTCATATATCTGCTAATATATTTTTAAGAATAATTTTTTTATAAATTTAGTTTTAACAATAATTTTTATGCAAAAAAAATTCTTAAAAATAAAGGAGAGAGAGATATAGTGTGTGTTTTATGCTTCAAATCTTGTGTTACAAGAGAGCGTCGAGTCCGGTCCCCCCGTCAAAAACATTTGCCTCCCTCGCTCTCTCTCTCTCTCTCTCTCTCTCTCTCGCCACGTGAGTCCGTATCTGATTCCGGACCTGGCGCGTTGGCACGTTTCTACATGTCCTCGTGCTGCAGCTGCAGGCCCTCTGCACAGTCACTTAAACACACGACAGAGAGACGGAAGAGAGGGGGGCGATGCGACAAGAGAGAAGAGCGCGTCCTTCCAGGTGAGAGAGAGAGAAGTCGTGGTAGTGGTCATGGGTCACATGGTGATGGGATCTTTCCATTTCCCGCTGTACACTTTTTCTTCTCTCCCCATCCCCCTCCTGTTCGACAGCAGAAATATGCAGAGCGAGGTAGACCCTGATGCGTTGACAGAGCGCCGATGACGGAGCTTCGTTAACAGGCCGAGAGCAGAGCAAGGCAGGGCGACGGAGGCTCGCCGGACGCCCGGAAGGAAGCGAAAGCTGGGGGAAGACCGCAGGGGACAGAATAATGTATGGATATTATTATCAGTAATTTTAGTAAGCACCACACCAGCAGTAGAAATCTAGAAGAACAGTAGAGCGAAGGAGAGGCAAAGAGATTGAAAAATAGGGGAGGAGACGAGGGAGTGTTGCGCCGGGTGGCACTGGTGCGAATCAGCAAGATCGGACCTTTGCCCGCCCGCCGTCGTTATCATCCCGTTCCACCCACAACCGTAGCCTGCTGCTGCCGTCGCTTTGGGGAGGTGCCGCAGGAGGGACAGCGGCGGAACAGGTAGAGGTCGCAGGTTGGGGAGTTTCCGGCGTCCGACATAGCTAGCCGAGGGAATGGGGGATAACAGCGGGTCGTGGGGGAGAGGCTCGGCTGCGATGGCTCCGCTGGCCGTGGAGGGAGGAGGGGGGAAAGGGCTAGCGAGGGGCCTGGACGGGACTGCCGGTGGGGAGCGGTGGGGCCATTTCGACAGCTCCGTCAACGCCGTGTCCTTCGGCTTTGTAGCCACCGCCATCCTCATCGCCATGTTCCTTGTCATGGCCATCTTTGAGCGCTTCCTCCGCCCCCGAGCAGGGCCGTCCCTGCACTCATCGCCTACCGGCGGAACGTGGCCTCGCAGCCCCTGGCGCCGGGGGCCGGGCGGGAGAGCCGTCGATCTCGAAGCCAGGGCGCCGCCGCAGAGTCCGCCGCAGGGGACCGTCGGGAAGCTGGATTGCCCATCTCCAAAGGTGACTGCAAGGAGCCTCTTTTTCTGCCCCTCAACTATATATATATAATTATAATTATGTATACTATGTCTGTGCATTTGTTGGGAAAAAAAACAACTTCGTTAAACCCTCCCTCGCTCTTTCAAATCCTGCTCTTAGTGTAGTGACCTCTTCCCCCCTGTTCTCATTCAAACTTGTTCTCTCTCCTAGTTGTTTCGCCGGAGGAATCCCAACATGGTTGGATCATCTTCTGTGATGGGCATTCTGGTTTAAGGAAGCTGGTTTTGAGTCCTCAGGAAATAGGGTGCCCCATAAACAAGCAAATCAGTGCTTAATTCTGAGATGCCCTTCTCTTTCTTTCTTTCTTTCTTCTTCTTTTTGGCGTTCCAGGAAGTGGACCACATGTAGGACATAGAGAGGGACTTCTCTGTGTCATAGCCTGTGTTAGTGGTGGTTAATTCATGTTTTGGTTGATGTTTATTATGGTAAAGGAAATGAGAGATGGCACCACTGCAAGTGTTGAAAGACTAGGAAGGGGACAAGAGCACCTTGTGTGTCTAGTTTCAAGGACAGGAAAGTTTTCTCCGGTTGTTCCAAACCCCTCCCCAAAGTAAAGTAGTAGTTATTTCTCCATCACCCACTAACTAATCATTCATCTTATGCCTGCAAAATCCCATCGCCATTGGTCCACGGCAGGGTGGTCAATCTTCTTCTGCCGTTATTCTAACATGGGAATTTTTGTGCATTTGGTTGAGCTCTCGAGGACCCACATCCTGTCTTAATATTTACTTCAAAATGTGGTTGCAGAGACTAAGCAAGATCACGAAGAATAGAAGCATCTGCTATCTAGTGTCGTATTCTTTTGAGTGGAATTTAACAAATACCCATAAAAGCAACTTGTCATCGAGATATGACTTTTTATACTTTCTTTCTTCATACTGGTCCAGATGGTGGTCGTTGCCCTTTCGCCTCTAAAAGGCTTATTCTATTAATAATTATGAAAAGGTATGAGCGGCTATTGTTAAACATATTGACTAATGAGAGGCATCTTACATGCCTTTACTCAAGTTGCGTGATTATAAAAAAGGATTTTTACAAGCATTTGTTTGGTTGGCAGTAAGATCACTGAGTTCTTTTAAAATGCTCTACATAATTTGATGCTGTCATTATTCAATTTGGTAACATTTTGGTTTGGCAACAGCAAGAGCATGGTCATTTGATTTTCATAATGTCATTTGGAGACACTGTTTCCAAATCAATCTGATTTTGAGTTCTTACTGCAAAATGCATTACCCCCTTCCCCACCTCCAACTTGCAAAAAGAGAAAAGAAGAATGAATGAAGACAATCACACTGTTTTAGATGACATGCCTAGTTTGAAGAAGAAGCCTGGTCAGAAATCGAGACTCTCAAGAGTTGGACATGGTTTACTGGTCAATTGCTGAGAGTTGGACATGGTTTACTGGTCAATTGTTGATCCATGCCAGCTTCCCATCTGTTGAGCCATAACAGACAAACAGCTATTGGACAGCAGGGGGGTAGCTTATAGAAGGTGCCAAATTCCTGTTTGACGCCAATTGGCTGGTAGTGATATCTGTTGTGCCGGTAGAGGGACAAATACAATATTCTATAGGAAAGAAGAGACAGAATTGGGAAAAGGGAAAAAGGTCGAGCACACCGAGAAAGAAGTGATTGGTGATATGGAAGTTGTGATAAAATAAGAAGCACTGGCTTTGAGTTGGGAAGCAAAGGATTACCTATTGGATCAGATATCCTTTAAATGCAAACTTATCCTTCTATATCGTTATTCATCCTTTAACATAAAAGATTTGAAATGAAAATTAAGTCACAATCATCAGCTAACGTTGCATGTTGCCATTATTTCTTAGATCTTGGGGATTACAATGGTTTTGCGCTCGGTTTCCCTCAAGAGAGATTTTGAGTTGCATGCTTAGTATGGTATTAGAGCAGGGTCATTCTTGTTGGACATCCCTTTGTGGCCCTAGCTGACAATGTTACCTTTATGAGTGATTCTGTGCTCCATGCTCATGTCCAGGGCATGGTGGATCAAGAGAGTGATATCAGAAGGTTCCAAGAATGGATGGTCCCTTAGTGTTGGAACCCTCTACTCCTTCCAGCATTGCTTTAGAGTTGGATGTCTAACATGTCATATCAAAAGACAGCCTTGGAAGATGTGGATTCTCATTGGGCAACTATAGGCTAGCATACAATGTTAGGTAGAATTGACCTGAATGCACATAACTAATGCATTGAAAACATAAGATTTGCTTGAAACAGCCAACCATGCTCTTTTTTCACTGGAATGAATGTGAATGGATCATCTGGTGTCAGCTTAATCCTTCACATTCTGGAAATTTCTATTATGTAAAATTTTAGATTTGAAGTATGTATGCATAACTGCCTGGTGTAGGGAGTTTTCCTTTCTCGCTGTTCTTTGTGGTAGTTTTGCCTCAATGGAATGCCTGAATCCACGTAAATGGTGCACTGAAGACTTGAGATTTGCTTAAAATAGGCAGCCATGCTCTTTTCCTACGCCAACTAATGTGAATAGATCATCTTCATCATCAAGACTTAGCCATCGATTTGGGACAGCTTAATCCTACACAGACTAGAAAATTCTATTATGATGGTTGTCAAGGCAACAAGGCGACCCAAGGCGTTCATGGGGAGCCTGAGCGCTTAGGCAATAAGGTGTCCGCTTAGGCGTTGCCTAGGCGACACTTTGCACCTATTTAAAAACCCAATATACAAATTATGAATAAGATACACGAAAAAATTATAGATTTTAATATTAAAAATTGAGAGAGATATAGGGAGGAGAGAGGGGGCAAAGAGAGAGAGGCACATAGAGAGAGAGAGAGAGGGGTGTTGGAGAAGTGTGTGGAGCCCGATCTACCTATAACCCCGCCCCTCATTGCTGAGCCCCGTCCCAAAAAAAAATTTGGGGGGGGATACTTGACTTTATGGGGGGGGGGGCATAAAGGTGGGCTGGCACCTTGTCCCCATAAGGGCGCCTGATCACCTTGGCGGCGCCTAGGCAACCACTTTGACAACTATTTATGTACAATTTTAGATTTAAAGTATGTATGCATAAACTGTCTGGTATAGGGAGCTTTCCTTCCTTGCTGCTCTATATGGTAGTTTTGTCTCAACGAAATGCCTGAATCCACATAACTGATGCAATGACGACATAAGATTTGCTTAAAATAGACAGAGATGCTCTTTTCCTACCCCAACTAATGTGAATAGATTGTCGTCATCATCAAAACTTACCCATGAGCCTGGGGTCGGCTTAACCTTACACATTCCGGAAAATTCTATTTAGTGTAGATTTGAAGTGTGCAGAATCTGCCTGGTACAGAAGCTTTCCTTTCTCACTTTTCTGCATCACTTCGTAGTTTTGTCTTAATAGGATGGGATGTTTTTTATAAGCAGGGCCAGATCCAAGTGGTGGATTTTTTCATAAACCTTTTAGGTCATCCATGTAGTATATACATACACCTAAAAGTTTCTATTTTCCTAGAAAAGTCCCTGCTTATTTGCTTTCTGGACATTTTTGCCATATAAATCTGGAAGAGCTTACAAAAGTAGATAAACCATGAAGCTGAAGTAATGCGTAGACTGCCGTAGTAGTAAGGTTGGCACATTTTTTTCACCCTAAAAATGAAATGTGTGGCATCAGAGAAATATGAACAAAACAATCAATTGGACATGCAAGGTTTGCCTGTGAAAAAGTTAGTGTCTCTGTTATCTCTTTCCATTTACATATCTCTATGTCGTTCAAATTTGACTAGGGTAGTGAAATTGTAGCGGATACAGCTGGGAAGTATGTCACTGACAAAACTTATTTAATGCTTTCCTAATAGAACACTTTACTAGACATAATTAAGGATCCATCAAATATGACCTCGCCACTTTTTGGAATTAATATGTATTAGTGAGGTGCAAATGATTGTTGTGGACACGAGGAAAACTTGCTTAGGGCTGTAATGGATCTGAAAGAGGCTACAGAAATGATGCTTATAGAAATGACATGTATGTGTGTGATACATTAGATGCAGCTGGACAAGCTATTGAAATTTCCAAGACTGAGTAATGTCTAGCCATTTTTCATTTTTGCTGGAGGCTTTTCTGGGGCTGTGGAGTATCTCTGAAATCCAATGCTGTTCTTCCTCTACGAACTTGACACATCTTCACTGCCTACACATGTACTTTGGAACTACCCCAATCAGAGACATGCATCAGCAGGTGATGATTGGTAGATAAATGGGGAATGACACAAAGGAATTTGTGATGTTTAGTAATATCTCCATTGAGCAGTGGTTGCATGAGAGCTACATATCCTTGTTTATCAAGGTAGGAAAGTGTCAATCTTACGAAGTTGACATCCCCATTTGCTGTTTTGCTTGTGTGCTTGGCCATGTGAGGTACGTGGCATGTTCTGCACCACTTCCAATCGGAAGAACTTGGGCATTCCATGTTCTCAGCCTTAATCATTTCGAGAGAAGATGCTAAACTTTTGAAGCCATTTATCCAGAGAAAACACCTTTTTCGAACAGCCACTCTATGGAAATGCATCGAGTAGGACGTTATCTCATGCAGGGGGGTGAACTTCCATCTATGTGACTATAGCGTTGGTATTACTAGTACGGTAGCACCTCGGATACTTGAATGTTTTTACCAAAACTTGGCACGAACATTGGGTACTGAAGTGTTGCCAAAAATGAATGCAATATAATGCCTAAACTGCAGCATTTTTCGGACATATGCCCAGAATTTGGTTTCTTCGTGTGTGGCCTTGTTATTGGAATCCTCAACTGACTGGCTTGTGTTGTCCCGCAGGCGTCTGTATATGCCAGAGGGGTTTCTGTATTGATGCCGGGGCAGGACATGCCCACCTTCATAGCGCACCCAGCGCCGGCAGCCTGCCCTCCAGAGCGGATCACTTGGCCTACCCATCAATAGATGGAGAGATCTCATGGTCTGCTGGCTCCACCTCCACCGGCGGGCAGCGTGTGTACATCCATGTAGCTAGTTAGCTAGCTAGCTAGCTAGCCTTTTAACTGTGTACAACAAACCCCGGCCAATAGAAAGGCCACATTGGATGTTGGGCAGTGGGGTTTGCCCTCGCTCGCATGTTGCCTGGGGATGCAGCTTCTTATAATAACCACATCAAATGTTAGTGGGTAGGGTAGTTTCCTTTGTGTATATTTTTCTTCGTCTTCACTGATACCTCCTCATCGTTACTTGCTGCTGCCTGCGTAGATGTTATGGATCTGCTGCTGCTGCGATGTCTGTGTGGTGGTACCCCTACTCTCCCATTCCATATAGTGTGAGGCATAGAAGATAATTCCGGTGTCGATTTCTGTCGGGTCCGAAATAGTTTAGATTTCGGTTTAAAATTAAATAAAATATTATTTATTTATCAACTGCAGGGCGTTTGATTTCGTCCGATTTAGGTCGGTTGATTTTGGATCGTTTCGATCTAAAATTTGTACGTTTTGATCGAAACTGTCATTAGTTATGTGAGGAGAAATATGATGTTATATCCTGTCGAGAGGATTTTGGCAAAAATAACTCTTTTACAATTTACATACATAATTACACAAGTATCATTCATGGATAGAAATGGATTAATATTATCTTTTACTAAATAAACATGTACGTGAAAATGTCCATGTTATCATGCATCGTAACCAGGGTTTGCCGACCCGGTCGACCCGGTCTCGGTGCGGGACGGGTCGGGTCGGGCGGGTCGCAAAGCGACCCGGTCCGCCCTTTGGCTCTCCACGCGATTTTTTTGGAATTTTTTTTAAAATTTTTAAGAAATTTATTTTGAAAGATTAAATGGTATATATATATTTAAAAATATTAGAATGTATAGTTTATTTATGATAATAGATCCATACTACATTATACATATTAAATTATATAAAAATTACATATTACACTGTTTAATTAAACATCCTATTATATATAATACATAAAAATTTATTTTAATTACTAAATATGTAAAAGTAAACAGTGACATAATAATGGCATTCATTCATGAAGTATAAAATATAAAAACTCACTAATCCGTGTCCATCTGTGAAGTCCGAATCCCAAAATTCACTCATCCTCCTCATGTGTGTAATCCGAATCTCAAAACTCACTAATCCTCATCATCAGTGAAGTCCGAATCTCAAAACTCATCATCAGATACATGAGACTGATCATCCGTATAATCTAACTCTATCCTAGTGGGTGGAGGTACATATGGGTGAGACTAAAAATATGTAACCATCTGCATAAATGATGGGTCGTGTGCTGCGGTGGAGGGTACATGAAAATATGTAAAAAAAGTCCTCACTACATCTATAGCTTCAATTCTATCATGTGCGACTGGTGCTGGTGCTGGTGCTGGTGCTGCTCGAACTCTGGACGTGGAGGAAGATCCTGCTCCGCCATGTGCTCGTGGTGGAGGTACCCGGGACGTAGAAGAAGATGTCCTCAGTGTGCTACGAGAACCGTATCTATCATGTAACTGTGTCCGAAAGGAATGTCGAACATCTCCCGGAACTCGGTCGCATGCACGAACATCGCGTCCCACTCCCGCAAGGTGCTCCGCAAACCTGTGTATGCCGGTGACGCGATGTTCGCAGTATCTACAGTGCACATGTCCATCACCCTCAACAGAATATCCATGCTCCCACGCAGGGTGACGCCGTCCGTCCATGATGACCTGCAAATGATGTAAAAGTTTACATTAGTGATTTCAATGATAAGTACAAAACTCTATATATGAAGAAATGTACAATTAATTATTAGTTAGTTCTAAATGTAACCAAATGATACATACTAATAAAGCCTATGGACCCAAACTGGGCCAGTGCCCATCTCCAAACAATCTGACATTAAATGTGGTCCGCAGATAGGACAGATAGTCTTCATAGCGCATTGAACCTGAATAGTTCTCCCAGTACATGCGTACGTAGTATTCATACTCATGCGAACCTTGTGCGTACACGACCTCTACTGACGTAGCTGCGGCATAAGGATATGGATACGATGGGAAAAATGAACTACTGTTATCTGAGTCGCCATGATACATCGGCTGCTGCGGCCATGACCGCCCATACGAGCTTCCAGATCCCTGGGAGTCATGTGTGCTCATCCTCTCAAAATCAGACAACATGCCTTGATAGCTGGTACTGTCTGCAACCGAACTTCCATAGTAGGGATCCCAATGATCAGCTGCCCGTCTCGTCCCTGGCAGTTGTAGATCTTAATTAAAATCCACTTAAGAAAAATATTAAGAATAAGCAAACAATAAACAATAGTGGAGATAAAACATGCACGAGGTGCACAAGAGGAGTTTGTGATCGCCAGAGACACGAGGCCTCAAAATATAACAATAAAAATCATGGAGGGATCGCGAAAAATACCTTGAATGCGGGGATTGTGAGTGCTCCTTTCTCTTCAAATCGGCCGGCCGACGAAGAGAGTTCTTCTTTCTTGATTACCCTTGCAAAACAAAGACGAACACCAATAAAAGAAATTGAATTAGAACATGGTGAGTGTAGCATCAATTCTTAATAGAAATATGAGCATGATAAATTGATTATGAACACACCTTAAGGGTGGTTGCCCTTAAACCCCTATGCAAAAGGGTGGGAATATGAATGATGAATGCAAAATATAATAAGGGGAAAGAGTGCAAGAGTGCACTAAAGGGGAGATACTCAACGTGGTTGAGAATAATGAAAAAAAAAAAAAACAATCAATAGGAGATGGGCATGCATGCACGAAAACAAAGCAATGAACAAAAGAAATAAAGGTAAAGAGGAGGAGCCTGTGCGTTGGCTCTGATGCTCAAGGGGGAGGAAGCTTCAAATAGGATGAAGATGGATTCGTGCAGCTTCTCCTGAGCTAACCGCAGCAGCAGCACCTGTGAAGAAGAAAACAGAAGAGAAAGAAGAGAGGAGGGGAAGAAGAAAACAGAAGAAAAAAGACAGAAGAAAAAGACAGCAGAAGAAGAACAAGAAAAACGGAAAAAAAGAAAAAAAAAACACCGAAGCAGAAGAATAACGTCGGGAGGAAGAAGAAAAGGAAGAATCCAACCTTCACAATAGAGCTAATAGCTCTATTAAATAGGATTTGGAGGAGATAAACATGGGTAAGAGTCCAAAGAGGGAAGGATAAGAATGGGCAAGAGCCCCATTCAAAGCAGGTGTCTAACGAAGCAAGGACTCTCTGGGGAAAGGGCTGCGAAGCCGGAAGAAGAAACACGCCTTAGGTAAGGGCGTCAATTTCAGAATTGACGACCTACACTAGGGCGTTTCTCAAAAACACGCCCTGCACAAGGGCGTTTCTCAAAAACCAAATTCGGCAATAAAAACTCCCCATATTTGAAAAATGTTAAACACGCCTTAAACAAAGCCACTTTTCAAAAAAGCGTCCCTGGGAAGGGCGTTAATTTCAAGAGCTCAAATGGGGAAGTCGGTCAAACCAAAAGAATTAACGCCCTAAGGTGGGCGTCCTTTCTTTAAGAAACGTCTTAGGTGAAGTCATGTTTTAAGAGAAACACGCCCTTACCCAAGTCGTGAATTCATAAAATTCATAAAATAGATAGAATGGGGAGAAATAGATAAAATGGGAAAGAAACGCCCTATACCAGGGCGTGTTTCAAAAACACGCCCCTGATGAGGGCGTGAATTTAGAAAATAGAGATAAATGCCCAAGAAATCCGAAAAAATAGGAAAATGAGATAAAATGGGGAAAAATAGGAAAGATTCAAGAAAAGTGGGAAAACCACTCAAATAAGCTGATTTGAGGGTCAAATGGGGCATCGCAGAGCGATATGAAATATACTCAAAATGACGTCAATTTTGGCGTGTCTACAGCAGTGGAACACCGTGGTCCTCATCTTGCGTGGCATGTGTGAAGTGCTGCTCCTCTATCCATGCGCCATGTTGACGGCCCCCACGACCTCTACTATGACCACTGCTGTACTCTATGCCACCAGCACTCGTATTCTCACGAGGACTCCGTTGGTCACCTTGAGAACCACCACCTCCATGGGATGAAGACCCTGTCGGTGTACTCTCAGCATCGGAGTCATGACTCCCACTAATGCGGGGCTCAACAGAAGGCTCGGTAGTGTCGTCATCTGCATTGGGATCTAATGTCTCCATGTCTGCAAAATCTATCGGATTTAATGGTGGTCCCTTGTCCTTCTTGCTGGTGAATAATGTGGTCCATGATGATTTTTTCTTCTGTGGAGCAGGGGGCGGCTTACATGCTGCATGTTGTGTCCCTATAGATGCCTGAGAAGCAGAAGCCTGTTTAGATAATTTTTCAATTTACTTTCTATTGTGTAAGTCTGTACGTATACCTGAGAAGACTGATTGGGTGCCTTAGCCTTAGATGTTGAGCGTCGGGGCGCAGCAGACTGAGATGGTTGTTTCGATGCTCCCGAAGACTACACAATTGAAAGAAGAATATATTTAATTACCAATGAATTATATATTAACAAATGTAGAAATGACAATATAATTTCACCTCTCTAAATGAGGAACTCCCCCTAGCCTCTCTTGAAGTGGATAACCTTCTTGGTTCCGCAGATATTGAATGCCGCGGTACAGCAACTCGGGACCATTGTTCTCCCGCAATGTTGTCATTTGTCGGACCGACCTGTAATATATTGCTATCATACATAAATATATGACTATGCTATCTAATGAAATTTGCGATTCGATTTTCATGTATTAATTCACCTGAGGTGGCTCTTGACGCTCAATTAATGGGGGTTGGATCAATCGCTCCCATGCTGTATCATCATACGCATACGATGTGTCTCCACCCCCAATGACGAGGTCTTCATCTAAATTAATTTCATCATCACGTCCCGTTGCAGAGTCGTCACCACCCAAATGCACATGGATGTCATCTCCCTCCCCGACTGCCTCTTGTACAGCTGATACGAGAAAAGTATTAGGCCGTGGTGTCTCGCCAGGTTCTTCAGCCTCCTCGTCTAATTCTGCCTCACCACGCTCGGTTGTGGCTCTTGCAACCCATGCTACCATAGGGTCGTCATCGTCTCGCAAGTACACAGCATCCGTTGGGTCGTAATCTCCCTCTCCTCTCCTTGTATCCATTTGTACATGCCGGACCTTTAGCCTCATGTTGTAATGAACATACACTATTTTGTCTAGCCTGCGGTGTGTTAGCCTATTCCTCAGCTTAGTATGCAAGAAGGAGAACGTCGACCAATTCCGCTCACACCCACTCGACGAGGATGTTTGCGATAGAACTCTCATTGCGATCTTCCTTAATACGGGTGCACTTGTGCCGTAATTTAGCCACCACTCAGCTGTGTTTAAGACAGATCATGTACAATATAATAATTAGATGTAAAAATTCTTTCTCGAGATATAGAAGGTACATTGTGAAGACACATTACCTGGGTCGAGTCTATCACGACTGGCCACGGCATTAGGTGTCGCAAATGAACCAATTCCCTCTCGAAATATTTTCATCTGCATTATCAAAAAATATGAAGT
Organism: Amorphophallus konjac; assembly: GCA_022559845.1. Lineage (NCBI taxonomy): Eukaryota > Viridiplantae > Streptophyta > Magnoliopsida > Alismatales > Araceae > Amorphophallus > Amorphophallus konjac. The sequence goes on along the minus strand of CM040122.1, from coordinate 420,541,460 downwards.
GTATATTTCATTTAATATTGTCAATGTTAAAATATCCAAGTATACCTCATTCAACGCATCAGCGGCATCTGTTGGGGTGAAAGACAATCGGTCTACCACAATGTTGACCGATTCTATCAACGTATCGTCATAAGCAAGGGCCCGAGCATATTGGAAGGCCGGATGTAGATAGTACGCTGCAATCGTAAGACAATGAATTACATATTAGTATCAACTGAAAATCACAGCTCATTGATTGGACAAGAATGTAAGTGTTTACCTGCCATGTGAAGATCACGGCTCATTTGTCTGTCCCATCTGTCCCCCACAATCTCCAGAATAGTGGGTCCATATTTTTTGGACGTTGTAAGGATCTTCCGCTTGGCTGCTTCTATTTTGCTATACACCAACCCCATGGTTGGTACTCTATCCCCATCTACGCATCGTAGAACCTCATACAGTGGCTCTATCAATGACACTAATATCTTCACTCTATCCCAAAAATTCGAGGTGTTGACAATCCCCTCGACCTCCGCCCCTTCACGTGAAGCAGCAAAAGAGGAACTCAGCCAGGTCTCACCTCTAAACATTTGCTTCAATCCATCCTTGTGCTTCAATAGGCTCTGCAATGCGATGTAGTTGGTGGCAAATCGTGTGATGCCAGGCCTCAACAGTTCGCCGCCACAGTGCTCCCTCATCCATGTCAATACAAGTGTGTGGTTGTAGATATATTTCGTGATTTTTTGTGCCACCTCGACCACAGATTTTACCATACGAAGCTGCCCAATCTCCTTCAGCATCAGATCTACACAATGTGCTGCACAAGGGGTCCAGAAAATGTGCCGTTTTTTCTTCATTAGCTCCTCCCCAGCCTTCTTATAGTTCGACCCATTATCAGTCACCACTTGTACAATGTACTCCTCCCCAATCTCAGTCACCACTTGCTCCATCAATGACAAAATATATTGGTGACTGTGAATTTGACCAGACGCATCCACTGATTTGTGAAAGAATACCTGTCTGTCACAATAAACAAGGAAGTTAATCAGGCTAGATTTTGTGGTACCTGACCATCCATCACACATCAGTGTGACTCCGTACTTTGTCCATTTCTGCTTGAATGAGTCAATGTAACTCTTGATCTCAGCAACTTGTTCATCAAGGTATACGCCAGCCAATTCTCTCGCTGTAGGTGGCTGCACGTGTAGCCCAAGGATCTGTGCTTCCTGAAACATTGGCTTGTAGTAAGGGCTATTGGCTGCATTGAAAGGCAGACCCGCGTGGTGCCACCATTTTGCAACAGCTTGACCAAGTTTCCATTTAGGTCCCTTCTGGCCATACGCATCGTCCATCCTCGTTTGCTTACCATGCTCTCGGGATAGTGCACCGGGCTCCACATCTTCGATGTTGATCGATTGTGTCCTTTTCCTTTGTGTCCCCGAGTCACCAGTCAATAAACTCCTTATGCCTCGTGATTGTCGAGTCGTAGATGAACCACCACTCCCTGATACTCCGGTCCTCGCGGCCTCGCGACTACGGACTATAGTCTCCTCGGGATGTCTTGACTCTTCCCTGCTCTGACGTACTGCTTCACGAAGCTCTGCTTCGTATGGATCGTTCACAGTGACATACACATTAGCCTGCTCAGTACATGCTTGTTCGTCTTCGTCACTGGGTGTCCATGCACATTCCTCCTCGTTGCTGCCACTTGGGCGCCCGCTCACTGCCGCTTGATCCCTTTTCTTCTTTTTTTCCTTTTCTTTCATCTCAGCTCTCTTCTCACGCAGGTGTCTAGCCATTGCAAGTTTCACATCTCTAGGCACATGGGTACACCCAGCAACCTCAGAGTATCCTGCCCCGGCTCCTCCGGCCAAATGCTTCTTCAACCGAGACACCCCTCCTCCCCGGTGTTCTATTTTACAATAGTTACAACGCCAGCACCTACGGTTGCCATCCAACAAAACTCCGTGTGACCACCCAATATCATTTGTTCGTTCCTTAGGAGCCATATTAAGTACTTAACTGTATCTCATAAATGTAAAAATTACAAATCATATTAAGTACATTATTTTAAACAGAGACTAACAATGAAAATAATATCATTATTTCTACAATATGCAAGACTAAATTCAATATTTACTACATGTCAATATAATTTAGTTCAAAATAATATCATTATTTCTAAAACATGCATATAATGCTAATTTTTTATTTAATAGACCTACATTTAGTTTAAATTAATTTGTAACATATTTATCACTAATTATATATTTAAATTATAAACATGTCTAATTAAATTATATTATATTAAATTATTTATCAGTAATTATTTATATTATATTAAATTATTTTACGTCTACAACTAATAATGAAAATAATATCATTAATTCTATAAAATTAAATTTAAATTTTAATACATCTCAATTAAATATAATATTTAAACATTAATTAAATAATATATCAAACATAAATATATTTCTACAACATGAATTAAACGATCTTTATATTATTTCTACAACCAGAATTAAATAATATATTAATATATTAAATTCTACAAGATGAATTAAATAAAAATTATATTTTTCCTACAACATAAATTCAACCTGACATCAAAAATAATATTAAACAATGACAATCTAACAAATTTTATTCATATATTTTTAAATTAAAAAAAGATATTACATTTTTAAAAAATAAAAGTTTTTCCTCCCCCCCCCCCACCCCCACGGTCGCACACGCCCCCCCCCCCTCATCCCCCCACCGCCTGCCGGTGGCAGACGCCCATCACGGCAGCACCCCCCCCCTGTCCCCCCCCGTCCCCCCACGGACGCACACCAACCCCCCCCCCCCCCCGTCCCCCCACGGCGGCCCAGCCGCACAGCAACCCCCCCCGTCCCCCCACGGCGGCCCCCGTCCCCCCCTGTCCCCCCCCCCCCCCCCCCGTCCCCCCACGGACGCACAGCAACCCCCCCCCCGTCCCCCCCTGTCCCCCCACGGACGCACAGCAACCCCCCCCTCCCCCCCCCGCCCCCCCACGGACGCACAACAACCCCCCCCGTCCCCCCACGGCGGCCCCCGTCCCCCCCCTGTCCCCCCCCGTCCCCCCACGGACGCACAACAACCCCCCCCGTCCCCCCACGGCGGCCCCCGTCCCCCCCGTCCCCCCACGGCGGCAGACGCCGGGCACCCCCCCGTCCCCCCACGGCGGCCCAGACGCCCAGCACCCCCCCCCCCCGGCGGCAGACGCCCCACCCCCGACCATTTTAAAAAAATTTAACTTACCTACCTCCGATCGCCGCCCAACGCCGCCGTCGGCCGCTCAGATCGCCGTCCGAAGATCCTGCTCGCCGTCCGCCGCCGCTGCACCGCCGCTCGTCGGTGGGAGGGGTGGAGCTCTTCCTCCCCCTTCGGCCCGTTAAATGGGCGAACCGCCCCCGACCCGCCGTACCGAGCCGGGTCCCGCCTCGCACCAGAGCGGGACGTGGCGGGACGCACGGGACCTTGCGGTCCAGTGCGACCCGTCCACGACCCCCAGCCCGCGCGACCCGGTGCCCGCCTGGGTCGGGTCGGGTCGTGCGGGTCGGTGCGGGTCGGGGCGGGACGGCAAACCGTGATCGTAACTTGTAGTCAAATAGGTGTCATTAGTTCAAACTAAAATTTAACTAGAGTTAAAAGGTATTTTTGAAGCCTTGACTTATCATTGTAAAGATAATTCTGTTGTGTAAGCGAAACTGCAAAAAATAACTCTGTTGCATAAACATGAATGCAAGCATATCACTGTGTTTATGCACGCACCGTCCAATCTTTTTTTGATAGCAGGTGCCTGTAAAAATATTTCTACATTTCTGTTTAAGTAGTAAAGTTATTTTAATATATATATATGATATTTTCATAAATTTTATGTAATAAAGGTATTTTTATAAAAATGCTTTTTAATCATGTTTTATTGGTCGCAACATGATAGACTGTCGACATATATGGAACGTGAATTTTAGGTTTGGCATTTTCAAGAACGAGAGCATCCGAGGATAAAAATTATTCAAAAAATTAAATGACAACGAAACAACTCGGATTCCGCTTTCGTGTTTCCGGTTACTATCATTATCGGAATCAGATCCGACCCGATAACTACTCTGCTACCTTCAACACGCACCGGACAGCGGAGCATCCATCCACCCTCACGAGCGCCGCTGTTCGGAAAGCCTGTTTCCTCTCTCTCTGCGCGCCGGCGGGGACGCCTGCGGCCCGCAGATCTGCTGGGTGGTGCTTGTGGTCTAGCCCAACGTCTCAGATTCGCGCCGTGCCCGCGCCAAAACTGTTCTCATTCTCCACCGGTACTCATCTTCCCACCTTTCTCCCTTCGTATCCCGGGAGATAGATCTCTGGCTGCCGCAGCTCCCGCCCGGTTCCCCAGGAACGATTGGAGCGGAGTCACAGAACATGACCCTCGTAATCGGTCCACAAGACCGTCAAGGCCCGAGTTTGGGATACCGCCGGGCGGGAGAGGGTACTGCGATCCCACTTACTGGCATTCCCAAGACCTTTTCTTTCAAATTTATCCGCCATTGATTTAAGTTGATTTCTGTGGATTTGGATGTGGGTTTCCTGTTTTTTTTTTTTTTGAACCGGGGATCTATTATCTCTTCGTTTGGTTTTTGCTTCAATGCCCCCGGATACCTGTCGTGGAGAATATACATACCGTTAGAAGATCACTGCATTTTCCAAGATTTTGATGATGTCCTCTCAAATGAGGAGGTGGAGGCCACGTGAAACTGCATATATGGTCCTTTTATTCGTTTAGTAAGCCTATTCCAAATTTGGGGTGCTGTTGCATAGAAGACGTGCCTCTTCTTTTGAAATTGATGGGGCTGCACTATTCCAAAAGTGACATGGATTCTGCATATGGGAATTGTTCCTCCCTTTTTGGGCGTGGATGTACATCACATATTGATTTTAAGTGAAAGAATAGAGCTTTACAAGTAAGAGAGACCCCACAACATGCGCGCGCGCGCACACACACAATTTATGCCCACCATGCACAAATAAACAAAACCCAACACGTAAAGCGGAAACCACACCAAGCGTATGTGGCCAGACTGCAGACGTGAGAACAAAGTCATGTTGTTCTATATGATCTGCTGGTTTTCTTTCATTTTCATGATAAATTTGAGTATCTTTCTAGTATGGGCTTTATTTGCAGCTGACTCTTGACACTCTGTTTCTTCGTTTGGAAAAAGGAGAATGGCTGGAGGATTCAGGGTGCTGCATCTTGTCCGTCCGTTTTTGGCTTTCTTGCCTGAGGTTCAGAGTGCTGACAGGAGAATTCCTTTCAGAGAAAAAGTAATCTACACCGTGATATCTCTTTTTATTTTTCTGGTGTGTAGTCAACTTCCTTTGTATGGCATACACTCAACAACAGGTGCAGATCCCTTCTATTGGATGCGTGTTATCCTTGCATCGAACCGTGGGACGGTCATGGAACTGGGAATCACTCCTATTGTGACGTCAGGACTCGTGATGCAACTCTTGGCTGGATCAAAGATCATTGAAGTTGACAACAGTGTGCGAGAGGACCGTGCTCTCTTGTAAGTCTTGTTCTTCTATAGGAAAGATGGGATGTTTTATCTGATCAGTAATACATGTGCCCTTGTGGATGGATTGTTGAGCATTTATTTAGGTATCTCCATATGGTATTTGGAATATTGAATAATTTGGACTAGATTGAGAATGGCGGTTTCTGCGTATGATATTGTTTTTGTTGAAGATAGGTGAATGCTAATGTTAATTCATTGGATGAGAGATCCTTTGGTCAGTAATAGTGGAAATTCTATGCATAGGAATGCTGATCTTTTCGAGATTTCTAGTAATAGCCATTTATTATATTTGTCTATTGAAGGTAGGTGGTACACTGCTAGAATTCGTTGCCGATGTTCCAGAACACAGGGGATCCCATTAATCCTTGGATGCTAACGAATTTATGTGCACTTGTTGTAGACACTTGATAGTGCAAGGAACCCTTCAATATGTCTGTATAGAGTAAACTGAGAATTTGATGTTAATGGGTAGACCTGCACACCATCTATTTGTAGCCAAAATTAATTGTCATAAGCAATAGATAACTGATTCTCTATATCAGCTATGTTGTTAATATCAATCCTTGTTACGATCTTGTCTATAACTTTGGATCCACATGTCTTTGAGGATGACAAATTATAATTTATGAAAATCATATATGCATGGAGATTTTCACCAACTCAAAGTCATCATTTTATTTTATCTAGCCTTGCTTCTCCTTGTCAGTTGTCGCTTAATGCTATCATGCTATGAAGCTTTTATAATTTAAAGTTATTGGATGAAAGGAACTTTTTCATTACCCCTTCATTTTCTTTTATATATTTCTTACCCGTTTCTTGTTTTCTATGCGTTTAGCATGCATTGTCTTATTGCGAAGGTAGTCCTGAAACATTTTTTGCTGTGAATCAATTTCTATTTGTTTTTGTTTCTCCAGAAATGGTGCACAGAAACTACTGGGCATCCTAATAGCTGTCGGTGAGGCAGTTGCATATGTCCTATCTGGAATGTATGGCAGTGTGAGCCAACTTGGTACTGGGAATGCAATACTCATAATTCTTCAGCTTATTTTTGCTGGTATCATTGTCATATGCTTAGATTAACTCCTACAGAAAGGGTATGGTCTTGGTTCTGGTATATCCTTATTTATTGCCACTAATATATGGTAAGGTGGCTAGTTTTATCCATTTCTAATTCCCAATGCACTCTATGGTCAAGTGCATCATAAATTTTCTCACTACAATGAAAACATCATTTGGAAGGCTTTCAGTCCAACAACCATCAACACTGGACGAGGAGCAGAATTTGAAGGTGCAGTTATTGCATTGTTCCATCTTCTTATAACCCGAAGTGACAAGGTCCGTGCTCTTCGGAAGGCATTTTATCGCCAAAATCTTCCAAACATGACAAATCTGCTGGCAACAGTGTTTGTCTTCCTTATTGTTATCTATTTCCAAGGTTTCCGTGTTGTGCTGCCTGTGAGGTCAAAGAATGCACGTGGACAGCAGGGTTCTTACCCTATCAAGCTGTTTTACACATCAAACATGCCCATCATTTTGCAGTCAGCTCTTGTATCTAACCTGTACTTTATTTCTCAGGTATGCTTGCAGATTTTCTGAGCAAATAATGCTGTTTTTTTAGGGTAAGTCTCTCACTCTATTTCTCCATGCAGCTACTGTACAGGAGGTACAGTGGAAATTTTCTTGTAAATCTTCTTGGAAAGTGGAAGGAGTCTGAATATTCTGGCGGGCAGTTTTATCCCTGTCGGTGGTCTTGCTTACTACATTACAGCACCATCAAGGTGATATATACTCTAGTGACCATATAATTGTTATTTCTTTTTGTACCCCTCTGTTGATCTGAATTTTGTATCTAGAACTCTCTTCTTTGATTAAGAACATGATTTTTTTTCCTTACTTTTTCTTCATTCTATTTCCTAATGCTGCTTACTATTATCTTGGGCATCATGCAGTCTTGCTGATACGACAGCCAATCCATTCCATGCACTTTTGTATATTGTTTTTATGCTCTCAGCATGTGCATTGTTCTCAAAGACTTGGATAGAGGTGTCTGGATCGTCAGCAAGGGATGTGGCTAAGCAACTTAAGGTACCTTAATAGTCAAACTCTTCTTTTTTCTGTTTTATTACTTTGTGATGACATTTATTTGCAATCATCTCCAGAGGTGTTGCAACTTCTAGGATAACTTTCTTCTGGAAATAAGAGTGACATTAAGTTTTGGGATTTTTGCATGTATACCCTTTAGGAATTGTTGGATGGAATTGCTACTCTTTTTATTATTTTTAATAACCTCTTTGAACTAAAATTTTGTCAAAAATATTCGTTAATATCTGTTCAACATGTACCAAATATTTTGTTCTCATCCATAAAACTAAATGTTTAGACCAAAATACCTCTGTAAAATGTGATCCTTTGGACCAGCAAAACTGAGAGGGAGGGAGAGAGACGAGGGGTACTTTGGAGTGTTTTCAATTTGGATCAACGGTGAATTGTGGTTAATAAGAATTTTAATGGAATGCTGATGGGCGGTGATGGCGGTGGTACTTTTATAAGTATTGCAATGCAATGCAGTGACGTTACTAAAAAATATATAAAAATAAGCATGGCTATTCACAGGTCAGTTCCTAAGGAGGACATATTTGCAAAATTCTGTGTGTTTTATTTTTGCTTAGGTCTTGCAATGGGTAGTCAAATTTCTGATGCATGCGAAATTGACTAGAAAACCTTATCAATGGATCTGATGCTCGAGTTTTTTGTAGGCTGCTCTCTCTTTTCCTTCTCTCTCTGACTTCCTATTTGCTTGTCAGTTAAAGAGAAAAATATCAAAGTTTTCTTTTCAAGTGTTGTGGCTTGCACCTTTCTAGGATCTGCTGTGAATTCAATTCTTTCCAAAGTTTTCTATCACTCAATTGTTCTCAAAGTAGGTCAGCTTACAGCAAGTGGTTAACAAATGTGCATCCGATGCATTACTTGGATTAATCATCTTTTGTTGCATTTATCAATCCTCTTCTTTTAAGCAGTTTGATTATCATGCAGGAGCAACAAATGGTGATGCCGGGACACCGGGAATCAAATCTACAGAAGGAGTTGAGCCGTTACATCCCCACTGCGGCCGCCTTTGGAGGGATGTGCATTGGGGCACTGACAGTTCTTGCAGACTTCATGGGTGCAATCGGCTCGGGGACTGGGATACTACTTTATATCAATACTTTGAGACATTTGAGAAGGAGAGAGCAAGTGAGCTCGGCCTCTTTGGCCTGTAAATAGAGTTTAGAAGCCTACATATTGGAGTGTCTCCTGAGGAGCCGTAGTTGCAGGTTTTGGTGAATCAGGAACAAAAAGGCTTTTTGCCACTGTCTTTCTCAACATCAGTTAGTAGAAGGAATTGTATAGTGTTGGCTCTCGTTCTTGAGTTTGTCTATCAAACTAAATTAGGGAAAGAAAAAGTCTGGAGCCCAATACACCCTTCCCTCCATGAAGAATTGTCTTTAGATTGGTAAGTACTCTTTTTCTTTATTCTTTAATTTGCCTATGTATAAGAGCATGCAGCTCGGAAGGTTCCAACTTGGTCGCCCTCTACAACGCTAGTGGAACTGGAGACCACTTTGTTGTCAGTCGCAAAGATGCTATAAAAGAAAAGAGCACACATTCAAGTAGATAGAGACAGTACGGAGGGACGGTCGCAATTTGAAATTGGTCCGTACGGCCATCCCCATGCCAAACGCAGGACAAAATTAACAGGACTCTCAAATCAAGTGTCAGCCAAACCGTACCGTACCATCCGCTTACATATGCGCAGTGCCCAGTATACTGGCCAGCCGGCCGGGCACAGTGGCCATGGCGGACATCCTGAACTCCGCCTTTAATTGGGTTGGGAGGAGTACCTCCTCTTCCAAACAGGACAGGACAGCAGGCAGGCGCCGGCCATCACCGCCAGGACGACCCCGATCTCCTCCTTCGTTCTCCGCGCCGTGGTAATAGCGTTCTGTCGCCGGCGGCCACACATGGATGGCTTCCCCGAAGGAGGCTTCGTTACGTCGCCGTCCTCGCAGAGTTGCAGACTTGTAGCTCTGACGCTGTTCTTTATCTCGTTTTATAGTTTAATTTGTGGATCGACCGACTTCAGTCGGCACTGGGCGGCCTCATCTCTCTCTCTCTCTCTCTCTGAAATTTGTTATCATCAGTTCCTTTTTGTTTTCCCATCTCTCGTGGATGCGACTGCTCCTCCAACAATAATAATTTTCAGGTTAAAAGATAAACCACCTTCTGAATTGTTTCCTGTATGTGCATGCCAACGCCAGCTCATGACATTCATAGACCCGCCTCACCATCGCACGTACAGGACATAGCACAGCCGGCCCGGCGGCGAAACCAGGGAACAGGTTGTGTGACCGCCGATGTGTATGATATCCAGTCACACACTGATTTTAGATTAGATGATATTTCCTTTTAATTTTTTAGATTAGGTGATATTTCGTCTAATTTTAATTTTATTTATTTTTTAAAAAAATTAATATTATCATCTAATATTATATTATGTTATCTAATATTTTTGACATATTAAATAGTAAAATCTCAAAAGTTGATCATAATAAAAATCGTAGATAATTGAGTTATGTTTCTAACGAACTTAATTTATATAATTTAATTTCATCTCATTTTGAAATTTCTGTACAGAGTTATAGCATAATTAACATACTCGCTTAAACTTATGAGTTACGATTGATGAGCTCAAACCAAATAAATGGGCCACTCTAATGAACTTGTATGATAGAAATCTAATATACTCTTAAGATTCCTAAAATCAGTCTGTTACAAATCTCTCCCCCTTGATGAATTTTATTTTCAAAATTTATATTTTTTTATTTACATATCATACTCATATTAATAACATTAATGTAGATAATAAAAATTAAAAAAATGAGTGATAGAATCCATACCACTGTGTGACGCCCTGACTCGGAGACCCGGTCCAGCCGTAAAGACTCGCGTCGAATCGCGGTCGAGACGTCACAGTGGAAATAACCCAAGCGGTACAATTACGATTGAGAATTACATATAAACACTGAGATATCATTGCAGCGGAAATGAAAATACTCAATTCATCAGCTTACAGTCAAATGATTACATCCACATAGAATAACGATAACAATTTCACATGTCATTATTAAATAACCAAATTTCACACACTTTTTTTTCTTTTACATAAGACATAATTCATATCATAACCACCTAAGATAAAGACTGGTAGTAAGATCCGAGTCGCGGTCAAACACTGCGAGATCACTCCTCGCTTCCTTCTACCGCTTCTCATGTAATTGTTCAACGGGGTGAGTCTACGAATAGACCCAGTAAGAGACTAAGCATAGTCCCCGGTCAAAACATGTATCAACATATTCAAAATGATTTACAGTAATTTATTTCATAAGGATCATTCTATTATCATTTGACAAGAAAGCATGTACATTAAAATTTATCATACCCATGACAAAGTAAATAAGGATTCATCATTTATAAACATTAACTAATGATTCCAGTACTAGGCGGAGTAGTCTCACGCATGGTGAAAGGATCCAGACAGACGTAATCTGCCCTTTTCCAAATCACCATTCGATATACTGGAGATTCATCAACAATAAATATTCACCATGTGGTAACAGTAAAAATGTAATAACAGTAAATTCAATATCAGTTAAATGAGCAGTAACAATAGTTTCAGTGATCAGTAAAAATAGTTCTAATATTGATTCAGTAAACAGTAATAGTCGTATAACTAACGACTCAGTGAACAGTAAAAGTTGTTCAATATCAATTCAGTAGGCAGTGACAGTCGTTCAATTTCAGTTCAGTAATAGTAAACAGTGGTATAAATAGTCAGACATAGTGCCCAAACCACCACTAGAAGGACAGTGAGTCGGTACCCGATTACCTAGGTAAATAGTGATGAGTCTTGGTTACTGTGCAGAAGCGGGAGAAGTCCTCTCCACCTTAACCAGTGGTACTTGTCCACCTCCAGGATTTCAATCCCCGTTACCCTCGGGGCCAGTACAGTGTGAACCTCCCCATAGGGACATTTCTACAGTTTGGTTCCAGTCTCCCCCTATGGTGGCAGTGTCCATTTGGCATTACTAACGGTACGGTAAAAATATAAATATGACATATGTGAAATGGACACATGCCACTCAAAATTTATGATGTGAATATTAATTTACCAATACTGAAATCATTTTTCTTTTTCTGAAATTTCAAGTTATTCAATTATAATGACATATTTATATATGCAAAAATTACTAAATCTATTTAAAGATATCAGAATGGCTTGAAATTTCAGGGAATCAATATATTTACAGAAATGATCAAAACAGTAAATTTTCAAAATTTTTCAGGAAGTATTTAATATTTTTACAGAATTATCTATAGTATATTTATACATCAAAAATTTATAATTCAGTTATCCAAACTCAGGATAGATTGCAATTTTAGGAATCTAATATATTTACAGTAAAGATCAGAACAGCAAATTCTTATTTTCTTTCAGACATCAATTATATTTTTTTCTAAAATTGCTTATACTCTAAAATGCAACATAATTGACTAAATTTAGCTAATAAATTCATAGGATGATGAAACTTTTACAGGAACTTAAAATTGTCTGTCATATTGCATAGAAAAAGTTTCATAATTTTTCATACAGGAATAACGATTTTTATAGAATTATTTGAATTATATAACATATAAAAAATTAACTAAATATATCTACAACACTCTAAAATTCACCAAAATTAGTCAAACTATCATTCATAACAGAATTATCATTCTTAAAAGTTTTCATTATTTTTCACGCTGTATTACTATTTTTCACACTATGTTACTATTTTTCATAATAAGTGAGAAAAAGATATCTTGAATAATAAATCATTTAAATATATCCAAAATAATCAGATAACTTCCAAAAATTTACGAAATGTTGTTTCAGTCAGATGTATGATATGCAGAAATTTTCGTTATTTTTCATTCAGTATGTCTATTTACTAAATTTTTATATCAATTTATAAAATGTACAAGAATTTACTATAATAATTTGTAATTAGATAAAATTATACAGAATACTTAAAATGGCCAAACTATACTGAAAATTAATTTACAGATATCAAAACATCACTTCTGTGATTTTTTTTAATTTTTCACAGAATATTTGTATTTAGCTAAATTTTCTAATTAATTGTTTAAACATTAGTAATTATACCAGTGATGATTCTGTTATCATAGTGAGATGAAGTTTTCATCAATTAGTTCTAACAAGTATTTTAGTCTTCTGGTAAAGTTGTAAGATTTTTCATACATTATTTCTATTTTTCTCAAAATTTTACACTTCTATTAAAATATCAAAAATTACCTAATATTTCTTGCAGATATTAGTTATTATTGCTATCATCAGAATTCATCATACTAAATGTTAGGATCATACTGTAAAATTTTAAGACCTTTGGGAACATTATTTCTAATTTTCATAATTTCTATACAAATATTTATACATTTTATCATGTATGAAAATTCGTTAAAAATAAATATTATGATCCAGAAAGTATGAGAATTTTTATACAAGTGAAACTCATAGTAAGATACCTTCCCACAATTTATTGTGATTTAATATACACCTTTGGTATTTTTGTATAATTTAAACACCTTTAGGATAATACCGAAAAATTTATAAACGTGAAAATAAATTTAATTAGACATAGAAATTTGTGCAGAAACTTCATAGCATCATGTATCATGATTCTGAAAGTTCTATCAATTTATCATACACCGTGGATAATTTTAAGATGTTAATCACTTAATTACCCCCTTAATCACATGCTTTAATTTAATGATTAAATACTAATTCGACCCAGATAAAATTACAGATTAATAAACCACAATCTATGAAGTTAAATACCTATATAGATGCTGATTTCATATCATAAATCAATCTAAATATATTAATACATGCTAATCTAGGGGAATAAGTATTAATCTCTTACCTTAAAAATGCTTAAACCTCTTCTTAATAGGCTCCGGACCTTCTCCTCAGCACCTCACGTACCCAGCTTCTAAAGGATGCAAATGAAGCCCCTTACCCCTCTATTTATAGTAGTTTTGGCCTAATCCATCCTAACCCTCCATTTAATCAAGGGTGGAGATTCAATCTTTATTTTAATATTATTTAATAAAATTTGACTTTCAAATCTCCACCAACCCCACTCAGCCTAATCTTTTGACCAACCCTCATTTTTCCTTTTTTTAATGCATAAAACATGTGAAATTTTGACTAAATGAAGGAAGATCATTCAACTAATAAAATACTAACACACACAAAAAAAAAATTTTTAATAATTAAATTTTTTTTTAAACCTGCCGCTTTGTGGCAGGTTGGTGGCGGGCGGCACCCGCCCGCGTGCGCGCGCGTGGGGCCGCCCCCCCCCCCATTTTTTTAAATTTTTTTTTATTTTTTTATTTTTGACCTTCATTTTTTTTATTTAATTATACATCATTTTTTCATTTTTTTATTTTAAACCTTTTCAAATTTTTTTTTCTAACCCATTAACCTCCTATAATTTTGTCTATGACTAATTTAAACATAATAAATAAAAATTCAAACATTTAGATATATAAAATTTTTAAACAATTAAATAAACTATAAAAAAACGTAGGGCATTACAGACTGTTCTTAAGTATCTACATCTTCTTTAGTAAGACAATACTAAATAAGGAGGCCCCATCTTCGTAAATTTCTCCATAAGAGAAACCCCAACTAGCCTATCTTTCATCACCTATTCTGTGTCCATCCTTCAAGAGTATCAAGGAATCTCTCTAATTGATTCGATGGTCTTTCATTCGCCATCTCTTCGTTGTAATTTATTAAAATCTAATGAGTTCACCTTAACTAATAACTCTAAGCATTACTTAACATGTTGAATGCACAGGAATATCAAGTATTAAAGTTCTCACTTGCTCTGATACCATTTATGTGTCACACCTCTATGTGTATAACAAAAGTGCATGAAGGAATGGTGTGGCATATGCTTGTACATGATTGAGAATATTAGTACTTGAAATTTTAGCTCATATACATCCATGAATAGAAAAATTAATCAAAACATTTTCCATTTCCTAACTTATATTTACACATACAATGTTGTTTATACAAAAATCTCACACACACATAACCCAAAATATACAATATCTTAGGACCCAACAGGGAACACAAAATCTAATGATAACCATCACGTTCTCAACCAACTAGTTTATACACCTTCTTTCAAGTAACTTGTAACTTCTTACTGACCAACACCTAAAAGAAATTGAAATAACCCATCTGAGTACAACGATTGAGCAGAATTTCTATATAAACCCAGCACTCCATCTTGCCAATATAATTCAATTATACGTAAATAAAATTAGCGTGTGATTCTGAAATCATGAAGCAGAATGATCTTCTCATTAAGTCAATAGATAATCTATAAATTAGGGAGAACAAAAATGGTGGTGTCACATGTCACCATTCAAGACGGTTGAGCTCAAAGAATCATATTACAACACTAAATTTATATCTAAGGAATCATGACGTAACATGAACAATTATCATGAACTTGTAACACGAACTTGCTGCATAGATTTGTAACATAATAAAATTTAGACAACAAGAATTTCATGATTTCTTTGTTTTTATCATTCCTTCTTAATATTCACAATAAAATATAATACATGGCATAATTTGTAGAAAGAATTGTCAACATACATATTAGTGAGTTAGCTTAATGCACATACTTGCACACAACTTTCATAATTTGCATAACTTGCATACTTGCATTCTTGTCATAACATGCAGTAACATAGAGTTTATGCCTACATCATCAATATATTAACATGATTTAATCGAGACATATATTGTATACAGTCCAAACTTAAGTCGATAAACTATCACCCCGCAAGAAGCAAGCTCTTGCACATACATACATTTATTCAACATTGGCACATCCCGAGTGAGTCCTAATATGTATACACAAACAGGAGATCTTATATCTCATCTCGAGCTTATTATCGGAATTTTTCTGCCTATCGCCTGGGTTGTCGCATTCTCGGACGAAGGAGATGCAATGCTTAATTATTTACCTTGCCTACCCCAATAATCCCGAACCGGCGTGGGTGCTACACTGTCTGCCCTACCCGCTCAAACATAATCCCAGAAGATGGAATTCCAAAGGAGTAGGACTCGATCGGTATTTTTTAGATTTCAAATTTCATGACATAATAGTGGATGTTCCGTCCAGACATATTGAATTTTATGAAATCAAGATGCATTATATTAAACAATCATCGTACGCTATATATCTTATTCATTAATATTGAAAAATAAATACATATATGAATTATCTTATTCATATACATATATGTCTTACTTGATTCATAGTTATAAGTGTCTTGTCTTATTCATGGATACATACGCAACTTGTATTTATTTATTTATGTATATGGCAACATGATTTTTCATATATGTGTATGGCTTATCTTATTACAAAGTCTCAGAAGTGGGAAGAAAATTAGGAATATACCTAAGATCATTTAATAATTTAGAGACCATAGAATCTGAATTAACTGAAATTAAGTTTAAAGATGACGTGCAAGGCACGTATTAGTGAAATCCTAATTTCTACAAATGATTTATTTATTCAACTCTTAGATTTCACATTCTTGAATTCTATTCCAGAGATGGATCACGAGGTAGATCTCATATAATTAGAAAACTTACATTAAATAAGAGATTAAAGTATAGTTTAAAGTTCTAATGGATGCTTACCAGACGTAGGATAATTTTTTATGAAAGTTTGGAAGTGAAGAAACTCTAGATGTTCTTGCAGGAGCTCGGAAAAAATTACAGGAATAAGAAGAAAAAAGATGTAATCAGAAAGAAGAGAAAATGATATATATATATATATATATATATATATATATATATATATATATATATATATATATATATGGTTCCGATCCCTCACTCTAATTTTCATTGCTAAACATAATTTCTTAAAGTAAAAGATAAGTCCTTCGTGTTAGTTTTCGTGAAGCTCCCAAAAAGTCACCTGTTAGGATGCTAAACAAAATCACTTGTTAATATGTAAAATAATATCTTGCACTAGACCCTTTGCACAGTGGTGGTAAAAATATAATTTTACTCATTATCTAATTTTATTTTTATCATTTTTAACCTAGTATATGTTATAATTGTAGGAAATTCTTGAGAGGGAGATTCAATATTCAGAACATGAGTTGCCCAATGATCTCCATGTCAAAACTCCAAAAGAATTTCAGCGGAAGCATACCTGGATCCATGGGAGACGATCTTCAAATCCAGTACAGTGTTCTCCGACGTCACTCCGAGACGATGGGATATCCAGGAGAAGGAGAAATCTCGTGTGTGGATTGGGGACCATGACCCGACCTCTTAACCCAAGAGACCTTTGTTGTGCGTACGGGTGCTAAAGCACCCTTTGGTGCCTTTTTCTATTTTAGCCCATCATAAAAATAGAAATAACACCCTGGTCTCTACACATAATTAAAATATGACCCATACTTTTCTTTAAATGCTTATATCCTCAAATCCTTAATTAATCACATTAATATGGATAAACTTTATGATAGCGCATAGTATATAATTTATTATATATATATGTATGCCCATATTAGATTAAATCTAACAATCTTCCACTTGGGCAACATATACATATTTACTTGTATGATTGTATACTGAAACTTTATGAGCTCAGAAGATTTGCTATCATCATCAAAAGCATTTTCAATCAATCCGGTCCATCAATCATATCAACATAGGACTAAAGGGGTTTTCATTACATTTGACGTAATTGAACCCATCAATAATCACATATGTTAATATAACGAACAACATAGATCAAGTATGGATGTGTAGCATGAAAATTACATGCAATGTGATTCAATCATGCCTATTTCCAACTGGTCCAACTTTATTCTTTATTGAGATCAACAAATAATAGAGTGAGAACAAACTGAATTCTTTATTTCTGCAGAAAATATCCACAAATATAAAATAATTCCAAAATATAAACACAAACTCCCACTAAACTAGCACATCATCAAATGACAAGACACACATATGAGTCATATGCTCATGAAAGACCTTGGGTGGAAGTCCCTTAGTAAGCGGATCCGCAATCATGGAGTTTGTACCAATATGCTCTATAAATATTTGACCACTCTGTACTCTTTCTTTAACAACCAGGAACTTGATTTCTATGTGCTTAGACTTTGTAGAACTCCTGTAGTTGTTGGAATATAACACTGCTGACTTATTGTCACAAAATATCTTAAGTGGTCTTTCAATTCCATCCATAATTCGCAACCCGGTGACAAAATTTCACAGCCATATTCCATGATTTGATGCCTCATAACATGCTATAAACTCTGCAGCCATGGTTGAAGAAGCTACAAGTGTCTGCTTAACACTCTTCCATGAAATAGCTCCTCTGGCATCTAGCAAAGTCAGAATCGGAATATCTAATGATCTCTAGTTGATCTGATTTTCTATATGTGAGCATGTAATCCTTTGTTCTTTGTAAGTACCGCATGACCCTTTTGGTTGCTTTCCAATGATCCACTCCTGCATTACTTAAGTATCTGCCTAACATTCCAATAATGTACGCAATATCCGGACGCGTACAAACTTGAGCATACATAAGACTTCCTATGGCTGATGCATAAGGGATCTTTTGCATCTCTTTAGCTTCAAAATCATTTTTGGGGCATTGATTAAGGTTAAACTTGTCACCTTTAGCAATGGGGGTGTCATCTGGTTTACAGTTCTGCATGCCAAATCTTTTAAGAACCTTTTCGATATAGCCCTTTTGTGATAACCCAAGGATATTTCGAGAGCGATCTCGACATATCTGTATGCCTAATACAAAAGAGGCATCTCCAAGATCTTTCATCTCAAAATTTCTTGACAGAAACTTCTTAGTTTCACATAATAAGCTTATATCATTGCTGATTTAATCGAGACATATATTGTATACAATCCAAACTTAAGCCGATAGACTATCACCCCGCAAGAAGCAAGCTCTTGCACATATATACCTTTATTCAACATTGACACATCCCGAGTGAGTCATAATCTGTATACACAAACAGGAGATCTTATATCTCATCTCGAGCTTACTATGGGAATTTTTATGCATGTCGCCTGGGTTGCCGCATTCTCGGGCGAAGGAGATACAATGTTTAGTTATTTACCTTGCCTACCCGAAGAATCTCGAACCGGCGTGGGTGCTACACTGTCTGCCCTACCCGCTCAAACATAATCCCAGAAGATGGAATTCCAAAGGAGTAGAACTCGATCGGTATTTTTTAGATTTCAAATTTCATGACATAATAGTGGACGTTCCGTCCAGACATATTAAAATTTATGAAATCAAGATACATTATATTAAACAATCATCGTACGCTATATATCTTATTCATTAATATTGAAAAATAAATACATATATGAATTATCTTATTCATATACATATATGTCTTCATAATTATAAGTGTCTTGTCTTATTCATGGATACATACGTAACTTGTATTTATTTATTTATGTATATGGAAACATGATTTTTCATATATGTGTATGGCTTATCTTATTACAAAGTCTCAGAAGTGGGAAGAAAATTAGGAATATACCTAAGATCATTTAATAATTTAGAGACCATAGAATCTGAATTAACTGAAATTAAGTTTAAAGATGACGTGCAAGGCATGTATTAGTGAAATCCTAATTTCTACAAAAGATTTATTTACTCAACTCTTAGATTTCACATTCATGAATTCTATTCCAGAGATGGATCACGAGGTAGATCTCATATAATTAGAAAACTTACATTAAATAAGAGATTAAAGTATAGTTTAAAGTTCTAAAGAATGCTTACCAAACGTAGGATAATTTTTTATGAAAGTTTGGAAGTGAAGAAACTCTAGATGTTCTTGCAGGAGCTCGGAAAAAGTTACAGGAATAAGAAGAAAAAAGATGTAATCAGAAAGAAGAGAATATATATATATATATATATATATATATATATATATATATGGTTCCGATCCCTCACTCTAATTTTCAATGCTAAACATAATTTCTTAAAGTAAAAGATAAGTCCTTCGTGTTAGTCTTCGTGAAGCTCTCAAAAAGTCACATGTTAGGATGCTAAACAAAATCACTCGTTAATATGTAAAATAATATCTTGCACTAGACCCTTTGCAGAGTGGTGGTAAAAATATAATTTTACTCATTATCTAATTTTATTTTTATCATTTTAACCTAGTATATGTTATAATTTATAAAAATATCTGACACAAAATTTATAGATAATTAAATTACCTTTCTAATGAGTCTACCAGTCCGACATTTCTACATGTAATAATCCTCAAGAGGGTAACTTCATAATTTACATAACTATAATAATAATTTATTATTAAATGTTACTTACAATCTATCTGAAGTATATAGAAACTTACATTGTCCAAATGTATCGTTTACCGTTCATTATCTACTTTTGTTTTATCTAACTCCTCTTAATTTAGATGATATTTCACCTAACTCTTCTAGTTTAAATGATATTCCATCTAATTTTTCTATATTAGATGATATTCTATTTAACTTTAATTTTATTTAATTCTTTTTAATGTTCAATATTACCATCTAATACTGTATTCCGTTATATGATATTTTTGACCTATTAAATGATAGAATCTCAAAAGATACTCAACATGAAAGTTATAGATAATTAATTATCTTTCCCTGAGCCTAATTTTATCTTATTTGATTATTCTTATAAAAAGTTATGACATAAATAACAGATTACTCACCTAACATTATGGATTATATTTAACATGCTCGTACCAACTAAATGGGCCACTTTATTGGACTCTTATCATGAGAAATCCAATATACTCTTGGCTTCCTAAAATTAGGGTGTCATGTATCCTCTTGAGATTGGCCCAAGAGAGTGTAGACTTCAGAATCTACCTCATCTTGTCATAGCATAATTCCAGATGATATACTTGAGTTAATTTTTATTTTGAAGGTATATCCTTATTTGAATTTTAAACAGATAGTGCTAAAAAACATGATACTTTTAGGGTGAATAATTTCAAGGTTAAGTATGTCTATACTCCCATAATATATTCTTTTCTATTGTATTTTCTTATAGGGATTTTTGCTAATAATTTCATACAATCTTGGCTAATTATATATTAACCCTTGAGTTCTTGAGGTGTCCATATAAGTCCCTACAATCTTCAAACTCTTACAAAAAAATATGATTAACGATCGTCCAAAAAAAGAATATTCCATGGAATATTTCATCTCACTACGTCGACGTCATTTTCACCGGGTATGTTGACCTTGATCAAGACATGGTGCGCCATGGACCACCGCATCGGTATCTCCTTCCTTGAGAAAACCCTAGCAACCAGCGACCTCCTGACAACCCGACGACGGCATGTGACAGAGATCCGCCACCTTCTACCCAGGCTGAAACCCCCCTCTTGCACCTGCTACTACCGCCGACCATCATGTCACCGTTTGCACCATCCCTCGACCCCCTCTCCCTAGAACATGCAGAACCCCCCGCCCCCTATCCTGGCACCCTCTCCCCCCTCCCATCCCACCACCTTCTGCACCCCACCGTCTCGGCCCCTCTCCTTGGAACATGCAGAACCCCCCGCCCCTATCCTGCCACCCTCTCCCACCCCCCTAGCCCCATCTCCCCTTTTGGCCCCCTGGAACCCCCCTCCCCCATCCCATCGCCGTCTACAACCCTCCCTCCCGGGCCCCTCTCCCTGGAACTCGCAGAACCCCAACTTCTCTTGCCCACCTCTGCACCCATCCACCTTCCCCCGATTTGCCCCAACCAATGAAGGGGACACATGCAATGGGCTTCACCTTGGCAACCTGTAGATCTAGCGCCGGTGACTGTAGACCCCGCCTCTGCAGGTTTTGTCGTCCGTCGCACTTGCCTAGTTTTCTCGGGACTCAACAGATCCTATCTCAGTGGGTTTCAAGAAACCCCAAGCTCAACTAATTTTGATCATGTCTTAGCCAACCAACCAGTCACGCCTAGTGACTTATTTTTTTTGGGTGATTTTACACATGCTAGCTTTTCAGGAGCTAGTCATCCGACTGATTTTCACGATATCAGGTGCCCAACCTAGCACACTCAATGTTGATTACACCAAAGTAATAAATGCTCTTCTTATTGTCGGATGGATAGATATAAGGTTCGACAGTTATGCTCCTAGATGAGCAGATAGTGGATCTACATAGTACAAAAGAAACAAATACACTAATAGAAGGACGAGAAAGACAATGGAATGTCATTGTAGACCAATATCCTCCTCTTTAATGTTTCCTAAGATGAAGGAATTTGATGATGAAGTCCTCTCTTGACGTGAGTGGGTAGTAAGCAGAGCTCTAAGATTGCTTTGAATGTAAGGAAGACGCTTGAAGATTATCTTTTGTTCGACTTGTTTTTCTCGTCAGTGTCACCATTCCTCTTCAAACTCAAGCTATTTATATCTCCATGATTCATTGTATCTGTTAGATACATCAGCCTCTCGACGATCGGATCCCAATAACAATTAATGTTCGACGGATCAGATTGGCTTCTACGCTTTCACCTACGAGGTGGCAAGTGAATCAGATCTTCTGCTATCGCGGATCCGTCAATCTATTAAATTTCTTCTTTTGTGCAATATGCGCCCCTAGCTGCTGCCGTCTGTATGTCAGAAATAACGCTAAAAATATTCCTCTCACGTATGGACGTGAGATAAGATAGGCAAATTCAAAATGAAGAAGTCATTTAAGAAAAATGTGCAATAAGTAATGCCAATTTTACACATAAAGATATATCATCTATTCTCATTTTTTTATTATTTTCCTTTTAGACGGAGAATCATCTATCAACTCTTCACATCGTCTATCCTATCTGACTTAAACGATATATCGTCTAACCTTTTTTTTCACTTAAACGATATATCATCTAATACTTTTTTGTTCACTTAGACGATGTATCCTGACCGTTTGTCTATCCTAGTGACTTTAATGATAGATCATCTAATCATACTTCTCGAGTTCTCGTCGTTTTATTCTTTAGACGAAATATCATCTATATTGAGTTTGATTAGATAATATATAATCTATCACTTAATATTTTTTAAATAAATAATATTTAATTTATTTAAATATATTTTAAATATTTAATTAGTTTTATTTTAAATTTATGAATGCCTGAATTAGTTTAAATCTATAACATTATTTAACATGACTGGAAAAACTAATTATTTTTTCCGATAATAAAAAATAATAAGTTTATGATAAAAAAACAATGGGACGTGGGTTACCTCAGAAATAACCCAATTTGTCGCGGATCATATGATCTAGCCAATCAGAATATTGTTTAGGTTAAATCAGGTTGTCACAAGGGTTATCTCTGAACTAACCCTTTACCAGAGGGCTCGTTAAAGTACTCTTTTATGACTCAACGGCTCACCCGTATTTATTGAGTGGAGCTCTTTCCGTGATGATTGAAGGATCATTTAATGGAGGGTGATGTGAAGAGTACGTAGGGAGTATGAACGGCATCACCTTAATTTTAATACATACATTTTAGATAACGGAAGAACAACATCACCCTACAACTGCACACGTACACACGGCAACTACGACACTACAGCTCGCTCCGTGGGCCCACTACAACGGTCAGACATCTGTTTGACCCGACGGAACGAGGCGAAGAGCCCACTCGGCGACAAAAACTGCCGGGAAAAGAAGAAGAAGAAGAAGAAACAAGAAGAGGAAACCCAACCCTACAACCCCCCCAACCCCTCCTCCCCCTACAGGAAGATGAAGCATTCCAGGGACACCAGGGGATTCTCCAGCATCTCCTCCGACACCGGCGCCGGCCGCATCGCCTCCTCCCTCTCCTCCTCCTCGGTTCCCACGCCGCCTCCTCTCATCACCATCATCTGTGGTGTGCAATCGTCCCCCTCCTCCCGTCGCGGCGTCTGCTCCGGCGACGCCCGCCCCGGCCCCGCCTTCCTCCTCATCGGCGAGCTCCTGTTGGCTACTCCTCTTCCTCTGATCTCGCCACCACCGCCAGGGGCCACCCGCTTCGCCACCGGGGGCGCGGACCTCCCCCTCCCGGATCTCTCGCCGCGCTCCCTCCGCGCTTCCCCAGCCGCGGCGACCTTGCCGTTCGCAGCCCGCTGGCGCGCCGTGGACGCCGCATCCCTGCCGGGAAAGTATCTCCGGTCCGATGACCTCTTCACCGGCGAAGGCGAGGACTTGACTCCGCCGACGCCGCCGCACTTGAGCTCCCTCCTCCTGGAGGGGAAGTCCCCCGAAGAGAGGGAGCGCGTGTGCTGGTTGTAACTCTTCCAGGCATTTGGAGAGCGGTCGGGGGGCCTACGCTTGGTGGATGGCCGCTTGCGCAACGCCGACGTCGTTTCTTCCTGCAGGTCTTCCGCTCCCACGTCCCTCTTCTCCGTCAGCGTGGTGGAGACGGAGAAGCTCTCGCTGGCGCTGTAAATCTCCGACGCCCCCTCCTCCCCCTCGGATCTACCGCCCAACCCGTACCTGCAGCCCTTGACGGAGGTGGGAGGGGTTGTCGCACTGACCTTGTGGGGCGGCTTCACCACATTGGGGTCCTCGTCCCTCTGTGAGTTAGAAATGGCCGCGAAGATGGACGAGGTGGGCGTCTCCGTCAAGACCTCCTTCACCACCGCCTCCTCCTCCGATGGAGAAGGAGGCAGAGCAGGTGGATCTCCTCCGCGATCGGCGGCCGGATGCCGCTGCCTCTTCTTGGACGATCTGGGCTTGTTGTTGGTGTGATGTGTACGCAGGCCCTTCTTGCTGAGGCAGCTGCCCATTGCCTCCCTTTCCTCCACGCCGGCTAGAGAAGAAGCAGCAGGGACATGGTGCCCTCCGGGAAGAGTTGCTTAGCTTGCAGAAGTATAAATAAAGAGATGGTGGTGGGAACTGGAGAACTGAAGGAGGGGTCAAAAGGAGGCCGAAGCCGGAAGGCAAGAGAGAGAGAGAGAGAGAGGGAGCAGACAGGACGAGAGTATTTATTGTGTTACAGTGTGCGCCTGCGTGACGGGATTTATTTATTTTTATTTAGTGTTTTTTAGGTTTTAGTCCCTGTAAGATATCACATTTAGATTTTAGTCTTTGTAACTTAACTATTTAGTCTTGACTCCACGAAAGTTCGAATGTCTTTGACTATTAGTTCATCCAGTAACTGTGGTTTGAGGACGAGAGATATTAAAAAAGTAAATATATCTCAGACGTTAAGATAAATAAAAAAATGAAAAAAACAAAAGTATCACTAACATAAAAATTAAAAGGGTTTTTTACATATTAGTTCCTATGAATTTAGTGAATTGTCGATGAGTCCATCTATTCTGAATATTATTTTAATAATCCTTATAATCTTAGTCGTTACATGTTTAAGTCCCTACCGGTCGTTCAGTTAACTAAACTATAGTTACCTTATACTAAAAGTAATGAAAATACTAACTTATCCCTGGGTTAAGTGTGAGAGTGTGAGAGAGAGATAGAGAGAGGGGTGCCTCCCCCCCTCCCCTGCGACCTCCCCCTCCACCACCGGTCGCCCTCCCCCTCCCTTGCGACCTCCCCCCTCCCCCTCCCCCTCAGGCCGTCCTCCCCCTCCGACCGACGCGGCCTCCCCCCTCCCCCTCCGGCCTCCCTCCCCCCTCTCCTGCGACCTCTCCCCTCCCCCTCCGGCCTCCTCCTCCCGGCCTCCCCCTCCCGGCCTCTCTCCCCTCCAACCGCGGCCGCCTCCCCGTCATCATCTTCCCCCTCCCTGGACTCCTCGCCGCCGTTGTTGATCCCCCATCCTAGACTCCTCCCTGTTGTAGTACCGCCGCCGTACGGAGAGGAGGCCCAGAAGTGGTCGCTGTGGTGGAGGTGGTCGGAGGTGTGTGGAGGTGGTGAGGGTGGCAGGGGGGCTGCCGCGGTGGCGTGTGCGACGTGGTGTTAGAGGAGGAGAAGGTTGCCGGGGGTGGGTTGGTGGCTACGTGGCCATGGCCGGTGGCGGAGTGGAGGCCGGAGGGGAGGCTGCGGGGTGGTAGCAGGAAGAGGAGAGGCGGACGATCGGCGACGTGGTGTGGGGTGAGAGAGAGGGAGAACGAGAGAGGGTGAGGGTGGGGAGTTGGCCGGTGACGTGGGGAGAGGGGCGACGGTGAGGGAGGTCGGCGGCGAAAGGGGGGTGCAGGTGGAGGGGCGGTTGCGGGTGTGGCACAGGGAGGCCGTGGGGGCGATGGAGTGGCCGTTCGTGAAGGGAAGGGGAGGAGGGCAATCGCAGCGAGGAGGTGCAGGGGTGTGGGGAGGTGCAGGTGCAGGGGTGTGGGGAGAGGTCGACCTCTCCATCAAGGGGCGTCGACACCACGGATAATCCAGCAAATAACACATTCTGTCTAGCCATGAAAGGTCGACCTCTCCATTAGGAGGTGTCGACACCTCACAAGGGTCCTTCAACAACACGGCGACACCACTGAAAAAGACTTTAGTGGTGCTAATATCATACAATATAGATGCATTATCAAGGCTCTCCCGATATTAACTCTGGCTTCTTCACCACCATGGTGGCAACTGGTGATGTGAAAGCAGTGTTTGTGGATCATATGTGAAAGGCATGTAATCTCCGTTGTCCCTATTACCCGTATAACAATGGCTCATCGCAATCGGTCCTTCAGTTTCTACATCATTGGACTTAGTAGAGAAGTATACATCAGGAACTATCCTTCAAAGTTCTGCTGGGGGCTTTGTTGATGTTTAGAATGGCTGAAGATGTAGTGAGTACTCTTTCATGCATAGACTTGAGAGATTGATTACTTTTCATCAGAAGAAACTACCATGGTTGCTTGTACCCTAGTCTGCCGTTACATTGTTTACTTTTGATGTCGTGTGGAGAGTGGATATACTGTATACAGTTATCGTGAGTTGGACCTTGTATGCATACAGGCTTCCAAAGTTCAGAAATAAATATTTTAGAATGTGTCTCCTATGATGCATCTTGTGATGTTCTTCATCCAAGGCTTGAACGTTTCAAGTACTTCCAATTAATGTAACAGACTGAAATCTGATTTTTAAAATCCTTGGTTTAAAATCAGTGTAAACAAAACCCTTTTGAGTCTGTTTTAGGGTCATTTTTTATGGAAAGTAAAACAAGGGATGGATTCATTTGCAAAAGAGTGAATCCTGATGTTAAACAAGTATTTTTGTCGATCTAGACACAAGGAACTCATAGTTTTCATTATTGTACGTCAATCCAAGCAAAATGAATCCACGGATTTCACTAAGTTTCAGTGTTTAATGTCAAGCAAACACCCAGTTTTGTTCAATGGTTCATCCCTTGCAATGCTTGTGTGTGAACTCACTTCTGTGTGTTAGGCTGCCATTGTTGAATCATAGTTGTTGGAGACAGAATAGCTGAAGCTTTCAAACGCATAGAAGGTCGACCTCTCCATCAAGGAGGGTCGACCTCTCCATCAACTTTCAAAAGCACTTCCATCAGTTCAGAGGAGAGAGAGAGAGTACTTTTGTTGGTAGTAAATCTTCTCCTATTCAGAGGAGAATCAGTTTATTCGGGAAATAGATAAAATAACAGTTACTGATAGCCAAAAGTTAATCGTATTCTAGTTATCATAAGCACCTTTTTGAGATTTTTGAACGAAGTAGATATTCTAATTTATTCGAGAAGAACTCATTCTTACTCGATGTGACATAAAAATATCAAATAGAGTAGTCCTGCGCATTATCAAAGAAAGCCGTGAAAGAGGGCAAAGATGGACACTTGAGGGCAGTAATGTGTTCCATTTTCATCTGGGCATCCATGGAGGTATAAGTGAGACAAGAACATCTCAACACAGATGGGGGGCGCACCCAGATAGACAGGTGAGAGGTGGGCAGGATCTTCTTCGTGCTGCTGCTATAGTTATCGCCTCTGGCTCTCTCTGCATCTCTTCAGCGAATATGTAAATGCAGTGGCCAACGATGGTGGGGCAAGAGACCAAGAGATCTAGAGGGTTGTTGTAGCTGTCACGGAATGGATCTCGTGATGGAGGTAAAAGATTCTCAGGATTTCTTTGCGTTTTGGAACCCCTCTTATTAAAAAGAGAGCATCCCAATGACTTTTTTTGGCTGGTAAACGCTTCCATGAAATGCAAGGGGCGTGATGGCAAGGGCCGATTTGGAAGGGTTACATGGCCTGCAATGCAAATTACAGAACTTGCAGAAACTAATGTGTGTGAGAAGGGAAAAAGATTCCCACTTTCAAAATCGGAAATAGACGCGGAAAAGCACACATGGGGCAGTGCGTCTGCGGCGGGGCTCTGCGGTGGCCAGTGGGGCGTCGGCGGTGGGGCGTCGGCGTCTGCGGCTGCGGCTGGGGCAGTCCTCTAGAGGCCTTGTGGTGGGGCGTCTGCGGCGGCCGGTGGGGGCAGTCCGCAGATTGCAACGACGGTGAGGCGTCTGCGGCTGCGTATGGGGGCGGTGGGGTGTGCGGTGGCAGGTGGTGGGGTGAAGGGTTTCACAGGGAGAGGGTTATCATTAAGGTAGTTTAGGATTTTTAATTTTTTTTTAACGGAAGGATGGAATATTCCATCGAATATCCAACTGTTTTAACGTCGATGAATTACATGGGACTTTTTGCTAGAGTTACATAATTTTAAGAGATTTTTAAATAATAGTGAGATTTTATGGACTAAAAAATAATTCGTCCTATTTATAGGGACTAATATGCAAAAAAAAATCAAAACTCTCTCTCTCTCTCTCTCTCGTCTCTTCCCCGAAGATCCAGCTCTCTTACCAGTGAGTCAGTGACTCTCCCTCTCCCATGATCTTTCTCTCCCTCTGTATTATATTTCCCTCGGTTCCCCCATCCACCAAGCAGGCAGCGGTGGCGGTGGGTAGGCCAGGGCGAGGGCGGTTCTGCGCACGAGGGGCAGCGACTTGCTGTTGCTCTCTCTTTCTCTTCTCCTCCCCAAACCCCTACTCCCCCAACCCGCGCGACACCCCCTCCGTCCGTGCCCTCTCCTCTCTCTGACTGTAGCTGACCCCTCCACCGGCGTCCTGCAACCTCCTTCCTAGCTAGTGGCCCACGACCCCGTCCACCGACACCCTGCGACGCCCTCCCCCTCGACCCCTCCACCGGCACCCTGTCCTCCGCCGCAACCCTCCTCTTGCTGGTGCGACTCCGCCCTCTTCCTCCCCAGGTGACCAATGTCGCCCCTCGGTGGCACTGGACACCAACTCTCTCTCTCTCTCTCTCTCTCACACACACACACACCGACTCTCTCTCACTCTCAGTGTAACAGAGTAATAATTTTATTATGCGATAATCATAGTTAATATCAAATTATAATTAAATTGACGGAGGTAGAACGTGAATACTGAAATCATAAAGATTTTAATTTGAGTAATATTTTTTGCACTAATTTAGTATAAAAGACATGTAAATTTGTAACATTTATTCTCGTTAATCTAAAAAAAGTAAAAGAATCATTCCTACGTAGAAAAAGATTTCTCACGTCATATACGTACGATGTATATTTTTATGCATTAAATATGTAACACACTCAACAGAAAAATATATGAATAAAATATTTTTTTAAAGAATAAAAAATTTGATATAAAATTAAAATATTTTTTAGAGTTAATTATTATAATAAAATATTTTATTTTTGTAACATTTTATCTTTATAACAAATATTTTTTCACCTAACAAAATATTTTATTTCTATTATATTTTTTCTTATAACAAATATTTTATTCATGCAATAACGTGTGTTTTATTTGTATAAAATATTTTATTAATTTATTTTTAAAATCAAATAAAATATTTTATTTCTATAATAAAATATTTCATTCATATGTAAAATATTTCAGTCTTACAAAATATTTCATCCATATATTTTTTCGTCGAGTGCGTTCCATCTTTAATGTGTGAAAAAATAGATCGTACTATTCTAACACATAATGTCCTTTCTACACTGAAATAGTGTTTTCACATTTTTTTAGACCAATGATAACAAATGTTATATTTTGACATGACTTTGTGCACTAAATTCGGTGCACAATGTATCACTCTTTCAATTTTTGTGAAGTCACGAGACTAAGGACTAAATAGTCAAGTTATAAGGATTAAAAACTAAATGTAAAAACTTACATGGAATAAAACTTAAAATCTTTTTATTTGATATGTTGCGGTCCCTCACTTATAATTTTTTATTTACAAAAATTAAAATTTGACAGATCGTTCGTAACGATCGTATCAATCTTTTATCGGTACGGTACGGTACGATATGATATAATTTGATATCGTTACGTAACGAGATGAAATAAGATATTATATATATATATATATATATATATATATATATATATATTATATGTAAAATAATTAAAAAAATTAATAGCTCAATTGATTAGGTGATGTGAGCCATATTTATAAGACGTCCCGAAGGAAGACCTTTCGTATATATATTATATGTAAAATAGTTAAAAACATTCATAGGTCAATTAGTTAGCTGATGTGCGCCCTATTCATGAGACGTTCTGATTTTGAATTTTTTAATCTTCTATCTTTGATAATTTTAAAACATGTCCCCTAAACATTTTGAACCGGTGACCTCACGTTTAAGCGTGAGATCGCTAATCAACATATCCATAAAATTTATTTAATATAAAATAATATATATAATATTTAAAAGATATGATAATATATCAGTTGCGTACCACGCATAGATTGTATCGGTCATTGATTGGTACAATCCGATATGTACGATATGAGATGAACCGCACTGATTTATCAAATCTTGTCAAAAACTTTTTATCTTTATAAACACTTCACTATTATTATTATTTATATAAATGATTTTCTTAAACTAAAAATACAAATATATTATTCTTATATTTATATTTATACACGTAATCATTAAAAATATAGATATTACGTCAAAAACATACAATGTTTTTTGCACTATTTCCGTACGTAAGAATATCACTTAACACAGCATGACGTTTTTAATACGATATGTTGAGAATGATAAAAATGATTTTTTTTAAATTTAACAATAGTTCATACGCAAAGCCCTCTTATTAAATATATATATATACTATTCTTACAAATTTGCATTGCATGGTACTACTAATACAGTACTACAACCATTGCTATTTCTGCTATTTTTTGGTCGGGAACTGCTGCTGCTACACCGGTTACGGTTAAAAGTGCATTTCCATGTGCATGTGCAGCAGTCTTTGTTGGACAAACAATTTTTACGTTTGTATGGGGATGTGTCGGTTGATCCCGGTCCCCCCACCCCGGCGCCCTTTTCTTATAACCCAATCCCTGCCTTGTCCGTTAATTGTACGGAAAAACAAGGAAATATCACTTTTTGACAAGTTAATGATTTGACTGGAAGTGCAATTTTTCATTACTTTTTTTTCATGACAGAGAGCGGGAGGTAGTGTATGAATTAGTGGGTTAATAATATACACCTGAAGACATGGCATATTGTGATAAGATCAAATGAGATGGTGATTAGAACGTCAGAGTTGTCATTTCTTGCATCTTGATTGATCGAGTTTTATTATGAAGAATAATTCATTAACCTAAGCAGTGACAATTTAATTCCATCCAATTTGATGTCGGAGGAGGAGAAAATTCTTTGTTGGACCGAGGTCCGTATCGTGACGGCGGCAGTGGACCAAACATCATGCCCTCAGAATCACCGACACGGCGACCACGACCAGGCAAGGTACCCTCTCACTCTCTCTCTCTCTCTCTCTCTCTCTTTCTTTTTCGTGAGTAAAATAAAAAAAGGGGGGGGGAGGAAGAGAAGACTGCAAATGGTGGCAGCTTCTTTTCCGTGAGTCGAGAGTCGAGCTCTCGCGTGTTGGCATTTATCGCTGCTTTTAAAGGGAGAGGGAAGGAGGGAGCAGTGCATCAGCAGCTGCAGGCCGCAGCGGCAGTCGATTTATGTGGTACGGCGGGGACGATTGCGTGAAATCTCGGTTCGTTCCTTTTTCAGCGCTCTGCACTGCGGTGGTTCTGCCGCCTCTGCTGTCGCCGCTGCTGTCGCGAGGAGGAGAGGTCGGACTGGTATTGATCTCGAGGGAGGAGGGGGGGGGGAGTAGTGCGGAAGCTTCGGTGATCGACAATATGGACACTGGAAACCAAGGTTCTCGGACTCGATGATTTTTATCAAATCTGGATTGTCCTTGTCCGATATCATATGTTTGAGTCGAGGGTGATCCAGATCGGTTATTCTTGTGACTCGGGTCGACTTGATCCACCCCACCCCAGCTCATCTCGATGATATGGACAATGGAAACCAAGGTTCTTATAGACTCGGGGATTTTTATCAAATTTGGATTGTTCTCATCCGATACGATATGTTCGAGTCGAGAGTGATCTAGATCCGATAACCTCGTGATTCGAGTCGACTTGATCCACCTCACCCATCTCATGTCGACAACTCTTTCTTCCCCCACCTTGACATTCTTTTATTTCCCCAGCCTTCCTCACCTCGGTGCCCCCCTCCTCACCTCAGTAGCACTTTCTTCCCCTATCTTAGTCGATCGTCTCACCCCCCATCTTCGTAGACTTTCGCTCTCATGCTCTTTGTGACTCGACTCTACTCGATTGATCCTTAGACTTGATGTCTATCGTATCAAATTTTCTCAAATACAGTCCCACAAAACCGAGTCCTCCAATCATGTTGGAAACCACCACCACCACCACCAACACCATTCATATATAATATGCCGAATTTCCATAGCAGCCAGCCAGGAGGCCAAGTGAGGAGGAGGTGGTGGGACGTCGGCCCAACCCGTGTTCTCTCCAGGAGGCAGATACATAGACGCACGCACACAGCCAACCTCTCTATCTCTCGTCGGCATGAATTCCAAGCATTATCGATTTGGTGTTTGGAAATACTTTCTGATTTGTTTCGTATAATTTTGTGCCAAAGAAATATCATAACTTTGGCAAAACTAACACAACATCTAATGTTAACTTATGCTCCACTCATGTTGTCATGTTCGACAATCTCGTTTTCCTTCTGAGAGGGGGTTACAAAGATTTCAACTTCCATCTGAAAAATAGAAGAGGCAATTAATTCTCAACAGGGTCGAGGTCCTATCTTATCTCCTAGACTGCATTTTGGGGGAGAAAATGAAATTTTAAAAAAAGACATAGCCAAATTAATGCCCCCCCCCCCAAGGTCACGTAGTTTACCATATATGTGCGCTCTCGTCTCTTATCATTGGTGAATGTACAGCAGCATAAAAGGGAAAACGCAACTTTATACTCAATTACTCTTTTAAGGCGTATTTGCTAATCAATTAGATTAATACATCCGACGAGAGAGAGAGCTCCCGCTCTCTCACTCACAGGTGTGCTAACCGGGGTCGATTAGCGCAGGACTATATAATCCATCCGATCCTTTCCTCTCTACCCCTCTCCACGAACATCTAGATCATCATATACCTGCAGCTAGCTAGCCTGTCTGGTTGTCTTCTCCGGTTTCTTTCACTTTTCATGCCGACGATGATGACGATGATCGTGGGAATTTTGTATAATGGATGATGGCGAGGGAGATCCGGCAGTACGTACTTCGGAAGACAGGCAAGCGCTACTAGTAATGCGAATGATGAATTGGGCCCAGCCGACGGCGCTCGTGAATCTTTTCATTCATTAGTTGGCAATGTACGGCCGAATTAAAGATGTATTAATGATTGCTACATTATATATGATAGGGATATAGTATCGCTCATATATGCACTTGCCCTCCATCACTCGTTCTCTATATATGTGTCAGAGAAACCCCATCGAAAATGACGAGCAAGCCAGAATGGGCACACAGCAAGCAAGCGGGGGGGCACATGCATCTGATTCGGTAATCAGTTGGCAGTACTTGGGATATGTACCTTACAATTGATATGTCATTCGATCCCACTACCCAGTGAAGCAGAAGACAACGAACTATCCAACAAATATGTATACATGTGGCCTCCTTTGATTATACAGAGTAGGGTAAGGGCGAATGACGTACTTGCCTGTTGCTTTGCCATATTCACCGGTTATTGCCTTATTCATCGGTAAAATCACTTTATGAGTTTGATAACGTATGAATTAAGTTGGGTCGAACAGGGTAGTTGCGTTATTTTGGTCAAGCATAGTAGTGGATCGGGAGAGGTCGAATACGTTGTTCACCCTAGTATATAGGCGGATAATTAATTGGTCCTTATCCTACCCCATTATCAAAGGGGGACATAGGGATTCACTCTGCACTCGGGAGTCGTGAGGCGGAAGACTCCTCGGTGGAACGTCCGGTGGGGGGAGCTCCCGTTAGGAACTCCCCCCCCCTCCTCCTCTCGCATGAGGCTCTTGTCAGGCGAGTTTCTCCGAGACTCTACTGAGTTTTTATCATGTGAATTTTTTTGAACTCATCTGGAATCTGTTAGGGGAGTTCTCCGAGTTTCCCCTGGAAATCATCTCATTTGTCTCTTCTCTTGTTCAACCTCCTCCGTGTTCTTCGTTTTCATATGTATTTTGGAGACCACTCCCTCTCTGTTCTCAACCCCTGTTGCAAACCTTTTTGAAGCATATCGTCTCTCCCTCCTTCTTCGTCTTACTCTCCCATTTGGTTCCTTCTCACGGCGTTGGCCGTTTTTTTGGGTATTTGACGAAGCATGGGGCCAGTATCTCCGTGATGCAGGTAATGAGTTTCTGCCCTCAGCCTCAAGGGAGCTCGGAGATCCAACGTATATCCCCTTTGCATCCAACTGGATGCTTGTTACCCGAGCGTCCCTCTCACACTGTCATTTGCATGAGCGGTTCAACAGTCTCATGCTCCTCGAGGAAGGAACCCGTCACTTTCAGATGCGGCTGCCTTTTTCTCGGCGTTTCCAGGAGTTCCCAACCATTTTGGGCGTTATTGATCTTTACAGTTCTTGTTCTACCTTTTGTTATTATGATGGGATCTCGACGGTATGAGTAAGAGAATGACTCTTCGTGTACAGTTTGATCTCAATGATTTCCATGTATCTTGACTTACCTTTGGTATGAACGAAAAACATATTTTATGTCAAAAAAAAAAAGAAAGGGGGGGGGGGCATAAGATCTATAGATGCCTGTAGTTGTCGTGGACTGTGGGTTCATGCAACAAGCCCTTGCGAATGGACTATATGTTTAGTACTTCAATGCCCTCAAACTTGGGATGAACCCGATGAAGACCCCCTCTCGGTGAACTCAATTATTTTATGGTGGGTTTAGTATCCTCGATAGCTGACGATGATGTGACAAGCACCCCGAGTAAAGAACAGTACCGCCACAGAAATGATTTGTAAGCTCCATTGCTCTCTCATGAAAATGAGTAGCACCTTTGAGTGTCCAAAGTGCTTCCTTAACAAGTTTACTTTCGACTAATGAGAACGTAAAGATTACATGCAAGAAGCGGATGAAGATACGCATGCGACACCGCGGAAGTTTTAGCATGTTGCCCATGAGTCATGGGTAGGGGTGTCAGTCACGGGTAGGGGTGTCAATAGGTTGGGCTGGTCTGATGGGCCTTGGGGGTTGGCCTGATTTAATTTGGGCCGAGGGAGCCACCATATTTTCAGCCAGCCCGTAGATAAAATTAAAGTCCGGTCAGAAAAGTCGAACCTAACTCGAAGTTGGACCGGATCCGGGCTTAGAGTCTAGCCCATCAAGGCCCGATGGGTTTGAAGTGGCTATATGATTTTCTAAATTTTCAAAGGATCACACCCAAGGTTCCTTAGTGCTGTCATGTGTCGATCGATATTTTCGAAAGTTTGAAAAGTTTGAGGGCTCAGGCAACCATACAGGGTAGGGTTCTATGAAGAAGTTTTAAAAAGTTGATGGGATTGAGACTCATTCATGGGCTGTAATTACTCATCTACGATTAGAATATGATGTGGTACTGTCTTCTTGTTTTCTCTAAATTTTGAGCTATTGCCTAACCAGCTAGTGGGCCGAGCTGGGCTTTTCTTAGGCTTGGGATTTTAGAGATAAATGCCCCTCCTAACCGGCCCGACTAAAATTGTATTTTGAACAAAGAAAGTGAGAAACTAGCAACAATGCAGCAGCTCAGACTGGTTCATACAAAATTAGGGCCAAACATGCAGGCCTATTACTACAAGAACCGGTATGCCAGAACAGTCACCTCACCTGCCGGTGAAACATTCGTTATTGGGCATCAGGTAGATCAATCCAGATCATTGATCCCATTAATAATAAATTGTAGATTTTTTTTTAAATACGTGTCATTATTGTAGGTAAAATTACAGATATGTCATCGTTGAAAACATATCAATATATATATATATATATATATATATATATATCGATGTTATTTTGAAAAACTTGTGAATATGTCATTAGACATAGCATAGTTGCATTTTTTCAGTACCAATTTAACTAAACTTACAAATTTGCAGTTTTTTTAATAACATTGCAGTAATTAACTCTAAAGTTCAGATAATATCACAATACGACGGGCAAGCGAGTTCATGCCCTCCTCCGCCTTGATGGTGTTGTGCACCCTGCCTATACGCTGCCAGCCAGCCTGCCCGCCCCATCCCCACTTCCCATCTCGACGAGTTTTATTTATGACTATGCTCGTTTTGTTAATTATCGAAGCCTTTTAAAAATTATAGTGTTTTTCAGTTTGAAACTTTGAATCTAGTCTTAAGTATTTTGACAAACTAATGAAGTGGCCCGTGAACAATTATGATTCTCTTACTTTTTGAAAGAGAGTTTGAAGTTTGAATAATATAAAAAATACAGTTTTTAAATACAGTTTTCCAAAGAGAGTTAACATCTCAATAGTTATAAAAAATCGAAATTAATATAATCTAATTTTACCAAAATCAAAATAAGAATCCTAATTTTCTTGTTAGAAGTGAAATCAAAACCCATGGATTCCACGTTAAATCTCGGCCCATTTATAGCCCTGGATCCATGATATCGTCATCTTTACGCCCCTTTTTTTTTTTGGAAAATATATAAGCCTGACGAGCTCGCTTCA
The DNA here is from genome assembly GCA_022559845.1 of Amorphophallus konjac. Classification (NCBI taxonomy): domain Eukaryota; kingdom Viridiplantae; phylum Streptophyta; class Magnoliopsida; order Alismatales; family Araceae; genus Amorphophallus; species Amorphophallus konjac. The sequence continues at coordinate 420,504,708 of CM040122.1, read as the reverse complement.
GTATATATCCTCTGCCATGTTTCATATGTTAGGATGACCCATGGTTTCGGGGAAGCGTACTTTACAAAGTGTCCACCCTCGTCACATTTCTGACGACGGTTGGAAACGAGTCAACGTTGGAAAAAGCGAAGCTCCAATCTGCGGTCCCTTTTGCTTTATCTTTGTTGGTAAACGGACACTCTTTGCGGAGTTGACGAAGCGGCGCACACCCTTTCAGTCACTTTTTCTCCCCCACACTTTTCTTTTCGCTTGTTATTATTGAAATCAAAAGAATATGCATTGAACTAGAATAGCTCATCCAAGTGCACGCGGGAGGTGTGAAAGAGAGAGTCCTCTTGAGCTCTTCTCTTGGTACCATGTCTTGACCGGTCCCTCTCTCGTCACCGAGTCTTGACGGGAATTAAGGATTGAGATTAGGGTTTGACGTATCAATTGGATCGGTAATGTACCGCACATGTCGGATTGTGTCAGTGCGAAGCTGACACGGCAGTACGGGCACAGTATAGTATCAACGGTAGGAGTGTGGTCGACGACGATGATGCATGGCGATCGGCAGCTGGTGATGCTAAAGGAGCAGTTGGGCAGCGACGGGCGGCAACGACGGTGCTAGAACGGCGATTGGACTTCTAGGGGGGATCCGACAGTAGGGGACGACACGATGATGGTAGCGGCATTGAGCGACATTGATTGTGACTGTATCAAGATAGACAGTGGCGACGAAGCAACGCGGAGGTCCATGGTGGCGAGACTATTCACGGCGGGGGGAGCGTGGCGGCAAGGAGCAGCATCTAGGATCGTCTCGAGAGAGGGTCGAGGGCATCGTCCGACAACTTGTGGGCGGGGGTAGAGACGTGGAGGGAAGAAGAAATAAAGCGTGGGGGGAGAGGCTCGTAGTTGAGAGAGAGATATTTATAGAATAAATCCTACATAAATATGTTTCTTATTATTTAGAGTTTAATTTATTTTTATTAATAAATATATTTTTTATAAAAAAATATTCTCGACCTTATGCAATAATATTCCATATCGGATCATATCACAAAAAAGGTATGGCCGATATTATCAATCCATCAAATTTTGACCGGGACTCGGAGGCCGCGGCCTATTGATTGTATTAGTGAATACTTAGAGGTACTACCCAAATTTCACTAGAAAATGGAGGATAGAAGGGAAACAATTTCGAGGAATGGAACGTATAGGACATCTTTGTTAATCGTTTCCGGTTAACGCACTCGACTCCGGAGGGTCAAGTATATTAACCGATCCCGATTAACGAGGTTGTGCGTGAGAGAGAGGTGGGGTCCGTCGCTGCTCACCGCTCTCTCTCTCTCTCTCTCGTCAGTTAGCATATCTTAACCGGTAGTCAAAGACGCCTGTATCATTAACACGCGTGATGTGGGGGGGGGGGGGGGGGGGGGGGGCTGTCAAGTTGCATACATGATTCTCGTGAGAGTTGAGGAAATGAGATGAGATCCTGGTGGTCTCGTCTCGTCTCGTGCATGGGGATCTCATTTCATCCTGGCTGCAAAGACGGATCAAAATTAATGAGCAGAGAAACTTGGCACCAACTTGTCCCAAAGTCGAGTCGTGTTGAATTGACGGTGGATTTGATGTTTCATAAATAAGAACGTGCGAATCGATCGGACATGTAAAATTTTAAGTACTTTTAAATGATTATATTATGTTATATTTATTAATAAATATTTACAAAAAATTCATATAATCAAATTTAAATTAAATGATGGGATAAGATTTTGATTGGCGATTAGGATGGTGATGATTTTATAATTATTAATGATTTTATTAATTTTATCAAGAGAATGAGAAACATGTAAAAATATTTGTACAATTCGGGCACCATGCGGATGCTGCAAGAACTGAGTATCTCTATTGATTTTTTTTTTGAGAAAAATGTGTCTTTTTCTACAACTTCATGTGTAATGAAATGCGTATAATTCAGAAAATCGGTGACCAGAAACTGTCTTTAAGACAGCCGCCCTTTCGCTCGGCCAGCCCGTGTATTATTCCTCGGACATCCGCCCTTTCTCTCTCATCATAGCCGTCTTAAGACGGCCGCATCGAGCACCGACCATCAACCTGTACACGATTGATGGAGGATGTGGACTGCATATTTTTTGCGGCGATCGTCCACCGGCGATTGTTGCAGTTGTTGTGAGATACCTGTTGCTAGCTGTTGAGGTGTCTCCGGTGACGGATCTTTCGAGACACCCTCTTCCTCCGTTCAGCTGCCTGTTGGTGATTTGTAGGAATTTGGCCGCCATTTGTCTTCTCCTGTTTGACTAGCCGTTCATGTCGGAGCTAGTCGTGCTTGTTATATGTGGGTCTCGAGTCTTGGCCAGTACTGTTGGACTTACGATGCTATTCTCTTCTCTACGGTGGCGTTTGTTACGTGTTCTGCAAATATGCAAATTTTCTATCTGGTGAACGAAAGTTTCTTTTATGAAAAACAAAAAACAAAAGATGATGGCAAGAATAAAGAGTCCCTGAGGTGGGTGGAAAATGCTGTATCCATTTGTGAGTGAAGTGGACATATAGAAGTAAGGTTAATAGTGATCATTCATTTAAACATATGGTCGCCATTTTCTGTCATCAATGGTTATTTTCTTTCTTGTTCCTGGAACTTGTCCCCCCCCGCCCCCTTCGGTGAAACCGTGTTCAGTACTACTGATGCAATAAACTGATCATGTCTGTAATCAGAAAATTAGAAAAAGTGTTACTGCATCCGTATCCTGTCGTGGCTTTGGTCATTCCAATATGCTATCTGTTTTTTTTTAAAAAAAGATTGTCAAAATCTGTTCATGGGTGACGAAGAAGATGACGGAATATTCCAAATATGAGATATTAAATTTTTGTAAGGAAGATCTACATGTTAAATTCAAATGCAGAATAATTTTTCACGCAAACTCACTTTTAAGAAGTGTATATATATATATTTGCCGGAGCGCTGCACGCCGGCCGTGCCAGATAGTGGGAAATTGGCACGTCGGTATGTCGGCACACAAACAATCTGCTACTGACGTCGTCACCGGCGACTGAGGGGGAGACCGGTCGGAGGCCAGTGGAGGAGGAGGGAGAGTTCTAAGCAGAGAGCAGAGGGGGAGGTCGCGGCTGAGACGGAGGAGGGAGGAGGCGACCGCGGCGGCGGAGGGGGTAGCGGTGAGTTCCCTCTCTTCAGCCTGTCTTGGGCAAAACTAAAAAAAAATTGAACTCGGCATGCTTCAAACGGTGGACCTCTTCAGCCTACTGCTACTAGTCCACAACATACATACATATATATATATAAAGAAACATGAATATAAAGAATCATCGTCAATCCCAGTTCTGAAGCCAAGCCCCCCACTCGACCAAGACACAGGCTGTCTGCAGAGTGCAGACTGACTGATGTCTCCTCCCATCCGTGTTCTTTCAAAATTTGTTGGTCTGGGGGAAAGATTCCCATTCTCCTCTCTCATGAGGGCCCGTTTGATCGGCGAATACCCCCAAAGAGGGCAACCCATATTAAAGTAGTCTATTAAAATAGTCCATTAAAATAATCCATCCGGATACTCAACCCGATTAAAATAATTCATTAAAATAGTTCGAAATTACCCCATATTTAATTTGACAAGAGAGAAGTTAATCTGAAAGTAAAAATATAAGTTAACTTATTTTTAATCCAGTATGATTTGATAAGTAATAAGTTAACTTAATAATGATTATAAATAAAATATTATATTTATATATTTTTTAATTTTTTTAATATATCTCCTATTTTCTCTTTACCTCTTTCCTCTCTCCTCTCTCTCCCGTCACTCTCTCTCTCTCACACACACATTCATTACTAGTTTAAGTTACTATTCATCTTAAATTTTTTTATTTTATCTTAATCTTAAATTATTTTTAATATATATACAAACTGAATATATCATATAAATAAAAATATTTTTGATATAAACCATAATTAATCTCACTAATTAAAATTCAAAACACAAAAACTTCATTAATTAAAGACCAAAATTACTATTCATCTTTAAAAAATATTTTGTTTTAATTTTTAAAATATTTTCATTATATTCTATGATTTAAATATACAATGAAAACAAACTTTTTAGATATAAAACATAATTAATCTCGCTAATTAAATTTTAAAAGTAAAATATGACATTAATTATGAGTTTAGATTAATGTTCATCTTTAAAAATTATTTTATTTTAATTTTTAAATATTCTTAATATATTCTATAAATTAGATATACCATGAAAATATTTTTTTGATAAAACATCATTAATCTCTCTAGTTAAAATTTAATAAGTCACAAATGTTTTTTAAAAATAGTATTTGTCTTAATATTTTTATTTTTTAAACATATTTTTTTAATAAATTGTGTACGATAAATATATCACTATCATAAGAAAATATCTTATTAAAGCTATCATTAATGAGAGAGGAGAGAGAGGAGAGAGAGCACCAGAGAGTGAGAGAGAGCGCAAGAGAGACGGAGGGAGCGCGAGAGAGAACGCATTAAATGCGTATTTAATGAACTTATTTCACTTCTAAACTCATCTCGGTGATAGATTTTGTAACTCGATATTAATTCATGATTAATCTTAAATTTAATTTGATTAAATTAAAATTATTATCAAATCATAAAATAAATTAGCTCTGGGTTAATTTCAGATTAACTCGTAGCTAACCCTCCACCAAAGAGGGACCGAGGGTGGAATGCAAGCCATCGGGCCAGAGTTTAGAGTTTCCCTTCTGGGGCGCCATCTCTCTCTCTCTCCCCTCGCCCCATGCCCCCAATTGTCTCACCTTCTCTCTCTTTCTTCCGCAAAAAAAAGATAAAAAAGAGACAAGAGAGAGACAGACACATAGTGCTGTTTGCTTTCTGCCCTCCCTCTAACTCCACTCCATACGGATCTTCATTTCTCAGCTGATTAGATCCTGCAGGCTGCAGACTAGGCAGGTAGGCCTTGAGCTCTGGGCCGTCAAGGAAGTACCGCTGCCGGTGGCCGACGGTCTGCGGGAATGGTGAGTTATTTTTTATCCACCAAGTGGCAGCGCTATTTGGTTGGGCCCTAGTGATCCCTGTTTTTTTTGGGGGCGGTGGTTCATGTTCTTCCTCAGTCTCCATCTCGGTACGCTAATGGTGGGTCGTCATTATGGCATGTTGTTCCTATCGAGCTCCTGTCGTTGGTGGTGTTTTCTGGGCGTCCCGCTTATCTGCCCTCAAATAAGGCATTATCCTCGGGAGAGATGGAAAGCGAAACCGGAAGGCTGTTAACTCCCGTAATCCGCAAATCTTGGATCTTTTGTGTTCCCGGGCAGCATCTGGTTGCCTTCTCCTTTGTATGGTTTCTGATTCCTGTAGGAGGATACCCACTTTGACGTCTCTCGGTTTCCCCCGTCTTCTTCTTCATTCTCTGAGAGGGGAGCGGTTCCCCGGTCATTGTTTTGGATCTTGCCTTCCTTTCTTTCTTGCGCCTCAACGACGTTGAATTCGCTGGCTTACTTCTCGTGGGCTGGCGTCAATCTTGCCGTTGCCATGGATAAACAATTGTCAGCATAGTTTGAACGTAAGTAATTACTTCGATAGAGTTTCTCAGAACTTTCTCAGATCTTGGATTTGTCTATTCCTTTTTAGAGTTTTGGCATCTGTGAATGCTATGTAACGTGCTGGGCAATGCCAGTCTCGTGGGTATCCAACTGACACTAGCAACTGATGCACTGCACTGCTTTTCTTCTATGTTCCTGGCTTCCGGCAACCACGTTGACGTGTGGTCTTTGTTTCCATGGTACTTTAACACCACCTAACGAGTCTTATCACAATTGCTTCCTTACCCTGCGAACGGCTTAAGAATTGCAATTATTTAGACTATAAGCACCATGTGGAGGACTTGTACGCCTTTCCCGTATTTTCTTAGACCTCGTAGTGAAATCATCATACTCTTTTTCTTCTAGATGAATATGAAAACAAAAGGCCAAGCTTTTTGAGTTTAGTTAATAGGTACAAACCCTGTCCCACCCTTTCTTTTTAGTGTTCTTTTTTTTCTTAGATAATAAAGGAACTGATCATGAAGTTGGTATAATTTCACACTCACGATATTTTTTTCCTTCTTGTTTTCTCGTCTACTTACATAAAATTTGTAATCAATAAGCATTATACTTCTTCCCAGTTTGTTTATGGTTTATGTACTTTTGCCATCTGTCTGTTTATTGTAGACATACTGACTTTTTTCCCTTTTGAATTTCTGAGGCAGATGAATTCTACAAACTTAGATATCTTTCCACGTTTATTTGCGGGGTTGATGATGCACTTTCCCAGGGCTACACTTATGAACAAGATGGTAGTGTAGTTTGATATCATCCTTTAATATTCCTTTGTTATATTTGAAATTAAAAGATCTACTCCTGTATAAGTTGCATATATTTTTTTTCGGTAGGTAATTTTATTTTTTTATTTTAAACGGGGAGGGGGTATAAGTTGCATATATCTTACCATTCTCTGCCTATTCAGGACTTTTAAGGTAGAAATTTTTGCTCTAATTGCAAAACTTATGGTTTTTACAGAGAACTATTGGATTATACCATGTCAAGAGATTCAGAGAGCAAATAGAGTGCCACAAATTCAAACAACCATAAGGAAGAGCAAATGTACTATCTACATGAGAGGGGCAATTATCAAACTGCCTCCTTGGGGCACAAGCCAAAATGTTGTGAATATTTGGATGCTAAGAGTTGGAAAAATGAGATATGAATTGCGGCTAGAGGCACAAGGAACTTAAGAACTCAACCAACCCATGGTTTCTTGTGTGCACCCTCCAACACCATCAACAAGTTTCAGATAATCTAAGGATGTGGACTGTCACTTGTGCCTCTAGAGGCACAAGGAACTTAAGAACTCAACCAACCCATGGTTATACTCTTGAATCAAAGGAGGCGAGTGTCGTCCTTTACATCTTGTACCCGACAGAAATTCATCAGATTATATTGGCCATAATTGACTATGTCTAGACGGGGGATCGGTGATCCAATTGAAATGAAATGTCAACGTATCATAAGGGCCCGGTCTGGTCCTGGGGAGAGCGCCCGAAAAGATATTGAGCCCATTGGGATGTTTATGACAGGGTGAGGCATTGCACCCGAATACTTGACTTGACATGTTACGTCTATGACAAACTCTTGTTACTTGACTCGTGCGTATTTACTTAGTTACATGTGTAACATACTTGCTGGCCAAATTATCTACTGTTACTTTACTTGTTCATTACTTGGTAAATTGTTATATTTCTTGACCTTGCAAGATATCTTTTACATTGTTTCTTTTATCGTATCGTCATTCTTTATTTACTGCATTTCATATAAATTGGAAATCAATGGTTAATTACGTAAACCTGTTTGTGATTATCTACTGAGCGCGTTTAGCTCACTCCTACTTTTCCCCTCTTTCCAGGTGATGAACTTGTCGGGAATGGACTGGAGTGATATCGAGAGATAGTTTTAGTTTATTGAGTCAGTTTGTACCCTTAGTATTAGTGAGAGATTGTTCTAGTATTTTGCTTATTATTTGGATGTAGTTGTTCTACCCAGTGTACTCAACTTTATTATCAATAAAACTCTGATTATTATCCTTTCCAACCTTTTGTGCAATGGTTTGCAATGGTTCGGAATTATTGCTCGCTTGCCCCTAACCGTACGTCCCGAGATTCCGCATCGGGGCGTGACATAATATGTCCTAAGAGGATGCAATCCTACATTCCATTCTTGATATTTGAAAAAGGAACCAGAGTAACACTTCAATGAAGAACATGTACCAATGGGCCTGCACAATGGTTGTATGTTTGTTTTCCTCTAAAAGTGGTCATTCTATTACAGTCAAGACCTAACATTAGTATTCTAAACTCATCATAGAGAAAGGTAATTTAGATAGTCTGGGACTTGCGTACAAATTTCCAGCATGGAAACTTGGAAATGAATTGAATGAACTAACTTTAACATTTTACAGATCTCATAGAGAAAGGTATTTTAGGTGGCCATTGGGACTTCTTTTCAAACCTAAAGCACATAAAATGGAAATCAATTCTGGTGCATGTGTGCAAATAATGGTGCAACTTATTGGCTTTATACTTAACCAATTGACTTGAGATGCTTCCAGAAGCATAATATTGATGTCTCTATTTCTTGTGCTCCCGCAAGTATTTTTAAGTGATTTTTCTTGCATACTAGACACTATTCCAGCATCCTTATAAGTTTTTGTTTTCTGATTGGCATAAGAGGCTCGTACTTCATAGGTATCACATTGGGTTCTGAGCATCAACATTTTAACTCTGACAACACTAGAAAGATCAATGCTTGTGGGTCAAGAATTGTGGATGTTTTTACACTTTTCATTGAACAATTTTTGTTGATTTTTGTTTTGGTATATGTATGACATTTCCCTACTTTCCCCAATAAGTGTGAAAATCGAGCTACTTGATCAGTATATTAGAACAATTAGAAATGTTTTTGATTTATCAATACATCTTTTGAACTTTAAGCATACCACTGACGTTGAAATTTTCTCCTTGGTTCACTTTGAACACATGACTTAAAGTGCTCATTGCATTGCTGCATATACTTTTGAAAGGCAATGCTTTCTGACACTATTTATTGCAGTTTATGCCATAAATTATTTGTCTACTTCCCTGGGATCGCCTACTCTGCCTGGATGGATATCAAACGGAGGAGACCCCTGCCTAGAGGGCTGGCAGGGTGTCCTATGTGTTGGACCTAATATAACTTCAATGTATGTATTTTCTTTCAGTAAATTCGCAATTATTATTTTTTGAGCTTTTACAATGGGTCAATAACAGAATTCTCAATGGGGCAAATTTGGGTGGAGAACTAGGTGATAAATTAAACAATTTTTCCTCTATAATAACTATGTAAGTATCTGTGTGTATTTCCTGAAACTCTTCATTGAATTTTAGCATCCTGTAATTTGCTTTCATTATGTAACCTTTTGTCAGAGTGACAAGTGGTTGCAAATGCTTATTTACAGGCTATATAATTAATATTTCCTGGTTTGTTATGGTGAGGCAGAGATTTGAGCAATAATCACATGGGTGGGGCTATACCGGATAATCTACCTCTTACCATGCAACGCTTGTATGTACAATTGATTGGATTCTCACCTTGTTGAAACAAGATTATGCATTTTTGGCAGGATAAACTTCATCAGCATGTGCATTCCTTTTTGTTGAGTCCGGGTGCAACGGCAATCAAGAGGGGAGGGGTGAATTGATTGGTGCCTAATTAAAAAATTCCTTAGAACAAAAATTAGGATTGGTAAAACTTATACCCTCAGCTAGATACTCTCCCTCACAAGGCGCATGAACTTACACGAGGACGTGGAAATAAGCTGGAATATGAATCCACTAAGCGATAGCAATATAATGCTCAACTCCCACGGAGAGCTCACTCGACAAACAAACGGCGCAAGCAAAACAATCTCAGCAGACGCAAGATTTTTAGGTGGTTCGGGTTCACACCAGTGCCCCCTACGTCCACCCCTCACTAAACCCGGTGAGGATTCCACTATCTTGTAAACACCCTACAAGACAGTACACACGGAGCCACGCTCCACCACACACGCAGGTAAACACCTGCACACACGGGGTACAACCCCCAATCACACACAGGCTATTCCTGCACACACGGGGAACGACTTCCCTAACCACCGACAGGCACTCGGAGATCCAATCTCCGAGCACACACACAATATATTCGTTTAGAAATGATCAAGATATGCAATAATAGATACAATGAACTCAAGATGTACTCTAAAGACCGAAACAAAATAATCTATCAAGTGTAAAGCTCCCCCTTCTCTGGATGATCCGGTTCTTCTTGGTGTCGTAGATGGATGATTATGATTTCAACATCATCTTGTTCCTTTCTTCATTCCGCTCCTCTTTCTCTTCTTCGACGAGCTCCAAAGATACCTTGAAGTAGATGCATTCCCCTTCTCTTCTTCTTATTCTCTCCTTCTTCCCTTTCTTCTCCTACAAGATAGAAAATGTTAGCACATTAGGGTTCTTACTTCTAAAATTTGGAGAAGATATATATATATATATATATATATAGTAAAGAGTGACCAAATGACCCATCTAACCCTTCTAGAACATGTTAAAGATACCCTCATAAGTGTAGGAACCATTTGGGGGCAATTGAGTAAGATTAGAGGGGCAATCAAGTTGAGAAAGTCGGGTTTCGAATGACTTGAAGCGAACCACGCCGGAAAGAGTCGACTCTGGGAGTTGACTCTCCCTGGCAGGCGCACTGGGTAGCGCCCAGTCCAGCAGGAGTCGACTCCTAGAGTCGACCCCTACAGCTGGGTGTTACCCAGTCTGCTCAGGGCAGAACACCACAAAGTGGGGGTCGACTCTGGGAGTCAACCCTTGCCTATGCAGAGTGAAACATGAGCTTGTAAGTTGACTTGACTTTGTTCTTGACAGTTATGGGTCGACTTGGCTCGATCTAAAACTTACCAAAACTTGACCATTTAGCATGTTTTGATGTAAATAAAATCTCACCAATGACATTTGATATTGAAAAGTGTCAACCATCAATTTCAACCTAAAAAACAAGACAAAACAATTGATTTGCATGAGGATCAAAATTTATGCATCAAGGATAATATATTAAACTTGTTCACTCAAAATGCTTCAATGAACTCACTAAAACATATGTTAAACTTCTATTTACAACCATCCTTGGAGTTATATACATGATGAAACAACCTAAGAACATTCATGAAATCCCAATCAAGCTATCTTCACAAAATCCATCTTCAAGCAAGTACACACGGTTTGTTATCATTAAAACCCAGATACCAAAATCAACTAGGGGATCCAATAATCTCCCCCTTTTTGATGATGACAAAACGATGTGTGCGTGAATTTCAAAAGATAGAATAGACGCAATTCATTCAATGAAAACTTGTATGTGCAGAATGTAACCTTGTAACCAAGATCAAAACTGATGTAGATTTGGCATTGAATTAACAGCTTGAAAATTGAACTGAACTTTTCTCCCCCTTTTTGTTAAAGTATGGCAAAGTGAACAGTGTGAATCAATGTGTAACTGTTAGAGAGAAATTAAGCACACCTAGTCTCCCTCTTTTTGTCATCAACAAAAAATGATTGACAATGGGTTTATTTGAAAGTGATATGTACAAGAGTAGCCTAAAGTTATGTATAGAATATGCAGAATTTGATACCCGATTATTGAATATGAAACTAGATGATTGAGAGAAGGTGTTGAAATATGAAGATGTGAAAATATATGCAAGCAAGCAAGCAAGCATAACCCTCAAGCATGCAAATAACAATATATCTCCCTCAACTCAATGCCTACGTTTTGGATTAGAATTAGGGCCTTTAACATGGTATCACAGCCTTGTTTACCCATTGGATCTATATGTGGACACTTGGCCCTACCCGTGAAGTGCCCCTAATTGGTTGGTTTGGCGCAAGGGGGGTGTTGTGGTTTAGACCCTATTTAACACGGAAAAATTCAAGGGTGTTCATTTGTTGAACATAAATGCACATTTGTTAGCTATTCAAATAACATGTGCATTATCACTTCTGCGAATTTGGGTTCATTAGATGATTTAAGTTCGGGTATTAGACATTTTCCCCTCGATCACAGTCGTTGTTTATTTATATCGGCATAAAGTCCGAATAACCTTGATTGTCTGTCAAAGAAACCTTTAACCTCTATTCGTTGTGATATTAATGATCTTGATGTTCGCCCATTATGGGTACATATACTTGCAAGAAAATTTGAAGGCATCTCATTCTTGGAATATATGTAATTTGGATTATAATTTATCTTTCAAGACCTTTACATTTGGTCTTGGTCATGTACGGGCCATCATGCTTACTTCCGGCCCCGACTCGACTTCTGGATTTACTTCAGTTTGCATTTGGGCCTTTGAATTTACTTTTGTCACGATCAGACGGTTGAATTTGAATTTCATCACGATCGGACCGTTGGAACGCCAAGATGATCACTATCGGTTCGTCGGATCTGCTTCTAGTCACGATCTAATCATCAAATTTGTTCCAGATTGATATCTGATCGTTGAATTTGCTCTGGATCAAGATTTGATCGTTAGATTGGTTTATGTTCTCGATCTGGCTGTTGAATTTACTTTGAATCACAATTCGATCGTTGGATTGGCTCCAAATCGACATCTGACCAATTTCCTTATGATCTGTCTGTTGGATTGCCAGCATAATCACTATCGGACTGTTGGAGTTGCTTCTTGGTCATGATCACTTTTTTGACGGTGATCGAACCCTTAATTTGACTTGATGTCAATAAAGAACATTTCCACGCAAGTTAGGGGTATATTTGTAATATTTTTTCCATCAGGGTATTTCTGCAGTTTTTCCAAACATCAGGATATTCTTATAGTTTTAGAAGAACTTTAGACATTTGCGTCCTTTTTGACCCTTTTGGGGTATTTTTGTAGCTTCTAACCCTTTATGGGTATTTCTACAATTTCAGATCCTTTTTGGAGATTTCTGTAGTTTCTAACCATTTCTAGGTATCTCTATAGTTTCTAACCATTTTTGGGTATTTCTACTGTGTCGGACCCATTTTGGATATTTTTGCAATTTCTCGATATTTTGAAGCACCTATGCCATTTCTTGACTTTTTAGAGCATTTCTATCATTTCTTGACTTTTTCGAACATTATATTATTTCTTGCCTTTCCAAGATATTTCTATCATTTCTTTACTTTTCAGGGTATTCATGTCATTCCTTGACTTAATACAGGGCAAGGATCAGGGTTTGCCGACCCGGTTTCGGCGCGGGACGGGTTCTGGGTCATTTAAGGATCAGGGTTCTGTGTTTTAAATTTTTAAAAGATTTGAGTCTCTCTTTATATTGTTAACGCGAGTTGGAGTGCACCTTCGCGTCGCCACCGGTTCTGGGTCGTCGTATCTTGGGGGAAGTTCCGTCGCGAAGCCTATCTGCACCGGAGTAGGGGCGGAACGACTCTAAAGAAAGCGAATACGCGCTTCGACCTGTGTTTGATCCTCTTGATCTTAATTCCCGTTGATTTCTGTGCTTCGATCTAGTAGAATATCTCTACCCGTGCACTACTATTTTCTATCAGTTTAGAGTCGTTCCTTTCTATTAGATCATTTCAATGGCACCAGAGATTGTTGCTCGTCCCGATAAATTTTCTGGCCCATTCTTTAAACGTTGGCAACAAAAAATGCGCTATTGGTTGACTTCTTTGGCTCTGTTCTCCGTCATTAAATCTGCCCCCCCTGCGGATGATGAAAATGAACCCGCTAGGTCGGTAGATGTAGCCAAGTTTAAGGAGAGGGATTACTTGTGTACTGGTAGCATCCTCTCGTGCCTTTCTGATAAACTCTATGATATCTATTGCACTGCTAAATCCGCCAAAGACCTGTGGCTCGCCTTAGAGAAAAAATATGGTTCCGAGGATGTTGGTTTAGATAAAATTATGGTGGCTAATTATTTTGACTACAAGATGAAAGATAGCGCATCCATTGTTGACCAAGCCCATGAAATCCAGTCCCTTGTTCTGGACATTCAATGGTGCGGAATGTCTATTGATGAGAAATTCCAAGTCTGTGCTTTGATAACAAAACTACCGCCTTACTGGAATGATTTTTCTCTATCTCTGCAACACAAACGTGATGAGATGACTGTTGAACAGTTGATCTCTGCTATTCAGGTTGAAGAGAGAAATAGGGACAGGAATAAAACTAGAAATCCTCCACCTGAACCTGAATTCCAATTTGATTGAAAAACCTACTTCTCATTCCTTCAATAAAACTTTCAAAAAATCCAATGACATCAAAGGGAAGAAAAAGATCAAGAAGGAATCAGAGAAGATTACATGTTATGTGTGTGGGAGGCCTGGACATAAAGCGTACAAGTGCTATGAAAGGAAAGACAGAAACAATAAACCCTACAAAGGAAAGAAGTCTGCTGCTACTGATCAACAGGTCAATGTGTTGACTGTTGGCACCACATCTGATGAAAGGTTTATTTCCTTTAATCCTGAAATTCATGTGGCATGTCTACCAACAGATTGGTTAGTAGATACGGGAGCAAATGTCCATGTCTGCTCAGATAGAGCTTTGTTCTCTTCTTATCAGGGCCTCGAAGGCAGGAGCGTGACAATGGGCAACTCCACTGCTGCCAGAGTAGAGGGTGAAGGACGTGTTGACCTGAAGCTTACTTCGGGGAAGACCTTAAGCCTCTACAAAGTGCAGCATGTGCCAGATGTTAGGAGGAATCTTGTTAGTGGGTCTTTGTTAGTGCAGCAAGACTATGAACTTGTGTTTAAATCCAATAAAGTTGTAATCACTAGGCATGGAAACTTTGTAGGAAAAGGATATTTATGTAATGGTTTATTTGTGCTTAATGTTTCAGACAATGTTTCGTTTAATGAATCTTATTCTTCAGTCAGTTTTCATGTAGAAAGTAGTGATTTATGGCATGCTAGACTTGGTCACGTTAATTTTAATACCATAAAAAGAATGATGCATTTAGATTTAATTCCCAAGTTTGATGTGAAGCATGCTGATAAATGTCAAGTATGTGTGCAAGCTAAACAACCAAGGAAGCCTTTTAAGTCCGTTGATCGGAACACCTCTATATTAGAGTTAATACACTCTGATATTTGTGAAGGGACAGGTTCCTTAACTAGAGGTGGGAAAAGGTATTTTATTACATTTATTGATGATGCTTCCAAATTTTGTATTCTGTATTTACTTAGAACTAAGGATGAGGCTCTGGAAAAATTTATGACTTTTAAGTCCTTATCTGAAAAACAAACTGAAAAATTACTTAAAAGATTGAGATCTGATAGGGGTGGTGAATACATGTCTAATGCCATGACTGATTTTTGTGTCAAAAATGGAATCATCCATGAGTTGACAGCTCCATATTCACCTGAATCAAATGGAGTGGCTGAGAGGAAAAATAGGACATTGATGGACATGGTGAATTCCATGTTATGTAGCTCAGGATTACCTGAGAATATGTGGGGAGAAGCTCTGCTTTCTGCATGTCATGTCCTTAACTGTGTTCCTCACAAGGCAAAAGACAAATCACCTTTTGAAATATGGTTTAAAAGAAAACCAAATTATAAATTATTGAGAGTGTGGGGCTGTTTAGCCAAAATAAAAATTCCAGAAAATAAGAAGAGGAAAATTGGTTCTAAGACAGTAGATGGAGCTTTTATTGGTTATGCTGAAAATAGTTCTGCTTATAGATTTCTCATCATTAAATCTGATATTTCTGATATTTCTGTTAATACTATTTGTGAATTTGGTGATGCAATCTTTTATGATGATATATTTCCTTTTAAAGCTAAAGATACTGTATGTATAGATTCATCTTTCATTCCTTCATCTAGCACTTCTAGTCATGTTCCGCATGATCATATAGACATAGAACCTAGAAGGAGTAAAAGAACTAGAATAGAAAAATCATTTGGAGATGACTTCATTTCATATCTAGTAGAGGATGATCCTTTAACCTTTAAAGATGCCATGTTGTCTAGTGATTCTACATTCTGGAATGAAGCAGTTAATGGGGAAATTGAATCCATTAGAAGCAACCACACTTGGGAACTGGTGGATCTTCCACCTGGTGCTAAAACAATTGGTTGTAAATGGATTTTCAAAAAGAAATTGAGACCAGATGGCTCCATTGACAAATATAAGGCTAGATTAGTTGCTAAGGGCTTTCGACAGAAAGAGGGAATAGATTTCTTTGATACCTATTCTCCCGTGGCTAGGATGACTACAATCCGAGTGCTAGTTGCACTGGCTTCTATATATGATCTAAAAGTTCACCAAATGGATGTGAAAACTGCATTCCTGAATGGTGAACTTGATGAGGAGATTTATATGGATCAGCCAGAGGGATTTATAGTTTCCGGCCAAGAGCATAAAGTATGCAAGTTGGTGAAGTCCTTATATGGACTTAAGCAAGCCCCTAAGCAATGGCATCTTAAGTTTGACGAAGTCATTTGTTCTAATGGTTTTTCTATATGTGAATCTGATAAATGCTTGTATGTTAAAGTGTTTGATTATACTTGCATTATTTTGTGTCTTTATGTTGATGATATATTGATATTAGGCAATGACTTGATGTTGATAATTGAAACTAAACAGTTTCTGAGTGGAAAGTTTGACATGAAAGATCTGGGAGAGGCAGAGGTGATTTTGGGGCTTAGGCTTCTAAAGTCACCTGAGGCCTATTCCATATCACAATCTCATTATGTTGAGAAGGTGTTGAGTAGGTTTGGTCTATATGACTGCAAACCTGTGAGTACTCCTTTTGATCCAAGTGTCATACTTAAAAAACATCATGGTGAATGTGTTGAACAACTTAGATATTCACAGTTGATTGGTAGTTTAATGTATTTGTCAAATTGCAGTAGACCTGACATCTCTTTTGCTGTGAATAGACTTAGTAGATATACACATTGTCCTAACAAAATTCATTGGCATGCACTTGAAAGAATCTGCAGATACTTAAAAGGTACCTTATTTCATGCACTGCATTATGGTAGATATCCTCCTGTGATGGAAGGATATTGTGATGCCAGTTGGGTGACTGGAAAAGCCCAAGGAAAGGGTACCACTGGCTTTGTGTTTATGATGGGTGGTGGGGCAGTTGCCTGGAAATCCACCAAACAAACTATATTAGCTCGGTCTACCATGGAGGCCGAGTTAGTGGCAGCAGAAGTGTAATATCCCGGACCTTTCGGATCCTTCTTCATGGGTCCCGGATCTAGTTTTCGGAGCGTCCGGCTCCGTTGTGTCCGAAATTTCGTTTCGGACATCTTTCGTGTTCGGATCGGCGCGATCCGGAGTCGTTTCGGAGGCCCGGAAGCGTTCCGCGGCTTTTTCCGCGCGTGTTTTCCGATTCCCGGTGTGTGTTTCGGCTTTTCTCTTCGGACGCTCGTTGCGCGTGAACCGGGCTGTTCACACGGACACGAGTGGTACCGTTGCGATCGGTGCGTTCCGAGGATCGCGGGGGTGTGATTTCCTAATTTTTGGAATTTTACGGATTTTCCGGGTTTTTCTATAAAACCCTTTTTCTTTTCTCTCCCCCCCCCACCATCTTCTTCTTCCTCTCTTCTTCTTCCTCCTTCCTCCTCCACCGTGTCTCCCTCCCTCTCCCTCTCTTCCTCCCGGTTGGCCACGGCGAGCTCCCCTCCGGCTGCAGACGGCGGCGGGGCGACGGCGCGGTGACGTGGGCGGCGGCGAGGCGGTCGTGGGGGCGTGCGGCGAGCGTGGGAAGCTTAAGGAAGAACGAGGGTTTTCAAGCGTTCTTCGCGATTCGTGGACGATCCGGCGGAGCATTCGCTCCATTGAGGTAGGGTGACGTTCCCTAGCTCTTCGCCGTTCTTTTCCGTGGTTTGTAGGCCGCGGGGAGGCCGAGAGAGGCATGTTTGGGCTGTTTTTGGGGTTTTTCCATGTTTTGGGGTGAGCCGCCCGATCTATGGTTTTAGCCCATGATTCTATGTTTTGGTGGCTTAGATGCATGCTAGGGGTCCCCAGGGGTCTTCCCCCTTGTTTTCCCCCTCTCCGGTGGAGGTACGGGGGCGTGGTTGGTGTTTTTGGGGTTTTCCCGCCGTAGCGTGCTCTGGGGCAAGCGACGGTCACTCCAGTGACCGTCACATGCTTGTAACGCCCCTAGAGGGGTGCGTTACTTCCCTGGGTGTTGGCCTTTGGGGTCGAGGGCTGTAACGGTCCTGCGACTGGCCGCCGTTTGCTAGTGACGCCCCTGGGCTGGGCCGTCACATGCGTTTCGACCGTTGGTTTTTGACCGTTGGGGGTCAGGCCATGTAACGCACCGAGATAGGCGCGTTACATGCGTGTAACGCACTGGGGCAGGAGCGTTACTTCCTGTTGTCCCCCATGTGGATGGGCCAAGCGACGCACTGGGCCCAGCGCGTTACTTACAAGCGACGCGCTGGGGCAGGCGCGTCACTTCCCTTTCCATCCCGAGCGTGAGGGCCATGCGACGCGCTGGTCTAGGTGCGTCACATGCGAGTAACGCACTGAGCCCGACGCGTTGCTTGCAAGCGACGCGCCAGGGTAAGCGCGTTACTTTCCCTGTGGTTTTGGAGGGTGTGGGGCGCCGTGTGACGGCCTGTCTCAGGCGCGTTACTTTCAAACGACGCACTGGGGCAGGCGCGTCACTTCCCCTACCCCTCTGGCCGTGTGACGGTCTGCCTTAGACCGCCATTTGTAAGTGACGGCCCTAGAGTGGACCGCCATTTGGCTGTGACGGTCCAGGGTCGGACCGCCACTTCCTGTGTTGCCCCATGAGGGTGGCAACCTCGCTTTTCTCCGACCGTGGTCTCCGTGCGACGGGACTAGTGCGTGGGGTGATTCCCACACGTTGTCGGGCTTGGGCGTTGTTTTCCGTGACTTGAGAGTCTACTCCTTCAGTGACCCTCCACTAGTCGTAGCCTACTAGTACGCGTGTGCTAGTCGCACCAGGGAGTGGTGTACGGGCTGACCTTTAGAGACGGTTTGTGGACCGGTTACCGTTGGGCCCCACGTCTTGCAGCCAGAGTCCGGCTGAGGGGAAAACCGGTCAGAGGGCCAGACCAGGGACGCGCGGTCTGTGTGTGCACACGTGGTTGGGGGCGGTTGGACCCACGTCGACGGGCGTGACCCCAGCTAGTCACTTGTTGTGGTTACTTGTACGGTGTTTGCGCCTCGGGTAGGACCTACCATGTCAGGCGGTTCACCTGCGGTGCGGTGTAAGACGTCAGGGGACGCTACCGGCTGTGCTTCTAGTGGGTGGTACTCCTGTCGAGTACGGAGTGTCAGACTGTCAGTCGTGTGTTTCCGACCTTCGGGTTTTGACGGTTCGACCGTTGAGTTTCGGTCTTCTCGTACCGTGGCACGTGTGTCGGTTTGCGTGCCGTTAGGGTCTAGTTCTGTAGAGTACAGGGCTTTCCTTTCCGAGGTACCTTCCTACCGCTAGGGTAGTGGTTTCTCGTTTTACGAGGTAGGGTTCGAGTGATCCCTACTGAGTCTTGTTCCGAGACTCATTCCCTGCGTGTTTTCACCGTGTTTCAGGTGAGGCGCCACCTTCGGGGAGCGTGTCAGGAGCGCAGCGGAAGCGTGGTGCGGGTGCCCAGAGGTAGTGCCAGAGGTCAGAGCCGGGGGATGCCCCGTGTAGCTGTACTTTTCTTTCTTGTCACTGTACTAGTCGTGGACTACTGTTGCTGTTGTTGTTATTTTATTGTGGACCATGTAAAATGTTAATTCATTTCCTGCTTAATATCATAACTGTTTAATTTCTGCAATTATTTGTGATGCTTGTGTAGTTTCCACACCATCCTTTTAACCCTTCCGAGTCTTCGGGCTCGTGGGTGGCGGTGCGAGTCTCGGGTTATCGGGCCTTCCCGGTAATCGGATTCTCGGGTCGTTACAGCTGGTATCAGAGCGCGGTTGTGGAATTACATGAGAATCATAGGTAATTGTATTGGTCCACTAGTCCACAACGATGATGTACATGTGACGCTGGCATGGGGCACCGCGTGTTTTATTCTGACCTTCCGTTTCTGTGTTTTCTGTCTTGTGCTTCAGGAGCGAGGATGGCGCCGAGGAGGAGTTCTCGCTCTCAGCAGGGGCAGTCGGCTGGAGGTCAGGAGATCCAGCAGGGGGTCCAGAGGGACCAGGAGGAGCATAGCAGAGTTCCGGGAGCTACCGAGGCCGCGGATGCTGCGAGGGCTCCGGGGGCCGAGGGTTTTCTCCGTGGCATGTACCATCTCATGGCTCAGCAGTTCGGCGGAGAGGCCGGTGAGGGCTCGTCAGTCAGGGGTGGGCCAGGCCGAGCAGTGAGGGATTTCATGCAGTTTCATCCACCTTACTTTAGCGGCCAGGCAGACCCTGATGCGGCTCGTGATTGGCTTGATGAGATGGAGCGGGTGTTCAGTTCTGCGAAGAGTGCTGTCGAGGACAGAGTGGTGTTGGCCTACAACCAGTTGCAGGGTACGGCTCGGAGGTGGTGGTCTTCCGAGTGGAAGACGTCCTTTCAGCTTCGTCCGCTTGAGCAGATCGAGTGGGATGACTTTGTCAGTGCTTTCGAGCGTACGTACTGTCCAGATGTTGTTGCTACGCAGCGGATGCGGGAGTTTCTGGAGCTGGTGCAGGGTGACATGTCCGTGTTGCAGTACAGGGCCCGATTTGTCGAGCTGGGTCGGTACGCACCTCATATCATGGAGCATGAGAGGGTGAGGACGACGCAGTTTGTGCAGGGCTTGAGGCTGGAGCTGAGGCACCATCTGATCGCGAATGGGGCCACTGATCTCGAGACGGCGTCTCGTGTTGCGATTTCCTTGGAGATGGATATGCAGAGGACTCGAGGACCGATCAGCCAGGGGCAGTCTGTGTCAGGTCGCAGCCAGCAGTCGGCTACTCAGCAGCAGGGTTTCTTTCAGTCTGCGTCGGGTGGTTCAGGAGTACCGGCATCGGCAGCTTCGGTGACAGGATCTGCGTCCTTTGGCACGAAGGTCAAGAAGTTCTTCAAGAGAGGGTTCGGCAAGAAGAAGTCCAGGATCAGGGGCAGGCTTCATCGGGCAGTGTGCAGCAGCCGTTTCCTTTGCAGCGACAGGGATCGGTGGGTGGATCGCGAGGACCTTGTCCACGGTGTAGTGGGACCCACCCAGGCAGGCAGTGCACGGCGCCGATCATCTGTTTTCGGTGTGACCAGCCAGGGCACATGGCGCGCGACTGTCCTCAGAGGCCGCCGCAGCAGCAGGTTTCCCAGCAGCAGCAGCAGCAGGGACAGTATCCGCCGCTACCCAGGTCAGCTAGTGTGGGAGGCAGGCAGAGAGCTCGTGGCCAGATCACGCACTTGACCAGGGCAGAGGCAGTAGCGTCGCAGCTCGTGGAAGGTACCGTTCAGATTTTGGGTTGTGCGGCTCGGGTTTTATTTGATTCTGGCGCGTCTCATTCGTTCATTTCGGAGGATTTCGCGTCGAGCGTCGAGGAGCCGGTGACCCAGTTGTCCTGTGATTTGGCTGTGGAGTTGCCTTCGGGTGACTTTATGGTCACTCCGTATTGCTTCGACCAGGTTCCGGTGTGGATCGATGGGCGGAGTATGCCAGGCAGGTTGTATGCGTTGCAGCTTCGGGATTACGACGTGATTCTAGGCATGGATTGGCTCGAGACTCATGGAGCGGTGGTGGATTGTGGGATGAAGAGGGTCTACTTCCAACATCCGAGCAAGAGGACCTTCTATTTCCAAGGTATCCGTTCCGCCTCTTCTCGATTTCTTATCTCTGCTATTCGAGCCCGTCGATTGCTTGATTCAGGTTGTCAGGGTTTTCTCGCGTCTGTGGTTGTGTCTGACCGGATGGAGCCGAATGTCGAGGACATTGCGGTGGTGTGCGAGTTTCCCGATGTTTTTCCTGAGGAGTTGCCTGGATTACCTCCCCAGCGGGAGATCGATTTCGTGATCGAGGTTGTACCTGGTACGGGACCTTTGGCGAAGGCTCCCTACCGTATGGCCCCCGCGGAGTTGAGGGAGTTGAGGGCGCAGTTGCAGGAACTGTTGGCCAAGGGGTACATTCGTCCGAGCTTTTCCCCTTGGGGTGCGCCCGTGTTGTTTGTGAAGAAGAAGGACGGTAGTCTGCGGCTGTGCATTGACTATTGGCAGCTGAATGACGTGACCATTAAGAACAAGTATCCGTTGCCGCGGATTGATGACTTGTTCGACCAGCTGCAGTCTGCGCGAGTGTTCTCGCGGATTGATTTGCGGTCCGGTTACTATCAGCTGAGGATTCGCGAGTCCGATGTGGAGAAGACTGCGTTCAGTACGAGGTACGGGCATTATGAGTTTCTGGTGATGCCGTTTGGGCTCACCAATGCCCCAGCAGCCTTCATGGACTTGATGCAGAGGGTGTTCCACCCGTATTTGGACCAGTTCGTGGTCATTTTCGTGGATGACATCCTTGTTTATTCGCGGTCTGCTGAGGAGCATGCGTACCATTTGGGTGTGGTGCTGCAGACGTTGCGAGATCACCAGTTGTATGCGAAGCTCAGCAAGTGCGAGTTTTGGCTCAGCGAGGTGCACTTTCTGGGGCACGTGATTTCTGGTGATGGCATTTCCGTGGATCCCGCCAAGGTCGAGGCTGTGATGCAATGGCCGAGGCCGAGGTCGGTGACGGAGATCCGGAGTTTCTTGGGGCTTGCGGGTTATTATCGCCGGTTTATCCAGGATTTTTCCCGCATTGCGACCCCGATGACGAGGCTCACGCGGAAGGATGTGCCTTTCGTCTGGTCCGAGGAGTGTGAGCAGAGCTTTAGGGAACTGAAGAGATTGCTCACCTCGGCTCCGGTGTTGGTTTTGCCTTCTGGATCGGGAGGTTTTGTGGTGTGTACAGATGCTTCCGGCGTCGGATTGGGTGCTGTTCTGATGCAGCATGGTAGAGTGGTGGCTTATGCATCTCGGCAGCTAAAGCCCCATGAGGAGAACTACCCTACCCATGACCTTGAGTTGGCGGCAGTGATCTTCGCGCTGAAGATCTGGAGGCATTATCTGTACGGTGAGAAGTTCGAGGTGTTCACTGACCATCAGAGTTTGAGGTATGTGTTCTCGCAGAGAGATCTGAACCTCAGACAGAGGCGTTGGATGGAGTTCATGAAGGACTATGACTTCACCCTGTCTTATCAGCCGGGCAGGATGAATGTCGTCGCCGATGCCTTGAGTAGGAAGGTTGCGGTCAGTACCTTGATGCTGAGGAAGTGGAGGCTCTGGGAACAGGTGCCCGAAGTATCTTTCAGGCTCAAGATTCCCCAGGAGCCAGGGTTGGCAGTGCTTGCGAGTCTGACTGTCACTCCTGCTATTCGTCGTCAGGTGACAGAGGCTCAGCATGCGGACCCTGAGTTGCCCCGGATTCTTGCGATGGCTGATGTGGAGCTCGGCGAGGACGGTGCTGCGAGGTTTCGTGGCAGGCTGTACGTCCCAGCGGAGGAGCAGGTTCGTCGTGCGGTGTTACGCGAGGCTCATGGGAGCAGGTACACTGTGCACCCGGGTGCGACGAAGATGTATCGGAACTTGCGGAGGCAGTTCTGGTGGCCTGGCATGAAGAGAGATGTGGCCGAGTTTGTGGCCAGGTGCCTGATCTGTCAGCAGGTGAAGGCGGAGCATCAGCGACCAGGCGGTACTCTCCAGCCCTTGGATGTTCCTGCTTGGAAGTGGGACCATGTGACCACGGATTTTGTGGTGGGGTTGCCCAGAACCCCGACTGGGCAGGACAGTATTTGGTTGCTGGTGGATCGGCTGACGAAGGTGACGCGGTTGCTACCGGTCAAGGTCAGCTGGAGCGTGCCTAAGTTGGCTCGTCTTTATGTGGAGCGGATCGTGCCGTTGCATGGGGTTCCCATTTCGATCGTGTCGGATCGGGATCCGCGCTTCACTTCTGGATTCTGGAGGAGTTTCCAGCGAGCTCTTGGCACGGAGTTGGCATTTAGCTCGGCGTATCATCCACAGTCAGATGGTCAGTCTGAGAGGACCATTCAGACTTTGGAGGACATGCTGAGATCCTGCTGCCTGGAGTGGCAGGGGAGTTGGATTCATCACCTACCGTTAGTGGAGTTTGCCTATAACAACAGCTTTCATTCGAGCATCGGCATGGCTCCTTATGAGGCATTGTATGGGCGTCCTTGTCGGACTCCACTTGATTGGTTTGAGGTGGGTGAGCGTGTTTTGACGGGACCGGAATTGGTGCAGCAATGTGTGGATGTTGTGCACCTGGTTCGTCAGAACATGTTGGCGGCCCAGAGTCGGCAGAAGAGCTATGCTGACCGTAGGCGGCAGCCCCTCGAGTTCGCCGTGGGCGATCATGTGTTCTTGAGAGTTTCTCCGATGAAGGGGGTGATGCGGTTTGGACGGCGTGGGAAGCTGAGTCCCCGCTATATTGGTCCTTTCGCGATTGTGGAGCGCATCGGTGAGGTTGCTTACCGGTTGCAGTTACCCTCTGAGTTGGCGTCGGTGCATGACGTGTTCCACGTCTCTATGTTGCGGAAGTATATGCCCGATGACTCTCATGTGCTCGAGTTTTCCGTTTGGCCTGAGGTGACTCCAGATCTTTCTCTCCCAGAGTTTCCGATCCGCGTGGAGGATAGGCGAGAGCAGCGCCTGCGGAACAAGGTCATTCCCTTGGTAAAGGTCGTGTGGCAACGACACTCTGGTGGTGAGGCTTCGTGGGAACGTGAGGACGAGATGCGTCAGCAGTTCCCGTACCTGTTTGAGTGAGTCTTCCTCTTCTTTCCCCTTGGGTTGTTCTCAATTTCGAGGACGAAATTCCTTAAGGGGGGAGGGCTGTAATATCCCGGACCTTTCGGATCCTTCTTCATGGGTCCCGGATCTAGTTTTCGGAGTGTCCGGCTCCGTTGTGTCCGAAATTTCGTTTCGGACATCTTTCGTGTTCGGATCGGCGCGATCCGGAGTCGTTTCGGAGGCCCGGAGGCGTTCCGCGGCTTTTTCCGCGTGTGTTTTCCGATTCCCGGTGTGTGTTTCGGCTTTTCTCTTCGGACGCTCGTTGCGGGTGAACCGGGCTGTTCACACGGACACGAGTGGTACCGTTGCGATCGGTGCGTTCCGAGGATCGCGGGGGTGTGATTTCCTAATTTTTGGAATTTTACGGATTTTCCGGGTTTTTCTATAAAACCCTTTTTCTTTTCTCTCTCCCCCCACCATCTTCTTCTTCCTCTCTTCTTCTTCCTCCTTCCTCCTCCACCGTGTCTCCCTCCCTCTCCCTCTCTTCCTCCCGGTTGGCCACGGCGAGCTCCCCTCCGGCTGCAGACGGCGGCGGGGCGACGGCGCGGTGACGTGGGCGGCGGCGAGGCGGTCGTGGGGGCGTGCGGCGAGCGTGGGAAGCTTAAGGAAGAACGAGGGTTTTCAAGCGTTCTTCGCGATTCGTGGACGATCCGGCGGAGCATTCGCTCCATTGAGGTAGGGTGACGTTCCCTAGCTCTTCGCCGTTCTTTTCCGTGGTTTGTAGGCCGCGGGGAGGCCGAGAGAGGCATGTTTGGGCGTTTTTGGGGTTTTTCCATGTTTTGGGGTGAGCCGCCCGATCTATGGTTTTAGCCCATGATTCTATGTTTTGGTGGCTTAGATGCATGCTAGGGGTCCCCAGGGGTCTTCCCCCTTGTTTTCCCCCTCTCCGGTGGAGGTACGGGGGCGTGGTTGGTGTTTTTGGGGTTTTCCCGCCGTAGCGTGCTCTGGGGCAAGCGACGGTCACTCCAGTGACCGTCACATGCTTGTAACGCCCCTAGAGGGGTGCGTTACTTCCCTGGGTGTTGGCCTTTGGGGTCGAGGGCTGTAACGGTCCTGCGACTGGCCGCCGTTTGCTAGTGACGCCCCTGGGCTGGGCCGTCACATGCGTTTCGACCGTTGGTTTTTGACCGTTGGGGGTCAGGCCATGTAACGCACCGAGATAGGCGCGTTACATGCGTGTAACGCACTGGGGCAGGAGCGTTACTTCCTGTTGTCCCCCATGTGGATGGGCCAAGCGACGCACTGGGCCCAGCGCGTTACTTACAAGCGACGCGCTGGGGCAGGCGCGTCACTTCCCTTTCCATCCCGAGCGTGAGGGCCATGCGACGCGCTGGTCTAGGTGCGTCACATGCGAGTAACGCACTGAGCCCGACGCGTTGCTTGCAAGCGACGCGCCAGGGTAAGCGCGTTACTTTCCCTGTGGTTTTGGAGGGTGTGGGGCGCCGTGTGACGGCCTGTCTCAGGCGCGTTACTTTCAAGCGACGCACTGGAGCAGGCGCGTCACTTCCCCTACCCCTCTGGCCGTGTGACGGTCTGCCTTAGACCGCCATTTGTAAGTGACGGCCCTAGAGTGGACCGCCATTTGGCTGTGACGGTCCAGGGTCGGACCGCCACTTCCTGTGTTGCCCCATGAGGGTGGCAACCTCGCTTTTCTCCGACCGTGGTCTCCGTGCGACGGGACTAGTGCGTGGGGTGATTCCCACACGTTGTCGGGCTTGGGCGTTGTTTTCCGTGACTTGAGAGTCTACTCCTTCAGTGACCCTCCACTAGTCGTAGCCTACTAGTACGCGTGTGCTAGTCGCACCAGGGAGTGGTGTACGGGCTGACCTTTAGAGACGGTTTGTGGACCGGTTACCGTTGGGCCCCACGTCTTGCAGCCAGAGTCCGGCTGAGGGGAAAACCGGTCAGAGGGCCAGACCAGGGACGCGCGGTCTGTGTGTGCACACGTGGTTGGGGGCGGTTGGACCCACGTCGACGGGCGTGACCCCAGCTAGTCACTTGTTGTGGTTACTTGTACGGTGTTTGCGCCTCGGGTAGGACCTACCATGTCAGGCGGTTCACCTGCGGTGCGGTGTAAGACGTCAGGGGACGCTACCGGCTGTGCTTCTAGTGGGTGGTACTCCTGTCGAGTACGGAGTGTCAGACTGTCAGTCGTGTGTTTCCGACCTTCGGGTTTTGACGGTTCGACCGTTGAGTTTCGGTCTTCTCGTACCGTGGCACGTGTGTCGGTTTGCGTGCCGTTAGGGTCTAGTTCTGTAGAGTACAGGGCTTTCCTTTCCGAGGTACCTTCCTACCGCTAGGGTAGTGGTTTCTCGTTTTGCGAGGTAGGGTTCGAGTGATCCCTACTGAGTCTTGTTCCGAGACTCATTCCCTGCGTGTTTTCACCGTGTTTCAGGTGAGGCGCCACCTTCGGGGAGCGTGTCAGGAGCGCAGCGGAAGCGTGGTGCGGGTGCCCAGAGGTAGTGCCAGAGGTCAGAGCCGGGGGATGCCCCGTGTAGCTGTACTTTTCTTTCTTGTCACTGTACTAGTCGTGGACTACTGTTGCTGTTGTCGTTATTTTATTGTGGACCATGTAAAATGTTAATTCATTTCCTGCTTAATATCATAACTGTTTAATTTCTGCAATTATTTGTGATGCTTGTGTAGTTTCCACACCATCCTTTTAACCCTTCCGAGTCTTCGGGCTCGTGGGTGGCGGTGCGAGTCTCGGGTTATCGGGCCTTCCCGGTAATCGGATTCTCGGGTCGTTACAAGAAGTGACTGGGAGAGAAGCAGAATGGCTGAAGAATCTTATGGTTGAGCTTCCATTGCTGAGTAAGCCAATTCCTGCCATCTCTATTCACTGTGATAGCCAAGCTGCAATAGCTAAGGCTAAAAGTGAGAAAATAAATGATAAATTGAGTACTCATATAAGATTAAAATTAAAATTTGTGAGAGAGTACTTGAACAAAGGAATAGTCTCTTTAGACTATGTGAAATCAGTAAAGAATCTTGCTGATCCTCTAACCAAGGGATTAAATAGAAATTTGGTTGAACAATCATCGAGGGGGATGGGGCTTAAGCCCATGTTAAACACCATCACTAGTAATCCAACCTGATGTTTGGAGATCCCATAACACAGGTTCAATGTGAAAGCTAGATGAATGGGTGTATTGTAGAGAGCACTTGTTAGAGACTGGTGTGTCAATGTCCATCCCTATGATGAAGTGCTTATTCTGGAACAGTAAAGGGTGAGTTACAACTCTTAATGAGTCCAAAGGCCTATATGGCGAGGTGTAGATACGTTTCAGTGCACCTTGGAGGATTCACCTATGTGAGTGTGATTGTGTGGCCGTAATCTATGGGATTTTTTGGGCTAGTCCCTAGAGCGCTCATGAAACAAGATACATAGCACATGGCCAGAAAGTGCTACCCCGTGAGAACACCACTATTGACTAATGATATGTGTGTTGTATGAAACCTTCTTCATAAGGGTCTAAGTTCAAGACATAGTTCACTTAGATCTGTGGAGGAGGGGAAGTACATCACTATGTGAAGGTTCAAGTCGGAAGACACCTTCACTTATGCGTGTCATCTCAGGCTCTTGTAGATTCGTGTCTCAACCTTTTAAAATTTTTTCTTGGTGGGCGAATGTTGGAATTTGTGTTTTAAATTTTAAAAGATTTGAGTCTCTCTTTATATTGTTTAGTCCCACATTGGAAAATGGAAAAAGTTTCCATTTATTTTTAGTTGGGACTTGTGTCTTCATTGTGTATACCTTTGAGGAGACTATGGAGGTTGACCCGTTTGGGCT
Organism: Amorphophallus konjac; assembly: GCA_022559845.1. NCBI lineage: Eukaryota > Viridiplantae > Streptophyta > Magnoliopsida > Alismatales > Araceae > Amorphophallus > Amorphophallus konjac. The sequence continues at coordinate 420,476,556 of CM040122.1, read as the reverse complement.
AGTGGGCTCCTTGGCCCATATCCTCTATTTCACACACGCGCGAATTGCCTTGCCTTGCCGTGGCCGTGGCCGTGTCGTGCGTGCGTGTGATTCTCATTAGATTATTTTATTTTTATTTTGTGACCGTTTGACTACGCGTCTCTTGGATTCTCTCCGCGTCTCTTCGGATTCCCTTCCTTGGGCGGTTGTGTGTGACTCGGTCTAGGGTCGCTTCCCAAGGGGGTATATGAGGGGGTCGTTTTTCTGGGAGAGGCACGGTTTTCGGTTCTCTCTAACCCGAAAACTATCTCTCACGAACTCCTCTCTCCCATCGTCTTCTTCCTCTTGCAAGAGCCGTCGGTCTTTGTGGTGTTCGCCCCCGGCAACGCGAGTTGGAGTGCACCTTCGCGTCGCCACCGGTTCTGGGTCGTCGTATCTTGGGGGAAGTTCCGTCGCGAAGCCTATCTGCACCGGAGTAGGGGCGGAACGACTCTAAAGAAAGCGAATACGTGCTTCGACCTGTGTTTGATCCTCTTGATCTTAATTCCCGTTGATTTCTGTGCTTCGATCTAGTAAAATATCTCTACCCGTGCACTACTATTTTCTATCATCTGTGTGTATTTCCTGAAACTCTTCATTGCATTTTAGCATCCTATAATTTGCTTTCATTATGTAACCTTTTGTCAGAGCGACAAGTGGTTGCAAATGCTTATTTACAGGCTATATAATTAATATTTCCTGGTTTGTTATGGTGAGGCAGAGATTTGAGCAATAATCACATTGGTGGGGCTATACCGGATAATCTACCTCTTACCATGCAACGCTTGTATGTACAATTGATTGGATTCTCACCTTGTTGAAACAAGATTATGCATTTTTGGCAGGATAAACTTCATCAGCATGTGTATTCCTTTTTGTTGAGTTCGGGTGCAACGGCAATCAAGAGGGGAGGGGTGAATTGATTGGTGCCTAATTAAAAAATTCCTTAGAACAAAAATTAGCATTGGTAAAACTTATACCCTCATCTAGATACTCTCCCTCACAAGGCGCATGTACTTACACGAGGACGTGGAAATAAGCTGGAATATGAATCCACTAAGCGATAGCAATATAATGCTCAACTCCCACGGAGAGCTCACTCGACAAACAAACGGCGCAAGCAAAACAATCTCAGCAGACGCAAGATTTTTAGGTGGTTCGGGTTCACACCAGTGCCCCCTACGTCCACCCCTCACCAAACCCGGTGAGGATTCCACTATCTTGTAAACACCTTACAAGACAGTACACACGGAGCCACGCTCCACCACACATGCAGGTAAACACCTGCACACACGGGGTACAACCCCCAATCACACACACAGGCTATTCCTACACACACGGGGAACGACTTTCCCAACCGCACAAGCAGGCTATTCCTGCACACACGGGGAACGACTTCCCTAACCACCGACAGGCACTCGGAGATCCAATCTCCGAGCACACACAATATATTCGTTCAGAAATGATCAAGATATGCAATAATAGATACAATGAACTCAAGATGTACTCTAAAGACCGAAACAAAAATAATCTATCAAGTGTAAAGCTCCCCCTTCTCTGGATGATCCGGTTCTTTTTGGTGTCGTAGATGGATGATTATGATTTCAGCATCATCTCGTTCCTTTCTTCATTCCGCTCCTCTTTCTCTTCTTCGACGAGCTCCAAAGATACCTTGAAGTAGATGCATTCCCCTTCTCTTCTTCTTATTCTCTCCTTCTTCCCTTTCTTCTTCTACAAGATAGAAAATGTTAGCACATTAGGGTTCTTACTTCTAAAATTCGGAGAAGATATATATATATATATATAGTAAGGAGTGACCAAATGACCCATCTAACCCTTCTAGAACATGTTAAAGATACCCTCATAAGTGTAGGAACCATTTGGGGGCAATTGAGTAAGATTAGAGGGGCAACCAAGTTGAGAAAGTTGGGTTTCGAATGACTTGAAGCGAACCACGCCGGAAAGAGTCGACTCTGGGAGTTGACTCTCCCTGGCAGGCGCACTGGGCAGCGCCCAGTCCAGCAGGAGTCGACTCCTAGAGTCGACCCCTACAGCTGGGTGTTACCCAGTCTGCTCAGGGCAGAACACCACAAAGTGGGGGTCGACTCTGGGAGTCAACCCTTGCCTATGCAGAGTGAAACATGAGCTTGTAAGTTGACTTGACTCTATTCTTGACAGTTATGGGTCGACTTGGCTCGATCTAAAACTTACCAAAACTTGACCATTTAGCATGTTTTGATGTAAATAAAATCTCACCAATGACATTTGATATTGAAAAGTGTCAACCATCAATTTCAACCTAAAAAACAAGACAAAACAATTGATTTGCATGAGGATCAAAATTTATGCATCAAGGATAATATATTAAACTTGTTCACTCAAAATGCTTCAATGAACTCACTAAAACATATGTTAAACTTCTATTTACAACCATCCTTGGAGTTATATACATGATGAAACAACCTAAGAACATTCATGAAATCCCAATCAAGCTATCTTCACAAAATCCATCTTCAAGCAAGCACACACGGTTTGTTATCATTAAAACCCAGATACCAAAATCAACTAGGGGATCCAATAATCTCCCCCTTTTTGATGATGACAAAACGATGTGTGCGTGAATTTCAAAAGATAGAATAGACGCAATTCATTCAATGAAAACTTGTATGTGCAGAATGTAACCTTGTAACCAAGATCAAAACTGATGTAGATTTGGCATTGAATTAACAGCTTGAAAATTGAACTGAACTTTTCTCCCCCTTTTTGTTAAAGTATGGCAAAGTGAACAGTGTGAATCAATGTGTAACTGTTAGAGAGAAATTAAGCACACCTAGTCTCCCTCTTTTTGTCATCAACAAAAAATGATTGACAATGGGTTTATTTGAAAGTGATATGTACAAGAGTAGCCTAAAGTTATGTATAGAATATGCAGAATTTGATACCCGATTATTGAATATGAAACTAGATGATTGAGAGAAGGTGTTGAAATATGAAGATGTGAAAATATATGCAAACAAGCAAGCAAGCATAACCCTCAAGCATGCAAATAACAATATATCTCCCTCAACTCAATGCCTACGTTTTGGATTAGAATTAGGGCCTTTAACATGGTATCACAGCCTTGTTTACCCATTGGATCTATATGTGGACACTTGGCCCTACCCGTGAAGTGCCCCTAATTGGTTGGTTTGGCGCAAGGGGGGTGTTGTGGTTTAGACCCTATTTAACACGGAAAAAATTCAAGGGTGTTCATTTGTTGAACATAAATGCACATTTGTTAGCTATTCAAATAACATGTGCATTATCACTTCTGCGAATTTGGGTTTATTAGATGATTTAAGTTCGGGTATTAGACATTTTCCCCTCGATCACAGTCGTTGTTTATTTATATCGGCATAAAGTCCGAATAACCTTGATTGTCTGTCAAAGAAACCTTTAACCTCTATTCGTTGTGATATTAATGATCTTGATGTTCGCCCATTATGGGTACATATACTTGCAAGAAAATTTGAAGGCATCTCATTCTTGGAATATATGTAATTTGGATTATAATTTATCTTTCAAGACCTTTACATTTGGTCTTGGTCATGTACGGGCCATCATGCTTACTTCCGGCCACGACTCGACTTCTGGATTTACTTCAGTTTGTATTTGGGCCTTTGAATTTACTTTTGTCACGATCAGACGGTTGAATTTGAATTTCATCACGATCGGACCGTTGGAACGCCAAGATGATCACTATCGGTTCGTCGGATCTGCTTCTAGTCACGATCTAATCATCAAATTTGTTCCAGATTGATATCTGATCGTTGAATTTGCTCTGGATCAAGATTTGATCGTTAGATTGGTTTATGTTCTCGATCTGGCTGTTGAATTTACTTTGAATCACAATTCGATCGTTGGATTGGCTCCAAATCGACATCTGACCAATTTCCTTATGATCTGTCTGTTGGATTGCCAGCATAATCACTATCGGACTGTTGGAGTTGCTTCTTGGTCATGATCACTTTTTTGACGGTGATCGAACCCTTAATTTGACTTGATGTCAATAAAGAACATTTCCACGCAAGTTAGGGGTATATTTGTAATATTTTTTCCATCAGGGTATTTCTGCAGTTTTTCCAAACATCAGGATATTCTTATAGTTTTAGAAGAACTTTAGACATTTGCGTCCTTTTTGACCCTTTTGGGGTATTTTTGTAGCTTCTAACCCTTTATGGGTATTTCTACAATTTCAGATCCTTTTTGGAGATTTCTGTAGTTTCTAACCATTTCTAGGTATCTCTATAGTTTCTAACCATTTTTGGGTATTTCTACTGTGTCGGACCCATTTTGGATATTTTTGCAATTTCTCGATATTTTGAAGCACCTATGCCATTTCTTGACTTTTTAGAGCATTTCTATCATTTCTTGACTTTTTCGAACATTATATTATTTCTTGCCTTTCCAAGATATTTCTATCATTTCTTTACTTTTCAGGGTATTCATGTCATTCCTTGACTTAATACAGGGCAAGGATCAGGGTTTGCCGACCCGGTTTCGGCGCGGGACGGGTCGGGTCGGGCGGGTCGCACAGCGACCCGGTCCGCCCCATTGGGCTCGCGACGATTAGTTTTTTTATTTTTTTTTAAATTTTCTAATAAATTTATTTTAAAAGATTAAATGTTATATATATTTAAAAATATTAGAATGTAGAGTTTATTTAAGATAATAGATCCATACTAAATTATACATAATTAATTATATAAAAATTACATATTACACCGCTTAATTAAATATCCTATTATATATAATACATAAAAATTTATTTCAATTACTAAATATGTAAAAGTAAACAGTGACATAATAATGACATTCATTCATGAAGTATAAAATACAAAAACTCACTAATCCTCGTCCATCTGTGAAACCCGAATCCCAAAACTCACTCATCCTCCTCATCTGTGTAACCTGAATCCCAAAACTCACTCATCCTCATCATCAGTGAAGCTCGAATCCCAAAACTCATCATCAGATACATGAGACTGATCACCCGTATAATCTAACTCTATCCTAGTGGGTGGAGGTACATGTGGGTGGGACTGAAAATATGTAACCATCTGCACAAATGATGGGTCGTGTGCTGCGGTGGAGGGTACATGAAAATCTGTAAAAAAAGTCCTCACTACATCTATAGCTTCAATTCTATCATGTGCGACTGGTGCTGGTGCTGGTGCTGCTCGAACTCTAGACGTGGAGGAAGATCCTGCTCCGCCCTGTGCTCGTGGTGGAGGTACCCGGGACGTAGAAGAAGATGTCCTCGGTGTGCTACGAGAACCGTATCTATCCTGTAACTGTGTCCGAAAGGAATGTCGAACATCTCCCGGAACTCGGTCGCATGCACGAACATCGCGTCCCACTCCCGCAAGGTGCTCCGCAAACCTGTGTATGCCGGTGACGCGATGTTCGCAGTATCTACAGTGCACATGTCCATCACCCTCAACAGAGTATCCATGCTCCCACGCAGGGTGACGCCGTCCGTCCATGATGACCTGCAAATGATGTAAAAGTTTACATTAGTGATTTCAATGATAAGTACAGAACTCTATATATGAAGAAATCTACAATTAATTATTAGTTAGTTATAAATATAACCAAATGATACATACTAATTAAGAGTATGGACCCAAACTGGGCCAGTGCCCATCTCCAAACAATTTGACATTAAACGTGGTACGCAGATAGGACAGATAGTCTTCATAGCGCATTGAACCTGAATAGTGGTACGCAGATAGGCCAGTGCCCATCTCCAAATAATTTCAATGATAAGCACTAGTATTCTGACGAGGACTCCGTTGGTCACCTTGAGAACCACCACCTCCATGGGATGAAGACCCTGTCGGTGTACTCTCAGCATCGGAGTCATGACTCCCACTAATGCGGGGCTCAACAGAAGGCTCGGGAGTGTCGTCATCTGCATTGGGATCTAATGTCTCCATGTCTGCAATATCTATCGGATTTAATGGTGGTCCCTTGTCCTTCTTGCTGGTGAATAATGTGGTCCATGATAATTTTTTCTTCTGTGGAGCAGGGGGCGGCTTACATGCTGCATGTTGTGTCCCTCTAGATGCCTGAGAAGCAGAAGCCTGCTTAGATAATTTTTCAATTTACTTTCTATTGTGTAAGTCTGTACGTATACCTGAGAAGACTGATTGGGTGCCTTAGCCTTAGATGTTGAGCGTCGGGACGCAGGAGACTGAGATGGTTGTTTCGATGCTACCGAAGACTATACAATTGAAAGAAGAATATATTCAATTACCAATGAATTATATATTAACAAATGTAGAAATGACAATATAATTTCACCTCTCTAAATGAGGAACTCCCCCTAGCCTCTCTTGAAGTGGATAACCTTCTTGGTTCCGCAGATATTGAATGCCGCGGTGCAGCAACTCGGGACCACTGTTCTCCCGCAATGTTGTCATTTGTCGGACCGACCTGCAATATATTCCTTACATCATACATCAATATATGACTACGCTATCTAATGAAATTTGCGAATCGATTTTCATGTATTAATTCACCTGAGGTGGCTCTTGACGCTCAATTGATGGAGGTTGCATCAATCGCTCCCATGCTGTATCATCGTACGCATACGATGTGTCTCCACCCCCAATGACGAGGTTTTCATCTAAATTAATTTCATCATCACGTCCCGTTGCTGACTCGTCACCACCCAAATGCACATGGGTGTCATCTCCCTCCCCGACTGCCTCTTGTACAGCTGATGCGAGAAAAGTATTAGGCCGTGGTGTCTCGCCAGGTTCTTCAGCCTCCTCGTCCAATTCTGCCTCACCACGCTCGGTTGTCGCTCTTGCAACCCATGCTACCATAGGGTCATCATCGTCTCGCAAGTACACAGTATCCGTTGGGTCGTAATCTCCCTCTTTGTATCTATTTGTACATGCCGGACCTTTAGCCTCATGTTGTAATGAACATACACCATTTTGTCTAGCCTGCGGTGTGTTAGCCTATTCCTCAGCTTAGTATGCAAGAAGGAGAACGTCGACCAATTCCGCTCACACCCACTCGACGAGGATGTTTGCGATAGAACTCTCATTGCGATCTTCTTTAATACAGATGCACTTGTGCCGTAATTTAGCCACCACTCAGCTGTGTTTAAGACAGATCACGTACAATATAATAATTAGATGTAAAAATTACTTCTCGAGACATAGAAGGTACATTGTGAAGACACATTACCTGGGTCGAGTCTATCACGACTGGCCATGGCATTAGGTGTCGCAAATGAACCAATTCCCTCTCTAAATGTTTTCATCTGCATTATCAAAAAATATGAAGTGTATATTTCATTTAATATTGTCAATGTTAAAATATCCAAGTATACCTCATTCAACGCATCAGCAGCATCTGTTGGGGTGAAAGACAATCGGTCTACCACAATGTTGACCGATTCTATCAACGTATCGTCATAAGCAAGGGCCCGAGCATATTGGAAGGCCGGATGTAGATAGTACGCTGCAATCGTAAGACAATGAATTACATATTAATATCAACTGAAAATCACAGCTCATTGATTGGACGAGAATGTAAGTGTTTACCTGCCATGTGAAGATCGCGGCTCATTTGTCTGTCCCATCTGTCCTCCACAATCTCTAGAATGGTGGGTCCATATTTTTTGGACGTTGTAAGGATCTTCCGCTTGGCTGCTTCTATTTTGCTGTACACCAACCCCATGGTTGGTACTCTATCCCCATCCACGCATCGTAGAACCTCATACAGTGGCTCTATCAATGACACTAATACCTTCACTCGTTCCCAAAAATTCGAGGTGTTGACAATCCACTCGACCTCCGCCCCTTCACGTGAAGCAGCAAAAGAGGAACTCAGCCAGGTCTCACCTCTAAACATTTGTTTCAACCCATCCTTGTGCTTCAATAGACTCTGCAATGCGATGTAGTTGGTGGCAAATCGTGTGATGCCAGGCCTCAACAGTTCGCCGCCACAATGCTCCCTCATCCATGCCAATACAAGTGTGTGGTTGTAGATATATTTCGTGATTTTTTGTGCCACCTCGACCACAGATTTTACCATACGAAGCTGCCCAATCTTCTTCAGCATCAGATCTACACAATGCGCTACACAGGGGGTCCAGAAAATGTGCCATTTTTTCTTCATTAGCTCCTCCCCGGCCTTCTTATAGTTCGACCCATTGTCAGTCACAACTTGCACAATGTACTCCTCCCCAATCTCAGTCACCACTTGCTCCATCAATGACAAAATATATTGATGACTATGAATTTGACCAGACGCATCCACTGATTTGTGAAAGAATACATGTCTGTCACAATAAACAAGGAAGTTGATCAGGCTAGATTTTGTGGTACCTGACCATCCATCACACATCAGTGTGACTCCGTACTTTGTCCATTTCTGCTTGAATGAGTCAATGTAACTCTTGATCTCAGCAACCTGTTCATCAAGGTATACGCCAGCCAATTCTCTCGCTGTAGGTGGCTGCACGTGTAGCCCAAGGACCTGTGCTTCCTGAAACATTGGCTTGTAGTAAGGGCTATTGGCTGCATTGAAAGGAAGACCCGCGTGGTGCCACCATTTTGCAACAGCTTGACCAAGTTTCCATTTAGTTCCCTTCTGGCCATACGCATCGTCCATCCTCGTTTGCTTGCCATGCTCTCGGGATAGTGCACCGGGCTCCACATCTTCAATGTTGATCGATTGTGTCATTTTTCTTTGTGTCCCCGAGTCACCAGTCAATAAACTCCTTATGCCTCGTGGTTGTCGAGTCGTAGATGAACCACTACTCCCTGATGCTCCGGTCCTCGCGGCCTCGCGACTACGAACTGTAGTCTCCTCGGGATGTCTTGACTCTTCCATGCTCTGACGTACTGCCTCACGAAACTCGGCTTCGTATGGATCGTTCACAGTGACATACACATTAGCCTGCTCAGTACGTGCTTGTTCGTCTTCGTCACTGGGTGTCCATGCACATTCCTCCTCGTTGCTGGCGCTTGCGATTCTACTCACTGCCGCTTGATCCCTTTTCTTCTTTTTTTCCTTTTCTTGCATCTCAGCTCTCTTCTCCCGCAGGTGCCTAGCCATTGCAAGTTTCACATCTCTATGCACATGGGTACACCCAGCAACCTCAGAGTATCCTGCCCCGGCTCCTCCTGCCAAATGCTTCTTCAACCGAGACACCCCTCCTCCCCGGTGTTCTATTTTACAATAGTTACAACGCCAACACCTACGGTTTCCATCCAACAAAACTCCGTGTGACCACCCAATATCACTTGTTCGTTCCTTAGGAGCCATAGAGTGCTAAGGCCTAAAATTAAGAAATTTAAATTATGAAAATATATTATTTGCCATCTACAATTAACATTGAACATAATTTCATTATTTACGTACCATGCAAGACTAAATTCAATATTTAATACATGTTAATATAATTTAGTTCAAAATAATATCATTATTTCTATAACAAACATATAAGGTTAATATTTATAATTAATACATATACATTAACTTTAAAATTATTTATCACTAATTAGATATTTAAAATTACATCTCTAATTAAATTACATGACACATATAAATTATAAACATATTTAAATAATTTACATTATACATATAAATTAACTTTAAAATTATTTGTAAAATATTTATCACTATTTATATATTAAATTATAAACATCTCTAATTAAATTACATTATAGATCTAAAGTAACTTTAAAATTATTTATAAAATATTCAAGAGAGTTTACATTAAAAACATCTCTATTTAAATTATATTATAGATCTAAATTAACTTTAAAATTATTTATAAAATATTCAACACTATTTACATTAAAAACACCTCTACTTAAATTACATTATACATCTTAATTACATTTAAAATTATTTGTAAAATATTTATCAATAAATTTATATTTAAATTCAAAACATCTCTACTTAATTTAAATTATAAATATTACCTCTAATTTTTTGTAAAATATTTCTCACTATAGATATATTTAAATGAAAAACATCTTTAAAATTTTTAAAATTAATTATTATATTATTTTACGTCTACAACTAATAATGAAAATAATATCATTAATTCTACAAAATTAAATTTTAAATTTAATACATCTCAATTAAATTTAATATTTAAACATGAATTAAGTAATATATCAAACATAAATGTATTTCTACAATATGAATTAAACGATATTTATATTATTTCTACAACACGAATTAAATAATATATCAATATATTTAATTCTACAACATGAATTAAATAAAAATTATATTTTTTCTACAACATGAATTCAACAATACATCAAAAATAATATTAAACAATGACAATCTAACAAATTTTATTCTTACACTTTTTTAAATTAAAAAAGATATAAAATTTTAAAAAATTAATTTTTTTTCCTCCCCCCCCAAACCGCCCTTGGCCCAGCCCCCCCCCCACAGTCGCAGACGCCCCCCGTCCCCGACGGTGGCAGACGCCCACCCCCCCCGTCCCCCACGGTGGCAGACGCCCAGTCCACCCCCCCGCCGTCCCCCCACCGCCTGCCGGTGGCAGACGCCCAGCCCCCCCCCCCCCCCCCCCCCCCCCCGCCCCCCCGCCCCCCCCACGGCCTGCCGGTGGCAGACGCCCAGCCCCCCCCCCCCCCCCGCCCCCCCGCCCCCCCCACGGCCTGCCGGTGGCAGACGCCCAGCCCCCCCCCCCCCCCCCCCCCGTCCCCCACGGCGGCAGACGCCCAGCCCCCCCCCCCCCCCCACGGCCTGCCCCACTCACCCGATGGCAGACGGCCAGCCCCCCCCCCGCCGTCTCCCACCTCCGTCCACCTCCGGCCAGATCCGGCTGGCAGACGGCCTCCTCCCCCACCCCCACGTCCGGCCACATCCAGCGGTCGACGCCCCCCCCTTCCCCACCCCCGATCATTTAAAAAAAAATTTCACCTACCTACCTCCGATCGCCGCCCTGAGCCGCCCAAAGCCGCCGGCCGCCGCTCTGATCGCCGTCCGCCGCCGCTGCACCGCCGTTCGCCGGTGGGAGGGATGGAGGGAGCCTCCCCCTTCGGCCCGTTAAATGGGCGAACCGCCCCGACCCGCCCGTACCGAGCCGGGTCCCGCCTCGCACCGGAGCGGTACGTGGCGGGACGCACGGGACCTTGCGGTCCAGTGCGTCCCGTCCACGACCCCCAGCCCGTGCGACCCGGTGCCCGCCTGGGTCGGGTCGGGTCGTGCGGGTCGGTGCGGGTCGGGGTGGGACGGCAAACCCTGGCAAGGATATATTTACAATTTTTATTTTGAGCAACATCCATCAGCGGGATATAGGTGCAACGCCTTGGACCCCTTGCACACTTGCACTTGGATGGCCCTTGTGTTTGAAGCTTAATGCTAAATTCTTCCTTCATGAATGATCATTTGAATTTATCCCCTTAGATGTCTCTCAGAACTTAGGAACAATAAACAGGGGCATCTTACATATTTTTATAGATGCACAGGCATAAGAATGCTTCACAAGACAATAGCATCTTGGGCAATTCTTTCTTGGGCACTTGGTCCTTGGTGGATGCCTTCCGAGGGCTTTTCTGCAACTTTCCTGCCAGTAGAGGCATTTCTATAATTTTCCCACTACTGGGAGTATTTTGTAATTTTCCCACAACCGGGGGATATTTCTAAACTTTTATGGTAGATGAAGACATTTCTGTAATTTTTTATCTTTTCTGGGTTTTTCTGTAAATTCTGGGCAGCAAAAGGTATTTCTGCAATTTTTGCCCTTAGCAGGGTTTTTTCTGCAAATTCTAGATAGCGGAAGGATTTTTCTGCAATTTCTGAACATAATAGGATTTGTCATGATTCCCAATGTTTCTTTTATGGACTTGGCTATTTATGAAGTTTATGTAGTTCCTCCGTCATCTTTGCACAACCACAGGGGCATGTCCCCAATACGAGGGGCTCAACATACCCTTTGTGGGTTTTTTGCAAAACACCAAAAATCTTCAAGTCCTCAAGCATTCAAGCCTCCAAGTCTCTAAGCTTTCAAGAAAACCCCAAGACACCTTGCTTCTTGCTCCTTCTTGGTAGGTGCTTGATGGAGGAAGTCCTCCTCTCCCATGGGTAAGGCCTCCTATTTATAGGAGTTGAGAGGAGATGTTCCGAGGTGGTGAAAGGTTTTTTTTTTTCTTTTGATCATTTTAGACTCTCCAGGCTTGAAAGGAGGAAGGGCATAAGAGAGAAAGGGAAAAGAGAAAAGTCCCTCCGGGAATTGGGTGAAGGTTGAGATCCCCCTGAGCATTGGGTGAAAGTTAAAATTCCCCTCGGGTATTGGGTGAAGGTTGAAGTCCCTCTGGGCATTGGAAAGGATGTTGAAGTCCCCCCATGCATTGGAGAGGAGAGGTTGACTCCTTAAAGTCCATCCGGACATTGGAGCCCAAACCTCAGCCCATCCGGGCATCACACAAGGCAGGAACCTCCCCTCAGGGTCCATCCCTGCATGGCAAGGGAATCCTTGGGTCCCTCCGGGCATCAAGGAACTGCTTGGGTCCCTCCGGGCAGCAGGGACCAGCCTGGGTCCCTTCGGGCATGCAGAACCCCCCTGGGGTTCATCCGGGCATGCAAGGGATTCTTGGGTCTCTCCAGGCATTGCAAAGGAGAGGGTTGACTCCTTGAGTCCCTCCGGGCAAGGCAGCCAGGACTCCCCCCTTATTCCATCCAGGCATGGCCCCTCCCTTTTGCTTTTTGTTAGAGAGAGAGAAGAGGAAATAGGAGGGGGTGGGGCCCACAGGAACCGGGACCCCCCTTTTGGGATCCCTCTGGGCATCAAGGACCCAGGGGAGCCCCCCCGGGCCTCAGGGATCCCTCTGCTCTCTTTCTCTTTCCCCCTCTCTCTTTTCCCTTTGGGGAAATTTCAGGGTCCAACAGTCCCATATCGAAAATCCATGACACTCTTTCGTCTATACATGTGGGGAATTCCCTTGAGTTGGCATTAGAAAATTTAAGTACACTGAGATTGTTCCCAAGGTACAAAGGATACAACTTACAGTAGGAACAGCTACATTACTGGTTACATGTCGCTGCGGTAGACCTGTAATAGTTTGACTGTTGCCAATACTTGGCTTGAACTTCCCCTGAATCTTCTGTCGCTTTGTTCCTTCCAAATATCCCATAAAACTTCCAGAAGAACTGAAGCCCAATTTCATTTCTCTTCCATCACAAGGTAAGAATGCTCCATCAAAAAGTTGAGAATGCTTGCTTAGTGATGAAGAAACAAAATTCAGGTTTCCACCAGCTGAAGTCATGAAACTAACACAGCAGATGAGATGATACATTCATCATTTCACAGTTAAGAAATAGACGATTCAAGTTTTCGGGCTCCAATCCAGAGAAGATGCACTCTCTAGAGGATATTTTAGCCTAAGTTTTCCCTTTTTGTGTGTGTGGGTGTAGGGGGGGGGGTGAGGGGGAAGAGAGTATGATGGGAGACTGCCTCCGATGCTTTTTATGGGACCACTGGGCAGCCCAGTGCATTGGGAAAGTGGCTTATCAGGGTCTCCAAGTGCAAACGGAGCAGTCATTTGGCTCACAGATATACATGGGTTGAAAGGGCCCTGCGATTGGAGGAAGCCAGGTGCCAGATACACAACCACTGTGGATCTGGGTGCAAACTGCTGGCAACGGAGGTCAGCATATAGCCCTGTCAACAGAAGATGGGTGGGGTGGGGGTTCTCTTCTCACCTCATATTCTGGAGCGTGGGGATGGGATGAGAAGTGCAGCTTATCTCAAGGGCTCTATCAGCCATATTTTGTTTTTTTTTTTTTGGGGGGGGGGGCCTGGGAGTGTCTCGTGGGGGTGGGGGAGTGTTATAATGACAAGTTCCAGGTTGGAAGTGGTGGAGGGGACGCTGAGGAGAAGAGAATTATATAGGAGAGAATTTGAAGTTGAGAGATGGGGTCTGAGTGTGGAAGCGAGAGTGTTGAGAGTGCCCTTACTACTTTGGATAGAGATTGGTCGCATCCGGTTTCATATTTGTCAGAAGGAAGTGGGGTTGATATTGGCAGACGCAGTGGGGCATCCAGTTGGGGTTGATAAGAGAGAAATGGAGAATACTCGTCTTCTTTATGCCTGGTGAGGGTGGTGTCATAGCTAGAGGTGCAAATGAAGTATATGCTCGATGAATAACTCATGAGACAGCTTGACAATAATTTGATTCGCTTGGTTTATTAAGTTAAAAGACAAACAAGTTTAAGGAAAAATTTAAACTCGTTTCATAAATAAGCCAAGCCTGGACACAAGCAAGCTCAGCTTGATTGTTTTTGTGAACAAGCTCATTTAATTACTTGTTAAGGGATATCTAATTACTCGTTTCAAGAAAAAAAACTTGCTCAGTAAGATCTTTTATAAATGTTGGGAAAGGATCTTATGTTCCGTTATACAGTCTTTCTTTATCTTCTCTTTCCTCTGCTTGTAGCCTACTAGGAATAGGAGACAGGCGCTGGCCTTGCCCTTCTTTGGGCTCTTATACTCGTATATATACACAATAATACCATAGGAGAGGGCAAGCCCCTCCAATTCTTCCCCTAAGTTTGAATGGGGATTTTAATATCATAATGTGAAATTTTCAGGGATCATAAATAGAAGTCAAGATTAAAGGCATTAATCTCTTGAGACTACTGATTGTGAGGGATCAAATTTAAAATTCTTAAATGAGAGGGTCCCTGACCATCTGATGTACTTCATCGGATGATGGGTTAAGAAGTTAGAGTCCATTTAGGCCAGATTCTTTTGACATGGCAGTGGGAGCAAAGATAGAGGATGACATGATATCTCTTGGGGCAGAGTGTGTCAAAGTAAGGAAGTAGGGGGGCGGGGGCATCAAGAAGATCAGAGACTTCAATTTGGCCTTTTTTGTGTAAATGGCTGTGATTCTGTGAAGGTTTGGGGCAGAGGATGGTGGGTTGTGGACTCAGCTGATCAAACATAGATACTACTCTTCGTCCGGAGTGTGAGATTTACTCCCGCCCCATATATATAATGTCTTCTCGATTTGGAGAGGCATCCTACAATGTGCAGACTTCATCAGCGTCAGTGTTCAGGTCAACTGGGTGACAGAGAGATATATTTGTTTTAGCAGGATAGATGTTGTGATGACTTCACAGTTGCAGAGGCCTTTCCGTCGTTGTACCTTATAGCGGGGGCTTCTGGGGCTCAGTCCTATGATGGACAGCTGATCGAGGGTATTTGGGCCCCCCGTTTCAAGAGGAATCTCACCCTTGAGGAGATGGACCGCATGGAACTTCTCTTGACTTTCCTCCTAGACTTCAGGCTAGATATCAGCAGGGCAGAGTCATGGCTTTGGAGATTGGAGGGGGGCCAGTTCTCAGTTCGGTCTGCTTACTCTCTTCTTTTTGATGGGGGACTGCGCCACTCCTTAGCACCGCAGATCTGGGCTCCCAAGAGCCCACTCAAGGTGAAAGTTCTGGTTTTGGAGGATCTCCCATGGTCGACTTCCAACTTGTAATAGGGTGGCACATTTTCTCCAGTAGATTTCTACCATATGTTGCATGTGCGGAGATGAGGAGGACTTGAGCCATTTATTCACGAGATGTCCCTTCACGAAGGCATTTGGACGAGGATTGGATGGAGATTCCAGCAACCCCTTGGGCATTTTGTTGCGGTGCAGCAGCTCTTCACCATTTGGCATAGGAGGTGGATTCTTAAAGGCGGAAAGATCTTTTAGTAGCTTATCCTTCATACCACTCTTTGGGTCTTGTGGAGTGAAAGAAACAATAGAATCTTCCAAAGGGAAGCGAGGCCGAAAGAGAGGGTTTTTGCTTTTGTTTGTGAGATAGTGGCTTTTTGGGCTAACACTATTGTAAAGTGGAGGATCATAACTCCTCACTCTTTTTGTTTTTGTGGAGTTGATTGAGCACACCGTCTTGGGGTGGTGATTTTTTTGTAAAGTGATTGTGAGCGCTGATAGTTTATACATGTACATCCCTTTCTTTTATTAATATATCCGTGGTACCATCCACGTTGCAAAAGATATGAAGAGGGGTTTAGGATGTCCACGGCATTAAATGGACCGTAGAGAGTGATAGGTTCTTACATGGTCGTAGATTTGAATTAGGATGTTCGACTAGGAATACAATCAGTAAGGTGCAGAAGGGGGATACAAGGTACATCACATAGATTTAAATGAAATCCTGATTTCATAGTATCTTCACCTCGAACTTGATGGACTAGGTTACAGTTCAGAAATGTGGAGTGGTCCTAAGAAGATATTAAAAATTTAGGAAAATGTTGTAACCTTTGAGGATGCGGCTTTGGGCAAATGAGGATGGATTGTTTAAAAGGTCAAATGGAGATCACAAAGTTTTTTTTCCTTTATACTCATGCAGTCTGGAGAACAATTCAGATGAGAGCAGTATCGGTTCCGATCTACTCAGGGGCAAATAGTGTTACCACTCACCTGTAATTTGTATGAATTGGCAATCATTTTCCCCAAATCACTTCCCGATGGCACTGAGCACTAATTCCAAACCTCCAAAAGTCTTGGAAGTTGGAATGACTGAAAAGCCCCACCTGATTCGATTGTTTAAGAATCCTTATTTTCCAAAAAAAAAAGTAGATATTGCTTAGGAACTTTGTCACGAATTTTTTGCTCTTTTAGGAGAAACTGATGGAAATTGCTATTTCAGTGGGGGATATATACTTCATAATCTTAAATTAGTGGTGGTAGTAGCAGTAGCATTTGAACTCCCAGTCATCCTTCTTATGCCCACTGTATCACGTGTCCTGTTTTGTGGGGGTGGCGTAAATACACAAATGCTCTTGTGAGAATTGATAGTTTGACTTCCGAGTCTCAATGGCTTCACGTTAATTTGGCTTTTCAGCACACACCCGGGTTACGACCGGTGATGTCCGAGGTTGTTCAAGATCTGAAGCGGATGGTTGATGAAACAAAGGGGAAGCCCGACTAAAAGCCCTATTCCTGTGTAAGGACTAAGGAGTGAGAGCAGTCGTAGCTTATGGCTACTACTGGTGTGGGAATCTGGCCAAAGGCACACTAGTGGGGTTTTCCATCACAGTGCAGACTGCAGGCTGGCAGCTGCCATACCCGGGGGAACATGAAAAATCTCTCCCGTCGAAGGACTTGAAGGTCACCGGGCGAAGTTGGGTAACGATGGAACGTGGAACCAGCTGCATGCTGCGAGACTGCTGTGACCATTCATTTGATTATTCTTTATTGATCATTATTGATTAATTGAGGTGCAAAAATATTGCTGTTCATTGAGAACGAGATGCTTCCGCGCTTCAATCTGTAAAAAGAAACGAGATTATTCATCTTGCAACTTGTTCCCCGGGGATTCTTAGGATCCGTTATGAATTATAATATTTCTAATAGATGACCTTGGCAGCATGGAAACATGCATGAACCCATGTTTCAAAACACACCACATGATGCTGAGAGGATGGTGTGGTGGGAGGAAGCGGGGGGGTTGGGAAAGTGACGGTGCATGGCAAAACCAAACACCTTCTTGCAAACATACACGTTGTTGAGCGGGCCAAAGCATCCAGCCGAAGTGATTTCCCATGATTGCCCTCCCTCCCACCACCAGCTTCCACGGAATCTGATTCCCTCTTTTTCGTTTCGCCATCGACAGCTCACCCGTCCACGTCTTCCTTCCTTTCTCTTGCTTTCTTTGGGGCTCCTTCTGCAGATGGCCCCCTCGTGCGCTGGGTATATATATAATATATATGCAACCTCCCCCCCCCCCCGCCTCCCCAATTTAAATCCACATATTAATTCTCAGTTTTTAAATACTACATTTCAAGTAAAATAGAATTATCAATAGATCTATAAAATCGTAGTCCTTTCCATCCCCATCCCTTTCTGGCGAGTGGGTACATATCTCCATCTCAACACCCTTCTGTGTCTCTCATCCCCTACTCATGGGGTTTAACGGTTAAGCTATGGGTGTTAGGGCGCAGCCCATTAGCGTAGTTTAGCATTCAATTTTGAAAAATATTTAGTGCACGTCTCGATCAATTATACACTCAGAGTGTGCATTAAGTAAATTATTTTTTAAAAAATTTTTTGGGACTTAAGAGACTCACGTATTCTTAATTTGTCATATAAAGTATATGCTTATTTGATCACTCTAAAAAATTTAAAAATAAAAATCAGATACAATAATAGTGTTGGGTTTATTTTTTTTTGAATCGATATATTTTTATATTTTTTTAGACCGTCGGATGGAGACTTATCTTGTACGGTGAGTTGGGAGATGTAAGTCTCATGTCATATTTTTTTTAAAAAATAATTTATTTGTTGCACATCTTGAACGAATAATTAGCTCAAGTATGTACTATAAACATAACTCTTCAATTTTTGGGAAAATAACACACTATTTAGTCATACATCTTCATATGCTCTTATGAATAAAGAATTTTGATTTTTTCACTAAAATTCTAAAATCTCCTTAAATTCAAAAACTCATGATTTAATGACAACTTAACTGTATATCTTTTGAGAAATCATATCAAATTAAGGTTTGTATGTATAATTCTGAATAAGCACTCGAGTATTTCTCAAAACAAGGTTTTTTTCCAACACGGTTGTAACATTTTTTTTTATACAGACGACGTTTCTATCAAATTAGGTGACTAATGAGAATTCGGAGATTCCGTCACAGAAAACAAATTTCTACGTTGTCCATACCATTGGAGACTTTAATTGGTGCATAGTCTTGAAATTTTCTAAAAGCAAGTATTTTTTTTATTATTGTCAAAGAGGTCGCCACTTCTAAGAAGAAAAGGATCCTTAAACGACTTTCTTTCATAAATTGTTCGTGTCCACAATTCAACAGCTCTTTTTAGATCTCTACGGTCTGAATATTGAGTCCGTCTAAATTCAAAGAAATTGCTAAAATCAACTTAACGTAAAACTTCCTAAAAGAATATATATTTTTAAATGAAAGAAGTTATTGGTTTATATACTGACTTTTTAGAAAGAGAAATGTTTATTACTAGTGTAGGAGAGTAAATTTATTATCCTTCCTATCTCTCATTGGGCCACGTATATATATAGTGTGTGGATCTCACTTTTTATCAGTTTTGTATTTATTTTCAACGAGATTTTTAATGTTATAAGGGAGACAAATAACTATTTAAGAGTGAAAATAGTTATCTAAATATGACAAATAACTATGTAAAGATAACAAATAGTCAACTCCTGTCAAGTTTTGCGTATTCTCGAGACGACGAATGAGACTTTCAAGGATGACAAATAATTATTTAAAGGTGAAAAATAACTATGTAAGAGTGACAAATAATTATGTGAGGATGACAATTAGTCAACTCCGTCAGTTTTTGCGTATTCTCGAGACGATAAATGTGACTTCTAATGTTATTTAAGGGTGACAAATAACTATCTAAAGGTAAAAATAACTATATAAGGGTGACAAATAATTATGTAAGGTTGACAAATAGTCAACTCCTGTAAATTTTTGTATATTCTTGAGACGATGAATGAAACTTTCAATACTATTTAAGGGTGATAAATAACTATCTAATGGTAAAAAATAATTACGTAAGTATGACAAATATACGAATAAATATGATAAATAGATGAAAGTGTACATAAATATTTAAAAAATATTTAAAATTTTTAATACGTGAGATTCACGTCATGTGTTAATGACATAGATCGATAGTAAGTTGAACGGATGACTTTTATATCCGTCTACGATGATAACTAACATTTTTCTTTTAAAAAAATTAAAAAACCCAATCATCCAATCATATCGGTAAGTACACATTATCTTTTTTTTATCCTTAAAAGGGAACTATAAGACGCTAGTGGTACTTGTTTTTTTTTTAGTCGGCTCAGTGGTCTCAGTTGGCCCGAATCCTTGGACCATTGTTTACCGTTTGAACCCCCAACGGTACGAACCCGCCGGAGCGTAGACAACATCCGTCTGATCCGGTGGGCCCATCGGGTGGTTCATCATCATGCTTTTTTTTTTTTGGTTGGTCAAGGATCCATTATCATGTTAATTGGCAGTTGGGAACTTCCATCAAGGCAAGGAGGTGGGTGGGTGCGGTCCAGACTTTCGCGGTTCCCGTTGTCCGCCCACACGGCACACCACAACAACAAACCCTCCCCCCAACTCCTCTGTCTCTTTGGTTCAAAAAAAGACCCCAAGTGAGACCCACACCGCCATCTCGCTCCTCCCCACTCTCTTTCACATACAAATCACGCACGGCACCCGGCACCGACGACGGCGACGCGTTGGCGCAGCTTCTCCCGTCTCTCTCTCTCTCTCTCTCTCTCTCTCGCTCTCGCTCTCTGCCCTCGGGGGTTAAGTGCACATACGTCCCTCGCGCACATTAAGTCGGCAATATGATCCCTCTGTTTTATTGTATTATGTCTGTGTAATTCCTTCCTTTCTAAAGAAAGACAAAAGGAAGATTCCCATTTTCCTCTCGCGGAGCATACAGTGAGGGTGGAAGGCAGGCCAGAGTCTCGACATTTTTTTTTTAAAATTAGTCTGCCGCAGTGGACAGAGAAAAAACCAACTGAGATGGCTATATAAAAGAGGGAGGATCAAACGAACTCCAATGTATGATAAGACATTTTCCGTTAGTTAATCAGTCAAATTTATTTTAAAAAATTAATAACGACTGTCCATTGGAATGAGTCGAATGACACATTTACGTGCTCTTAGATGTGCCTAAAATATTACAATAATATTTCAGTTTTGAATTGGCGGTTTTAAAATATTTTAGATTTAGACTTTATATTGGATTAGAATAAAACAAGAAACAGTATATAAATTGATCAATTTTACGGCTCAAGTATTTATGAGAAAGCAAGTATCGGGCAAATGTTAGAAATATTATAAATGTTATTGGATCTTTTTCGTTATATAAAATTATACATTATAAAATATTACCTGTACAGAAGTATTTTAGTGATTATACAAAGTTTGAGGGTCGAAAGGTTAACATTCTTTTCCAGGATGTAAGAAGTGTAAAATTGCGAAGTCGTCCTTGGACAGAGCAGTCCTCTCCAAGTGCTCTACAGTCTGCACACCACGTTACCAGAACCACACCGCCACCTGCTCCACACCTCCCTCGCCTCCAACGCACCCCAATCCTCTGGTCTCTTCTCCCATGGCGGAGCTCTGAGAGAGCTCCAACCGAACACGCCCGTCTGCCGCCTCCGTGAACTCCCGGCGGGGGATCCATTTCCAGGCGATTCCACCTTCCACCTTGTTCCTCCCCCCGGGGAGGAACCTTGGAGTTTCTGTGTGGGGGGAACAAGGGAGGGGGAGGTTTCATGAGCGGATCCGGTGGCGACCTTCGCCGTTGGTCCTCATGGAGTCGGCGAGGCGCGGCTACAAGCTACGTATCCTTTTTCCCCCCCCCCTTCCTTTTTTGCCCCCTCATTTATTTGTTCTGCTTTATAGGTTATTTCCTTTAATTTTACAAGAAAAGCAAGAGAAGGGGAGTCTGTTATTGCTAGTTTTGCCAGTGGGATTCCCGTCTGATGAGCTTGTCTCCTCGGTGTGGCCGTGGATTTGGTAAACGGAGAATCTTCTGCGGCTGCAGTGGCTGCGAGATTTGCGTCACTTCTTGTGTGGTTTTTCGGTTTGCTTGTGGTTCTGTGGATTGGGGCAAGAGAGAATTTGATGGGTATATGAATGCAAACTAGACACCACCTAGTTTTGCGTCCTCTGTTTCCGTTGAATCACCCGGGCGAGCACTGCGGTACATCCTTCCGACTGGATTCCTTGTAACAGAAGTAGTCTAGATTGCTAAATAGAGTGGAACTTCCGTACTTGACCAAAATGTTCATTCTCCCCATCCTTTCCTTGTACTTGGGTGTCCCTTGTTGTTTCTTCAGTATCTTGAGAAGGGTACTGGATTGGTGGACCTGATGCTTATTTCTATTCTCTAGCTAGTTCTACTAGATGTTCAATCCTAGGCCCATAGAACGATTTAGAACAGTCGCTCGTGTTAATACGGATAGATGGGATAAACATTCACTTGATCTAACAGCGAGGATAAAAAAGAGACTGCTTTGAGTTTTAAGGTGAGCATATAATTACTATTTAAATTGAGAACTTAGACCTAATCCTAACATGGTCCTGGTCTGACTGATTGTAAATATCCTTTTTTTTCCCCTAAAGAGAGAAAAGTTGACCTTAGTTTCTCAAGTGTACAAGGAAGATACTAACCTCACAATTTTTTTCGTCATTGGAATCTATTTGGAAAATTTCATACTTTTGGCATCAATATTCCTATCATACCCTCCTTTTCCAACCTAAATGCTAATGAAGGGGCCTTGCGATAGTTATGAACCGGCACAATTTCACCATTGTATCCTAAAAGGAACTTCATCAATTTATTCTCATAACTAGACAAGCTTATTTAGTGATCAAATGCCTAAGGCTTTGCAGAACTGTTGCACCCCCTAGAAGAAAAACTTTTTTCTGGTTTTATTGCCTATCATTGGCCCCATTCACCTAGTTACTTTGTTATTTCTGGTCTCAACGGTTGTGATAAAGTTTTTCCTTTGTTACTTATTTTGTAGGCGAAAAATGCAAGTTTTGCAGTCAACCATATTCCAAGACACAATTACCCATAATTTTCAATTTTCCCTCCTGCACATTCATTGACCAAACAAAGGAGGTAAGTGGGAGGGGGAGGAGGGACATTCCTGGCCCCATAGTGTATCTTTATAATGAGTTCTTCAAATACAAGAATACAACTATGTTAAGAATCAGCATGCCATTGCATGGAAAATAGGATTGGCTGATCCAGATAAGGATAAGCAGTGGCTGATCTGGTTTCAGCCACTAAGACTGATCCTAAGAGAAAAATAATAATAAAAAAGACAATCTATCTGACTTGGGCAAAATTCACCTGAATTGAAATTTGAACCAGAACTGGTTATAATCAAGACATGGATCCTCCAATTTCTTTATAAATCAATTGATCTTGGATGATTAGAGTTTGGTTGAAAGCAGGATGAAGTTTCACAAAATGGCCTTATTGTATGTGTGTAAGAACTCTTTTTTCTATAAATCTGTATATTTTATTAGAAAACCCCCTTTATTAATGAAGATACTTTTCTGTTCTTTTAAATGGAGTTGGTTCACTTTTCTGTTCTTTTAAATGGAGTTGGTTCACTTCCATCGGATCAGCCGATTCGGCCATTTCAATCTTATCCAGATAGGGATTAAGTATACTCAATCCATGTGCCGATCCGATTGTGAATTCCTTGAGTCAGTGGGAATAATAATGTTGGCCAAAAGTTGAATGAAGGGATATGAGTTAGTGCTTCCCCTAGGAATCAGCAATATCAGCACTATAAGCCTTATCCTATCAAGATAGGGTTAGCTACAACCCGTGAAAGTTTAGACTCAGTGAAAAAATTTGACCACCTCTCCTGCCTATTGTAATCCCCGCAGTGCATGTAAAATACCTGGACAAGGTAACTTTTGGTAGGAGTCTTTTTTAATAATACTAACTTTAGGTTAGAGCAAAACTGCTTTCTTGGCTGCTTAGCTTTCATAAGGGTGGAAACTGTATTTGATTAATTCTTTATTTATTTACGTTAAGCTTTTAACATGATGACAAAATAAAGCTGAATTTGAACAAGTAATTGTCAAGCCAGCTACCCACTGGCAAATGATCAGCGAATTAATCTTCTGCACTATCTCATCAATCTAGGGTGAAATGCTAGATTCTGTCTTTTTTGGAACCTGTGCATCTAGATTTCTTTGTAACAAGTAGTGGGATTTTCATAAAAAACCAGCTTCAAAGGGGAAAAAAAAGACCCTGGATGCTTACAATAAATGTTAAAACATAAACACTAGCTATACCATCATGATCAATATTCAATATTAACATGCATAGTTGAGTCAGAAGCACAGCCAAGAAGATACATGCTTATTTCACTCAAATCATGCAAAGTCTGAAGCTCCAGAAATTTGATAATTTCTAGCATAGGCCAATCAGAACAGAGCAGGTACAGCAGACCTAGCCTTTTTTTGGAATAAGGGTGGGACCATGCCACAAATAGTTTGCGAATAAGAATCTATCAAGTCCAGTTCATACATAAGAAGGGAAATATGTGAAACTGAAGGTCTAATTATTCTGAAAGATACAAATTTTACCTCTCTTGTTGGCTTGTTTTCCAACTCACTTTTTGAAGAGGCAGCCTTGAAATTCACATGCCCTCTGTTATGTATGGGTAATGAAAATAGAATCCTGCAACAATGTCTTGCTCAAGAATGTTTTTCAGCAGATCTAATTTCTTTAAAGACATGAGGGGCATAGTTGTGGTCATAGAATTAAGGGATAATTACACCCTGGAATCTTGCATATTCTACTCTATTCCTCATATTCTTCATACTGTCATGTATACCCCCATATTAAGGAATATTATTCAGTTATATCCCTCATGCTTTAACACCGTCAAAGCTAAACGGAATATTCCGTTAAACATGTAAAATGTAAGGTTTTAAAGGGGTATACACGATAATATAAAAGATTGTAGGGATATATATTTCATTATCTTAATTATGTGAGAAGATTAAACATGGGTAGATTAGTCTTATTTTCATCTTAATCTACCAAAAAGTAAACTAAATCAACAGTAGGTAATGGCAGGGGTATATGTGATGAAAAAAGATTACATTTTTTTTTAAAAGTGGGTAGTACCACTGATGTATAAATAAAGAGAAAAGGGAGTGCAAGTATTGGCTGTGCAGCCCAAAAAACAAATCCCAAAAAACCTATACATCAGAAAGCCACACATAGGCAGTGTGAGAAAAAATTAGAGTTTTTTGCATATAAACTATTGTTACAGATGAATTTGCAGATATATCATTCATGGAAACGCATTAGCATACATATCACTACTATTTTGAAAAACTTTCAGATATGTCATCATAGTCAACTTTCGTCGATAGGATCACGAATATTTCTAAAAGATGTCAATATTCTTGTTAAGTGAATCAAATTACCAAAATATCCAAAATACTCCTCTTACGGTCAAATGACCAAAATATCCCTCCACCAAAATACCCCCAGAGAGAGAGAAAGATGGGGCTCTGATGGCCACGGGAGAGACTGAGAGATAGAGATAGAGAGAGGGCAAGTGGTGGGAGAGGGGGCGGGGGAGAGTGTAACGACCCAAGATCCAGATACCGGGAACAACCCGATACCATCCGAATCCTGGCCCGCCGCCCACGAGCCGGGGGGCTCGGAAGGGTTAGAAAGGAGTGTGGAGGTACATTGAAATATGAAATAAAGCAGGAACAATAATTATAATAACAATTAAATAATCTAACTACACAGTCTAGTCCAAAAAGTATAGTTTACAGGGAAGGAAATGTACTCAATACCGAGTGAACACTCAGTCCGGCGAGCTGGCAACTACAAACCTCCGCGCTGCACCTCCGAACCTCGAGGAGGAACCGCTACACCTGAAAAGTAGGGGGTGTGTCTCATCTCATTGGCTCAGTAGGGGTCCCGCGGAACCCTACCACAAAATGGCGGTAAAAGAAACAACGCTAAAAGGAAGAAGAACAGCAACATCGGGAGTAGCAACGGTAACGGCGGACGGAACAGCCGTAACACGGTAGCCGATGAAACCACGGCTCTATGACCTACTCCTACGGCACTGAAAGCACGCCCCGATCTCATAATCGAGGGACTACTGCACAACAGAAAACCCTGGCTAAGCCGCCAGAAGAAATGCCACGACAGCTCTGTCGTGAAGGCCCGTCTTCACAGGAGACGACCAACCCAAGACCACACTGTCCGAGAATAGCCACGACCTC
This sequence comes from Amorphophallus konjac, assembly GCA_022559845.1. Lineage (NCBI taxonomy): Eukaryota > Viridiplantae > Streptophyta > Magnoliopsida > Alismatales > Araceae > Amorphophallus > Amorphophallus konjac. The sequence continues at coordinate 420,450,660 of CM040122.1, read as the reverse complement.
GCAGTCGTGAACCCTACACCGTCTAGGGGAGAAACCTCGGTAACCCTACCGGAAACCCTAGACCTCGACATCAGGAAACGTGCGGGAATTACATGTAAAATCACGTCTCGCAGACGGGAAACCAAACCTCGAGTCACGAACATTCGCACGTCACGTGACGGGAGTACCTGCCCACCAGAAGTAAGGCTGGATGCGTCCACTGACGACTTAGTCCGTGCCCCAGGTATCTCCCTCTCCCCAGGCGGAAACTGAGACACCGTACACAAGTAACTACAGAACAAGGGTCTAGTCGGGGTCGTGCTCGTCAGCACGCGTCCGAAGTCCCCGACCATGTGTTCACACACTGACTGACTGCACTACGTCAGGTCCTCTAGCTGATTTTCCTCCCGGTCCGGACTCGAGCCGCTATAGTGGGAGGCCCTACGGCAAACCAGACTAAAAACCGTCTCTCCCGTGGTAGCTCTCCACCCACTCCCTGGTAGTTAAGCACAGACGTGCCCAGGCAAGCTATGACTAGTGGGGGGGTCACTAAACGTGAACACTCTCCGTAGAGAGAAACCACCGAAGGTCACGCACACACCCATCGCAAGGAACACGGAGTACCAGGTGATTCGGGGCCACCAGACTCTGGATAGGCAACTAGACCTACTAAATCAAACGGTCCTTAAGTCACGAGACTCGGGTCAAGACCGTCGTATGGGAACGGCTCCATGCCGTCAATCGGCCCTACCCCTAGGGTCGGAAACCACGGTCGAAAATAATTCTTAAGACGGCTCATAGCCGTCAAGTTCATCCCCTTTCCAAGGGAAAATCTAAGAAAACCCCCAGCCCCAGGCTGGGTCACAGAACTTGCGGTTCATAGGCCATACACATGGCCCACACGGAAACCATTTTCCGAGGAAGCTAACGACGTGCGGGAATAGCCCTCCGCACTCATACCAATCCACGGTAACTCGATCAAGCGTAACACGGAAGCCTGGAATGCACAGGGTCACCCGGACCCTCAAAACTCATGGGCACGCTAATCGAGGTAACACGGTACCTCCGGACATCCAAAAATACGGTCACGGTACCCCGGGGTGTCCGGGACATCCACGGGGCCAAAGGTCGACCAATGGGTCACAACCGGGTCGACCGGGGGCCAAAACGGGCCAAGACACTGAATTTCGGTCGACCAATACCCCTGGGTCAGTCGACCAACAGGGGCAAGTCTACCTGCCCATTGGGCGCGTCGACCTGACCAGTAGTCAGCAGCCTTGCTGGCCCGGTCGGTCGACCGAACTGCCTAGTTCGGTCGACCGAACTGGGCAGCAGGCCCTGTTCCGTGGCCAGCCGTTCGGTCTACTAGCCTCAACCGGTCGGTCGACCGAAAATGGCAGGGACCCCATCTGAACCCACCCTAGGGGTTCGATTTCCACGCCCACTCGATCCCAATCGAGGGGGAAAACAACGTGGACCATTCCCCGGGTCCCAAACCACAAAATGCATAAAAGAAAACGGCGAAACGCTGTTCGATCCGGCGAAAAACGTCACTCGCCCTAAAACATGCAAAACCGCCCCGGCATGAAGAAAAATCCACGCTCGGCTCGCCTCGGCCTACCAAATTCGCAGGAAAGGAAGTACAAGGGCCAGGGATCCATCCCCCTACCTCCACCGAAGATTTCCCGCGCCGAGGACGCCGTTTCCACGCGAAACGCCTCGCGAACCACCGCCGGGTACCGGAACGGGCGAACGAGCCGCCGCGCCTCCACCGCCTCGATCCTCGCCCCATCCTCGCGCTCCTCACCCTCACGCCGTCTCCACCTCGCCCGCCTCCGCCTCCGTCTGCCGCCCGGAGAAGAGGGGGAGAGAGAGAAGAGAGAGTGAGAAAGAGAGAATGACGGAGAGAAGAGAGAATGAGAGGGGGGGAAGGGATCTCCCTCCCTCTCTCTCTGTCTCACACACACACCTCTATGATAGAGAGGAAGGGAGACAGACGGGGAAGGGAGAGGGAGAAGATCTTGGTCTCAGAGATTTCGCTTCTTGCAAACCTTGAAGAGATAGAGATCTCGGACATCTCGTAAGAGATGGCAAATCATATATATCTGCAAATTCGTCTGTAACAATACTTTATATGCAGAAAATCCAAAAAATTATACCCCCAAACAACAAAAGAGAAGAAGTGAGGGAATTCGCATTACAAAGCAAAACAACCCATTCCCTTATTGTGCTACAAACGAAAGAAACAACGGCCTCCTACGCACGTGATTCCTTCCTAAACATCCGGTTGTTTCGCTCCCCCCACAACGACCACAAGGTGGCATGAAGAATAAGTCACCAAATGGTCACATCACTCTTAATGGGCCAAGGCCTGCCGACCCTGCCCTAGATGAAAAATGGTTATTATGACAATATGAAGAATATAGAGTTATAGAGTGAAATATGCAGGACTCTAGGGGAATACATGTAAGTATCCCTAGGGTTAAGGATGTTATAGAGGAAACATGATTGATGGTACATGCCTTAAAAAAATAATGTTGAAATATTTTTGTTCACCATTATGAATACTCTTTTTGTATGGAGATAGTGAATAGCAGACCAGTTCTCACTTGTCCTGTGGACAACATCCGTTTCTTAAGCTAGAATTAAATGAACAACTTGATGATTCATTGTGCTTGTAACAGGAAGTAGCATCCTTTTTATCAGAATAATAGTTATTTTTTTATGGTTGGAGTTTCTTGACTGATAACTAGAGGAATTTGTAGCACATGCATCAGATGTCAACTGTCTGAATATTGGGAAGAAATCATGTAGAGTGTTTGTTACTGGTGGAGTGGACCGGAAGGTGAACCTGTGGGCAATTGGACAACCAACAGCTTTCCTGGTTAGTTCGTATAATCATTATTCTTGTCCCATTCACCTTTTTTTTCTCTTTTACTACAATGAGATATTGGTGGATGCTTTTGCCCCTACAGCCCCTGGATGTCTGTATAATCTTTTCTTTGTTTTATATTATATTCTGCTTTGTCTATCACTTCAAGGGTGAATTGTTTTAAAACTTTTTCTAGGAGAAGCCTGACTATAGCTTTAAGATCTACATGTGGCCAATAGCCGTTGTGAGACATGATGCTATAGTCCTATTTTCTGGTAATTAATCACATGTCAGAAACCAAATTTGAACTAGTGACACGAGGATTTTCAGTCTGCTGCTCTGCCAACTGAGCTATCTTGACCATTTTCCATGCACCTTATCTTTCTAGGGGCTTGTGTTTATGTTCATGAAAAAAGGGGAAAACTTTTAAAACCCTCGCCTTATGATTTTTTCTTTCTTGGTCATTGTTTTCGTGTTTTTGGGTCTTGTTGTTTTTTTTGTTTTGTTTTGGAGTCTTCTCTCTTCTTCTTTCTTTCGCTCTTTTTTGGAACGGCGTGGGAAAGAAATAGGGAGACAAAGGGTTCGACACCCTTATAGCTCTCTTCGCTTTGCTGAGTTCCCGAAGATGTGCTGAGGGCCCGTGATAGAATTCCACACTAACCAACGACGCGAACATCGAGGACGTCAGTCGAGAAAAGGAAGGAAGGAGAGAGAGACCTGCGGGCAGGTATCAGGCGATATGAGGAATCGGGTACTGGACGAGATCCCCACCGACTGTAAGCGATCGGTGTTTATTTATATCGGAATGAATCCGAACACCTTATTTCTTTCGTCAGCAAAAGGAGATGACACACCGTAATGGCCGTGACACAGGGGAGGAGTCGTATTCATGTTGGACATGTATCATCACTATCATGAAAGTGGTAATAAAATACATAATCATCCACATTTCATTGATACAAAGCCGTAAAAGGCATTTTTACAGTACAAGAGCTCTTCCTTTCGTATATGCAAGCCACGGGACAAGTCCGCCGAGAGTGACAGTCCCTGGGTCATTGCTTTAGAAAAGAACTCGACTGTGCATTATCACACTATCACAAGTGGGGCGATATGTTGTGAGGATGCCGGCCCTGGATGCAGCACTGTTGGTGTTCAATTGACTGTGTAAGGACCCAAGTTAGGCCTTGAAACACCAGCGTGCCGGCATGAATGTACTCGGGAGACGGCATGCTAGGACTGCATATCTCTCCAGCGGGAATACATATCGGGAGTGCCACCCCTTAATGCAGCACATCTGGGGTTGAATGAGTGTGTAGGGGACCCCTGGATGTGCCCACATGCAGGAATGATTGCAAGCCTGGAAGTGTCGTATGTTGGAACAGCAGATATGCATATGTGGTAGGACACGGCACTGTGCCATTGCCAAGGCTTGCAGAGAGGGGGTGGCACGACCGCATCTGTAAGAGGAGCGATTGGGATGTAACTGATCCGGAGCAAAACTGGTGTCTAGAAGATAAAAGACGTCCGGATCATAACTGACCTGAAGCAAAACTGGATTTAGGACAGCAATGTGGGATGATTGGGATAAAGTAAACATCGAGGGGAATTATGACCCAACCCATGGTTGAACGTAGGGTTCCGATGAGAACGCCAACTTTGACTGGGATAGTTACCCAATTAAAGTGGTCCATCAGTAGGAAACGAGTGTAACTGGGCAAACTGGAGCAGGTAATATATGAAAACAACTGTATAAATTGGGACAGTCATGTAAACTGGGGCTGAGTAAATTGGGCAGCCGGATAGCCGTATAAACTGGAGCAGCTGATTGGCTGTATGAGGTAGGGATGAAAACAACTGTATAAATTGGGGGAAAATCGAATAAACTGGAGCAGTTGGGTAAACTGGAGCAGCGATTTGGGGGGTTGGATAAACTGGAATAGCTATCTGCGAGGGCTGGATAAACTGGAGCAGGGAGATTATTGCATATAAACTGGAGCAACTGGGTAAATTGGAGCAGCTGCATAGCCGCGTAAACTGGAACAATTGGGTGACTATATAGACCCAGTTGGATATGAACAATTTTGCGGACTGAACTGACCGGAATGAGCAGTTGTGTAAGCTGAAGTGGACTGAGCAATCGTGTGAGCTGGACGGGACCCACTAGAAAAATTAAGTGAGAATTGACCAAAGTCCCTGGATAGAGAGACTAAGGCTGACTGGTTGACTAGCTGGTGACGGGGCAAACCCCTTTTATTACAATGCATACATGTAATCTTCAAAATAAATATAATCTCTGGCACCAACAGCAATGAAGCAACAACAGTACCCAAAGAGATGTAGAGAAATTAGAACTATCAAAACTCCTCAGGTGCTCCTTCGCTGGTCAGTGTGTCCGTCTGTTCGTATATCTCCCCCGCTCGTGCTTCCACCTACTGTATTTATAGGCTATAGGTAAGAGAGGCTGGGTGCGGTAGAAGGGCCCATGAGGAACACCTAGGGGCTCTGAGCGACGCCAGTTGGTCCCCTTTACATTCGTCACCGCCCCCAGTTCGCCATAGTAGAGGCATTGGGCGCCCCTAGTTGGTCCAACTGCAGCGTCGAGCACAGACGCTCGAATTGGTGTTGTGTGCAAGTGGGTGTGGCGCTGGAACGGGGGTATTGCTCAGGCCTCAGGGTAGGGAGCGCTGAAATGAAATTTTGCTCAGGGTAGGGGGCACTCTTTTAAGACTTAACTCAGGGTAGGGGGGCGCTCAATTTAGGTTTTGTTCAGGGTAGGGGGCACTCGATTTGGTTTTTTTCTCAAGGTGGGTAGGGCGCTCGATTTGGTTTTTCTCAAGGTGGGGGGGGGGGGGGCGCTCCTTTTAACTCCTTCATCCCAGTGGGGGTGCTGGCCAACCCCATCTGGACCACCTAGGGGTGGCGAGCGCCCCTATTCGCTTCAAGTGGATCCTACCACTCTTATAAGAGGGCCCCTCATCCCTCTCTTCTCTTCTTACTCTTCACACTTGACTGTTTCGAGTTGACTCTTCTGATTTTTTTGGTTTTCGATCTCAAATTGACCTGTTAGAGGAGACATTGACCATTTTTTTGTCAATTTCTGTGTAAATATTTAAAATATCCATAAATCTTGTATCATCAATAGTCATAAATAAAAAGGAAGACTTTTTGACATGTACTAGTGTAACCTAACAACATAGATCACGGATAGTGAAAAGTTCAATACTCGAGACACTGTACGTGTATCGGCCCGAGGAAATCTTTCTTTGCATGTCTATTCTCACATGCATAAACCTTTGATAGATTGGAGCCTTTTTCATCCAATTATATGAATTTCAATTTTTATGTGTTTGTCTTGATTCCAGACTGTGATCGCCTCTGTGCTCACGTGTAAACCCTTGAAGTTAGCCTTTTGCCCCATGCTTTCAAGATTCTTGGTGGCAAGGGGACTAAAAGCTAACTGCGAGGAAATGGGAATAAAGTGGCATACTGGCATCAATACCACCTGAAGACTGGCAAAAGACAGCAGGAAGAATCTTCCTTGTTCATTCTTGGACACTAGCAGGAAGACCTGCAGATTATGCATGGAAATTGGTCCAAACCCTGCATCACAATCTAGTAGGTTAAGGACAGTGTTATATTTTTGTGGGAAAAAAATTCATTTTTTGCATTTTAATGTTTTTTGTTGCATGTTGTGGGATAGAGATGAAAATATTTAAGAATAATAACATCTTGAATATTAGCTGTATGGCAATTTTGGGCTGCTGATCAGTCTTGTTGTTTTCACATGAATGCTGTTGCACATGTAACTCAGATTCGTGATGCTAGATTTTTTTTTCTAAACCTTTTGCAAGTATTTATTTGACATTTATGAACTTTAGTTTTTCATAAGCAGTTGCGTTGTCTTTTGTTCTTCAGAGCCTCTCTGGTCATACGAGTTCGGTGGAGTCTGTGGCATTTGACTCGGCTGAGGTCTTGGTGCTTGCAGGAGCTTACAGTGGAGCCATAAAGCTATGGGATCTAGAAGAAGCTAAACGTGAGTCCTCTATGTCCTGTTTCGTGAAAATGACCTACTTGGGGATAGAAACTGGATCTCATATTCTTTGGACTTTGCAAAACTCTGAATTTGAAAAGTGGGAAGATGAGATCAATCATTAACTTTTAGATAAAATTTTAAAGTTGTACTTGCGCAGTTGGCTGCTGTGAGTAGTTCAGTTGATGCGACTTCTTGGACTGTGATTCCATGCTTGGATCTTGACGTTATGTGTTAATTAGACTTGTAAACGGATCGGATACGGAGCGGATAGTGTGATATCTAAATTCGTATCCAATTAATAATCGAATTATCCAATATTTGATTAAATTATCTGTCGGATACTTTATTTGGATAATTATCTGATCAATACGAATTCGAATTTGATTCGAATTTTAAATGGATAATTGTTGGGCCTACTTAGAGGTGAGTCATGTGAGCCGTGCGGGAGCGAGATGGGTTGTTTTCTCAAAGAAAGAAAGGGTGGAGGATGTTTTTATTTGGGAGAGGCTATCAAAAGATTGGACTTCATCCTAACAAATAGGAGAGGGATTACCAATTGGGTGTAAGTGGAGTTCTTATTTCTAAATTATATTTTGAGACAAAAAAGAGGTAAAAAAGAACAACCAAACAACATATTAAGATTTGAGTTAATTATATATAGAATATGTAGATCCGTAGATATTCATCTAAGCGTTCATAGTCGGTCAGATAATATCCAACACGGATACCATAAGATCTGAATTCGTATCCGATTAATAATCGGATTATCCGATATCCGATTAAATTATCCGTCAGATATTTTCTTTGGATAATTATCCAATCAAACGAATACGAATTTGAATTCGGTTCGAATTTTAAACGGATAATTGGCAGGCCTAATGTTAATACTTATTTTGTCTCTGTCGGTCATAGTTAGAAACTTAGAATGAGATCTATATATGTTATTTTGTAAAGGGGACATGATTGGCATCTCCCTAGGAAGGGAAGAACAACCTTAAATCTTTACTTATTAACCACTTAGGTGAATCTTCACCTAAAGGTCTCAACTTTAAAAAGAATATAGATCACTCATTTTTCCCTCGTTCCTGGTCCCAAAAGTGCTCCAGCTTCCCATTACTGCTCCTACTCTCAAGGAAAATTTGAATGGTAAACTGGAATTTGCCCCCACAACTATCTATACCCATTACTGCTCCTGTGCTTGCTCCATGCTTCTGAGGTTCTATTGCTGTTAAAATTGTTATTATTCATCACTTCAGATACCATACTGCGCACAACTAACTATACCCATTACTGCTCCCATGCTTTTTCCATGGTCCAGAGGTTCTATTACTGATAAAATTGTTATTGTTCATGACTTCTGAGGTTCTGTTGTGCACATAGATAACCTCTAATCGATTTGTTATTCCTGCTGAAATATAGTCGTTCGCACACTTACTGGGCACAGATCAAGTTGTACCTCTGTTGAGTTTCATCCATTTGGTGAGTTCTTTGCATCTGGTTCTCTGGATACCGATCTTAAGATATGGGATATCAGAAGAAAGGGATGCATTCACACGTACCAGGGGCACACTAGAGCAATTAAAACCATCAAATTCACTCCAGATGGTCGCTGGGTTGTATCAGGGGGAGAAGACAACGTCATTAAGGTGAGAATGGGTCTTTACTTTAAGATGAATCCTTTTGTACCTTTTTTTAAATGGCAAGTTTAACTATTTTACTTTTGGATCATTGAACAGTTGTGGGATCTGACAGCTGGAAAGCTCCTACATGAGTTTAAATTCCACACTGGACCGATTCAGAGTATTGCTTTTCATCCTCATGAATTTCTTCTTGCCACAGGTACCATTCAGGTTTTTCTAATAATACGTCTGTAAATGCACTGCACTCAAGTTGTTTTCTTTATACTTGATCTATAATGCTGGCGACATAAATTGAATATCACATGCCATTGTTGGAGTAGCCTTTTTCCACTACTTGGTGCAGATTGCATGAATCCTACACCACCACCTTATTCTATCAAGTGTCATGTTCTAGTTGAATTAGAGAAGTTATTGCCTTGCTTACTATGCGGAACTATCTTATTCAGGTCTTCACTGAGTCCTTGTACCACCTTCTATTTGATTTAGTTGCACCTTTTGATCTGCCTCGAACTTGGGTGATGTTGCGCATGTGCACGCCACCTGAGTCTGCTATCCCTCAACTTAACATCAATCAAAGTTATTCCAAAGGTCCTCAACTTAACATCAACCAGTGTTATTACAAGTCCTCCATGTATATGTTCTTCCTGAATCTTTCCTTTTCTTTCCATGCATCTTTCTCAACATCCTCTTCTTTGTCACACAAATTTTATGTATGTATTTTTTCCTAGCAGTCCAACACTTGGTACCATACAACATAGCAAAATTTGTAGCAGTTTTTTGCTATGTTCTTTTAACTTTAATGGTAAACAATGAATACATAGGACTGCAGACTCCAGATGCACTTCAGTTCATCTATTCTGGCTTAGCTCTTATGTGCAATCTTCTCCTGACTCCTCCATTCTTTTGAATAACAAACTCTAGATATTGGAAATGCATGTTTTAGGAATGAGTTCTCCATCAATCATTAGCAAATCAGATTGCTCCATTCTCATGTCACTAAAATTTCATTCCATATACTCACTTTTAGCTCAGTAGCCTAAAGCCTTTTTAAATTCTAGGGTGACTCTTGGGACATCTCTCCAACATTCTAACTTGGCATTTAGTCCTTCTCAACTGTCATTAAGTGAAAGTATATCATCTACAGATTGCATGCATTATAGGATCCCTTCATGGGAATATTTTGTCAATTCATTATATAACTAAGGTAAAGAGGTCCAAGCATAGCACTGAACCTTGACATGATCCTGTAATAGGAGGAAACTTACATATGTTTCTTACAATGCTTCTCACACTAGCTATTACTTTCTCTTACATGTCATTGATCCTACTGATATATCCTTCGGGACTTCTTTCTTCTCTAACATCCATCAAATTCTATATTTTGGCATTTATTCAGTGACATCATATATATGGCTTTCACCATTCTATATTCCTTCATTAATTGCCTCAAAACGGAAAATGAATATCATATGTGTGGTAACCTTGAAGCAGGATTCGCGCATGCTTCCATCGTTCCCACTCCAACAAGTCCTCCTGCTCCCCCTCCTGCCCCAAAAGAAGATTTGAATGGAGATCTAGAAGATCCCCTGCTCCCACCTTGTTCCCATTACCACTTCAGAGAACAGGGAGGGGGATCTTTTTCCACACAGCCATTCCCGTGCATGCTCTATGCTTCTGACACTATGGTCCTAAAAAATGATGTGAAAGCTGCTCTTGAAAACATCTCTAGCCATGGCAGAAACTGGTTGAACCTGCTTTGCGTATCTTTTAGGCTGGGCCATGGATCTTCCCCATTTAACTTGTGTTTGAGATAATGTATGAATTCTGGCACATATCTTATATTCATCCCTTCCTAGCTTTGGCTGGTGTTCCTTATCCTTAAAGAAAGGATGGATAAGCCATTTCTTAAAACCTTTTTGATAAATTAATAAAAATGTTGTAAGAGGTGTTGTCTAACGGTGCTTTTTCTATCCATTCGTATCTGCCATGACTGCTATTTGTTAGTCTTAGACTTGTTCATCACTCCTAAATTTATCACTGCCTCCTACGTAGTTAATGTCCAGTCCCATTGTTCATACCCTGAGAGGCAACCACACGTCTGCTGATCTGTCCTGTTGAATGTATCATTGGTAATTTTTTTCTTCAGAAATGTACTAATAAACGATGGATTCCTGAAAGAAAATAAAGTTATTTCATATGTGTTGCATGCAGTCATGTGGACATGATTTTTTTTTGGTAGTGAAAATGGGTCTACTGTTCTTTAAATTGTGTGTTTGTTGCTCAGAGCGATATAATCTATTTGGTTCCACATTTTCTGCTTGCCACTGTACTTTTCTTGTTAAGTCTCAATAATTATTCCTCTTCAGGTTCAGCGGATCGTACCGTGAAATTCTGGGATTTAGAAACATTTGAGCTCATAGGATCAGCTGGGCCTGAGGTTTGTGAAGGATTTACTTGCTTTCCATCTATTTACCATGTGAAATTGTTTCTTTGTGAGATTTTCTCTGTTACATATGGGATTTATCAAGACCAAGACTATGACTTTGACATTTTGGTTTCCCATTCAGATATATGTGTCAGAATTCTGGAAATAGCTCTTGTTAGATTTTTATGTATTCCACAAACTTGTGTTTGAATTTGAGATGCGTAGTTTTCCTTTAAATTTTTATTATTGGTATTTTCATCTCCCTGAATTGGTTGACAAAATGCATTTTTTTCTCAAGATGGAAGCATTTCAGGTTGAAAGGGGTTTGACAATGTAAATATTTCATAAATGGTTTATCCTCATATCATTCCACCTGGGGGAGTTTTCACAAAGAATTTGACTGCTGCAAGAATTTTGAGAGTGCAACTTGCTTGGTTTGGGTTGGGCTAACTGTCAATCCTGCTAGCTCAGCTGACAATAGGCCAGGCCAGATTAGCCCAACCCGAGTTCAACGTTCATATTGTTGGCCAAGACCAGTCTGAATATGAAAGGGCAAATGCTGACTTTGATGAGTTGAGCCATCCCTAATTAGTTTTTATTGTCTCAGGTTGACTCAGTTTTTAAGAATCAATAAGAAAGTTTAGTCATAGTTACTGGTGGTTTCTATTGTGTCATATTGGTCAAAAATTACCATTCTCACATCAAATATCACCCTAGAGAAAGAATGATAATAGACACCATGGTCTCTAGGATAACATTACATCATGGAATAGACTGTTGAGCTGGGATCATCTCAGTCCAACCAGACTTCAAGTTTGGATTGGATCTTTCGACGAAGGCCGTGACATGCCTAGGAAAGCCTTTGCCCAGTTTGACCAAATTAGGCTTGGTTTGTTTGGGCCATGGGTTAATATGGCCTAAGCTGCACCATTTATGCATTTGCACATAGAATGACTCCTCTTTTTCTGGTGTTAGACATATTTCTCTCCTTTCCTAGTTCTAGGAATGTTTCTTAAGAGTTCCTTGGTTTCTTTTCGCTACGTGCATTATCGTCTATTTGATATTTCAATATACAACTATCATTTGTGAATGTATCTCAAATGTATCACTATCCATTCATTCTTATCCAATATCCTATCTGGAATTGGCCAATGCCTCTTTGTAAATAGTGCCTGTTGTTGTTTCTTTTTTGTTCATTAATTAGTGAATCTTATAAAAATGTTTAGGACTGCTTAGTATTTCATCTTTTTGGTGCCAGTAATAAACTTCAACAAATGTCTTCATCTAGAAGCACTTTGGAACTTGCATCCCACTATGTTCCATCAGATTGAATGCCCTCACTTTTAATCTTCATGCTCATAACGTTTCACTCATTTGAAGAAAAGGAAACTCGACAGTCATGCGACAGGGTGGCATCCCGGAGTTTGCCTCCAGTGCGAACTGAGTGCCCCTTGGGGGTGCTGACTCGCCGGAGCCCGCGATGGGGCTTTTGGGGATCTGGTGACCCCAGCCACTACCTGGGCCTCCACTTCGGTGGGCCTTGATGCTTCCGTTGCGGGATTAGGGGCCATCTGCAGTGCTCTTGCAGAACTCCGGCAGAGGGACATCGAGAAGCCGACCAGGGTTCCAGTAGGGCTGACCTGACGAGGCGAGGAGGCTGTGTTTCACCCGGGTGCTCCTTCACTAACGTCGTCCAGGGTAGTCCGGTCTGCAGTCTGGTGGGGGATCTTCGCTGGGAATGCTTGGAGGTGGGTCGTCTGCCAGATGAGATGGTGCAGGGAGGTTGCAGTGGCTCAAACGGTGTCTGAGGGTAGTATCAGTGGAAGGAGGAGTGGACGTGGCGAGGATGAAGTCCATTCTAGACAAAGGCGGCAGTTGGGAAGTCGACTGGGTATTATCTCAGCTGGGTAGAGGCAGTTTCTTGGCCGTAAGTCATAGCGAGGAGGAGGTGGAAGCGGCGGCGAAGGTTGATTTTGCGGTGGCTGAGGGAGCCTGCCTCCGGTTGCCCAGATGGTCGGTGTGGACAGGAACATTCCTTGATCCTAGGGGGGTCCATCTTTTCCTCATTGGGGTCCCTCTTATTCTCTGCAGTGAGCTTGGCACCTCCCTTCTGGGTCTGCTGGTTTGGGGTGGTGGAGTCGAGGTCAGTGAGAGATTGCAGTCGGTTGGGGAGCTGATGGTGATGGAGGTTGTTCAGGTAAGTAGCATACAGGAAGTGCCGTTTGTCCTCCCACTGGATGTCATCGACGAATTCTTCGCAGTGAGAATCTGCCTCCGACTGGAATTGTAGAAGTGGACAAGCCCAGATCCGGAGGTAGGGGATGAGTACATCCTTCTCTAGGATCTAGAGGGATATCAAAGGGGTGTTCACGAAGGTTCAGAAGTGATGGCTGCTCACGTTGGCCAGGGAGGTCAAAGAAGGGAAGTCAGCTAAACAGGACAAAAGGAGGTGTGAGGAGGGTAAGAGGAAGCATAGTACTCAAGAAGGGGTGTTGTTTAACTCACAGAAATAAATAAATAAATAAATAAATAAATATTTCTCCTTTGAAGAAGAAAATGCACATTCATGTTTATTTGAATAGCGGGTGTATTATTATTTCCGCGAATTTAGGTTTATCAGACGATTATGGTTCGGGTACGGGACATTTCTCCATCGACCATAGTAGATGTTTATTTGTATCGGCGTAAAGTCTGAATACCCTTGATTAACCGTCAAAGAAATGCTTTTCGACCTCCACAATATCAGCTGTGATATTGAGAATTTTATCTAACATATTTGATCAAAGGGATCACCCATTAGAAATACACATTTGCATGAGAAAATTAAACATTTCATTCTTTGGATTCATCTTTACAAAATACATGAAATCCCAATTACATAGTCGGATCATTTGATTTACATTTGACCTCTATTCCATCACCAGAACATACTATTGCATTTGTGTTTCACAGAGATCAAACTCCCTTTTTTAGGTATATTTGCAATTTCTGACCCATCCTGGGTATCTTTGTAATTTTGGACCATTTTCTAGGTATTTCTATAGTTTCTGACCCTTTAGGGGTATTTTGGCAGTTTCCGACCCTTCCAGGATATTTTGGCAGTTTCCGACCCTTTCATGGTATTTTGGCAATTTTCGACCCTTTCGGGGTATTTTTGCCATTTTCGACCATTCAAGGGTATTTTGCAATTTCTGACCCTTTTTGGGTATTTTGGCTGATTTTGACCCTTCTAGGGTATTTTGGCGGTTTCTAACCCTTCTGGGGTATTCTTGCCATTTTTGACCCTTCGAGGGTATTTTGGCAATTTTCGACTCTCGGGTAGGGTTTGCCGTCCCGCCCCGACCCGCACTGACCCGCACGACCCGACCCGACCCAGGCGGGCGCCGGGTCGCACGGGCCGTGGGTCGTGGACGGGACGGACCGACCCGCTCTGTCCCGTGCGTCTCGCCACGTACCGGTGCGGTGCGAGGCGGGACCCGGCTCGGTACGAGCGGGTCGGGGCGGGTCGGGGCGGGTCGGGGCGCCGGAGGTGGGAGAGGGGGGCGGTGGGGGGCCGCAGCAGGAGGCGGTGGGGGGCCGCAGCCGGAGGGGGAGGTGGGACCGTGGGAGAGGTGGGGGGGCGGTGGTGGCCGCCGGAGGTGGGAGAGGGGGGCGGTGGGGGGCCGCAGCAGGAGGGGGAGGGGGAGGTTGGACCGTGGGAGAGGTGGGGTGGGCGGTGGTGGCCGCCGGAGGTGGGAGAGGGGGGCGGTGGGGGGCCGCAGCAGGAGGGGGCGGGGGGGCGCCGGAGGTGGGAGAGGGGGTGGTGGGGGGCCGCAGGAGGTGGGAGAGGGAGGGGGCGGTGGGGGCGGGGGGGGAGCGATCTCGGTGGTGGGGCCGCCGGAGGTTGGGGGGCGGTGGGGGAGGGGGGAGAGGTGGGGGGGCGGTGGTGGCCGCCGGAGGTGGGAGAGGGGGGCGGTGGGGGGGCGCAGCAGGAGGGGTAGGGGGAGGTGGGAGAGGTGGGGGGGCGGTGGTGGCCGCCGGAGGTGGGAGAGGGGGGCGGTGGGGGGCCGCAGCAGGAGGGGGCGGGGGGCGCCGGAGGTGGGAGAGGGGGTGGGGGGGCGCAGCAGGAGGGGGGCGGGGGGCGCCGGAGGGCCGCAGGAGGGGGGCGGTGGGGGGCCGCAGCAGGAGGGGGGCGGTGGGGCGCCGGAGGTGGGAGAGGCGTCGGAGGGCCGCAACAGGAGGGGGCGGGGGGCGCCGGAGGTGGGAGAGGCACCGGGGCGGACCGGGTCGCAGTGCGACCCGCCCGACCCGACCCGTCCCGCGCAGAGACCGGGTCGGCCGGGTCGGACGGGTCGGCAAACCCTGCTCTCGGGAGATTGCTTCTCCTTCTCGAGCTCTCATGGGTTGGGGTCCAGCTTCACGCGTCCATCATCGCAATGCCGGTCAGGTCGCAAGGGTCAAGGGGCAGCCCCCCTTGCGGGGGGTTTCCATGGGGCGGAGCCCCCCTGGAAGAAAAATTTCTTATAATCTCTCTCCAAGGAGTGGCACAAGAGACATCATCACAAGGGCATCTATGCAAATCTTTTTTGTAAAAGTGGGGACGCTTATGGGATTCTTGATTATTTCAGAGAATCACATTATTTTCTCCCAAAATATTTACAATGAGATTACGTTAACCATAACACAAGAACATGCATGTGGACTCAAGGAGGGACATTTTTATAACATGCCCTCACTATGAGCACGGGTACAAGCACAACACAACACAAGTACAAACACCACCCGAACGATGGGCCTTCATAAGCACAAGCACAAGTACAAACACCCTCCTTCTCTCCTACGCTCTTCCTCTGCTCTCTGTGTGTTCTCTCCCCGAAATGGGGCCCCCACTGGGGTATTTATCATGGATGGCAGTTTCGGCCGAAATCGAAACGTGCCGAAATGTATCGGTTTCGGACGGGAACGATTCGAAACCTACCAGCCGAAACTGGACGAAACCGAAACTCCTTCAGTTGACAAAAAATAATATTTTATTTAATTTCGGGCGAAATCGAAACCGAAACCATTTCGGTTTCGGACCAGGCCGAAACCGACACCGAAATTGCCTTCTTTGGTATTTATAGAGCCCTCGGGCGGTTGTAGATTGATCCACTCTAAACCATTCACTTGGGGGTTTGATCCGGTCCAAAACCCCCATTTGGGGGTTGGATCGGGTCCAAAATCCCATGCGGGGGTTGGATCTGGTCCAACCCCCCCCCCCCCCCCCCATGTGGGGGTTGGATCCGGTCCAAAACCCCCAAGTGAGGGTTGGATCCTGTCCAAACCCCCATTTCCAGGTTGGAAATGGAGGTTTGGACCGAATCCAACCCCCCTTATGAAGGGAGGGGGGCGGCATCCACATATATATATATATATATATATATATATATATATATATATATATTATTAGTTTTTTTCAGTTTTTGGCTTCAACAACTGTAGTGTACACTTATCTCCACAAAACGGTCATCCTAATAAGGTTGGAAATGGAGGTTTGGACCGAATCCAACCCCCCTTATGAAGGGAGGGGGGCGGCATCCACATATATATATATATATATATATATTATTAGTTTTTTTATCAGTTTTTGGCTTCAACAACTGTAGTGTACACTTATCTCCACAAAACGGTCATCCTAATAATGGCAAATGACTTTAATCCAAAGTCGGCTCTTCCTCTTCTTTCCTCCTGCACACATTTTGTCATCTGATGAGATGGAGGCACCTTCCTTACCTCTTCCACCTTCAAGAAAAAATGCACTTTTTGCCACTTCTATCATCTAAAATGGATTTATAGTATCTTGCCAAATTCAAGTTCACTTCTGTAGATAGGGTTCATCTTTCCTTGCTATTAATAATTTAGATTTCCAGTCTTGGGAATGGTGAAACTTGCATTGCCTGATATATCCATCAAATGATGGCAAATCCCAAGAAAAAATGATAGATAAGGAAGAAAACTGACATTCCGTAATATCTGAAGTTTCCTTCACAGTCACTGGTGATGGCCATAAGCAACAAATCATACTTGCAGAAATCAATACTGAAACTCATTTCAGGATCTTGACCAGTACCTGCAGATTTGTGATTCTCCACTTTGGTCACTGTTATGGGTTCATATTAAAAGTGCCAACATTGAATCACCCCTTGTACAACCTTTTACAGAACATAGGCATCAGATTCTTGTGTCAAATTTTATGCAGGAGAAGTACGAAGATGGTGTTCAGGTGTGTTCCATTAAATCCTGTCCGGTTGTTTCCCTGACCATCAGGAGCTTGTGGTGCCTATATTTTAAAAATAAAAACATGTTAGGGTAAGGTAAAATTGACTAAGTCATATTCCCACCTGACTTGGTGTGGTGATGTCATCATCATCTGCTGCCATAAGCTCTTCCTCTTCCTATTGATGTTCTAACATGGGTTTGATGCTCGTGCCGGAGATTCTCTTGCTGGTTTTCCTGTGGGGAAGCCAGGTATCTTCATATAGTTTCCGTGTTCTTTCGACAATTTCAGGTATCGTGCATTTTTCTCTTCTACTACTGCTCTCTCTCCCATAGGTGAGAAAACTTTGACCTTTTGTAACTGCTATAGTGTTGGTTTCCTGAAGTGGAACCAATATGCAGACTCATGAGTGCATAATGAGGACAATTCCATTTCCTATGCCTAATGGCTCAAATCTGAAATTTCCTCTCTATTTTCCCTTTCCATCTCAAATTGGAGCAATCCATGTTAGGCAGCTAACATTTATGTAGGAAATCCATATTGCTAAGTCATAGATGATCAAATGTTAAATAAAGCTTGTTGAAGGCCGGACTCTAACCCCAAACCTTGGCTTTTAGTTGAGTGAATCCTCCACATATATAGAAGGAAGACACACATGGATATTTGATGTGGGACTAAACCTGAACACCCACCTGGCGCCAAACCTGAATGGCTTGTGGCGTAATAGAATGGGTGGGGTGGAGAATGCCAAAAATGATGGATCCAATGGGAAAACCTGCTCTGATAACCTTGTTGAAGGCCTGAACTCTAACCCAAAACCTAGGCTTTGAGTTGAGAGAATCCATCACATATATAGAGGGAAGGCGCCACGGATATCTGATGTGGGACTAAACCTCAACAAACCTAATGGTGAGTATTATCCTTATTTGTAGAGGCCAACTGGGATCTACTGACTTTTTTAGTCAGCCCTTAACAATCCTGTGTTATTGGTCTAGATCTATGTATATATTCACTAGATCAACAGTGTCTGTGAAACATGACCTTTTATCTAGAGAAGGCTTGATGAGGCTGTGAAATTAATTTAGTGCCATCTCTCTTGAAGAGCTTGGCACTAGTTGCCACTTTTAGGTCCTGGGGGTGGCCATGTATGAGATGTATCTCTAAGGCTTGACAAGAATTTTGAAACTATTTCATCTCTTGATACATATTTTACATTATCTGATATTGTGGTCTTTGATTCTAAAAGCTTCATGATATCTTCCGAGTTAATCTTTGGTAGTGTATTTTTTTTAAATAGTACAGTCACTCTCATACCTGATATGCAAGCTGCAAATCACATTCTTGGGAGCCTGGTTGATATTTTAATTTTCTTCTGAATGGCTGTTGTAACCAGAAAATAAATGTATATATACGTTTATATATGTACGCATGTGTGCGTCAAAGGCCCATGCTTACGGCGTTGGCTCGGTCCAACCCGTTCTATCCCGCGGAAGCGAGGAGAACCCGCGATAAACCCACGGAGACTATTATAGTCATGTGGTTCCGGGTTTTAATCAATCAACCCAAGCCCTAAGGGTGTGAAGACGTGCTATGCACATTGTTTTGGTACCTCGACGGCGTGTATCACGTCTCGTAGGATCAAAAACTCCTTCCCCGACGGACGAGCGAGGCGCGGAAGACAACGAACAAGGCGAGGAGAAGGCTTTTCCTCTTCCACGTGGAGTCAAGTGCAGAAACGTCGCTGTCGGAGCCGTACGGAGATTTTTAAAAGAAGCCAAGGGGACTGCCCGGGGGGGGGGGGAACCCGCCCGGGGTATAAGGCCCCCGGGCGGGTCTCCCCGCGGCTGCGCGCGGACTGGCAGACCCGCCCGGGACCGCGCGCCCCCGGGCGGGTCCGCCCGGGACCGAGCGCCCCCGGGCGGGTCCCCCCGGGGTGCTGCGCACCCGGGCGGGTCCGCCCGGGACCGGCCCGGGGTGCTGCGCCCCCGGGCCGGTCCGCCCGGGGCCGCGCGCCCCTGGGCGGGTCCGCCCGGGGTGCTGCGCATCCGGGTCAGTCTAGTAACTGCCCATTTTCCAAAAAAATTTGATTTTTTGGAGGGAAAGGAACCCGCCCGGGGTCGCCTTGACCCGCCTGGGTCCCACTTCCCCCGGGCCGGTTCCCTACTTTCTATAAATAGACCCCATGGGTCCCAGGACGGACAGGAAGGAAGAGGAGGAGAGGTGGACTTGCCTAGACTTCAAGTTCAAGTTGTTCGTTGTTTTTGGTCTGAGTGGGGTAAGTCCCCGGGCCTTGTGTATATGCCCCTACGGGGTATATTTACAATTATGCCCTTCAACGGGCCGTGTTCATAATGTGTTATGCAACGGAGTGACGGACTTATGCAATTATGTCATTATGGCATTACGATGACAAATTGTAAAAATGTCCTCCTCGAGGTCATGAAAGGCCTAAGTCCTGTAAATTGCAGTTTTACCCTGCAACTTTTGTAATTAGGGGTATGCCCCTACTTCCCGCCATGATGCGGATGTATGTACAGTCGATAATTTGTCGACACCCTCTGTACTCATGCAAAATTATAAGAGCACCTTATTATGCCCGGCACATTTCATTAATGCAATATTGCATATAAACCCTGACTCTCTAAAAACTTGCATACTTACCCCTACTTCCAACCAATCGAACCCGTGAGTGTCTTCTATAGAACCTCTCGTTGTCGGCTTGGTCTGGGAGTGCTGTTGGCTCAGTCCAGCGCTCGGGGGTCATCTTAAACCTAGGCCTAGGGTTTGGTAAAGTTACCGAAATACCCCTGCGACCTAAGAAGTGATCTAATGGTCTCCTAAACCTTCTGAAAAGGGCCTCATAGCCTTGGAAGGTTAGTAACCCGGCTTTATGCCTACCCCAGCCCAGAAACTCCTAAATCCCTCTGGTCTGGTTATTTACTAAAATACCCCTAGGTCTAAGACCGCCGCTTAAACCCCAGTGGCCCACTTCAGCGTGTTCAGACAGGGTCCCCGTCAGCTCCCCCGTCCTATTTTAAGCAAACCTGCCCTATTGGTTAGAGCCTCGAGGAAGAACTTTAAGCCTTCATGTTGTCATTTAATCAAGGGTGTTCGGACATTAAGCCGATGTAAATCAACGTCGACTCCGGTCGGCGGGGAGAGGTCCAGCACTCGAACCTATATCGTCTGATACGACACGCACCCACGGAACCCTCTCTACGCAGAGGAGTGTTTCTTTTCAAAAAGAACGAAAATCTACCCTTTATCTACGATAAAGGCCGGCCTTAGATTTTTTCCGTGTCTCACAATGGCATAAAACATCTATTCATATTTCTGTGTATCATAGGCAGCTTGATTTCATTCATTACATTGTTAGCTAGTTCCTAACTGGTTCTATTTTTGCTTGATTTCCAAGATGACTGGGGTGCGTTCTATGAACTTTCATCCTGATGGGAAGGCATTATTCTGTGGTTTGGATGAGACTCTAAAGGTAGATATTTCACCATTTTTTTACATTAGATGCTAATTTCTAGCATACTAATTTCTCTCTTCTTTGGATGCCCTAGGTTTTCTCATGGGAACCTGTAAGATGTCATGATGTTGTTGATATGAGATGGTCCATTTTGGGTGACCTTAGTATCTTTGAGGGGAAACTGTTGGGTTGCTCCTATCATCAGAGTTCTGTTGCTGTGTGGGTTGCAGATATCTCGGTATATATCTTTTTCTGCTCTCCTTGAAATGTCTATGTTTTGGCCTATATTTATAAAGTGGCATTGCTTTATTCTCAGCTCATTGCACCATATGCAATTGGCGTGGTGCCTAGGACAAGTGGTCTTAATGAGCCTACATGCAATCCCGGGGAAGTTCATGCTTTCCATTATAGCAATATTGAATCCAATACTATATTGGTGGATAAAGTGCAAGATTGTGGAGGTGAAACGAAGGAGACAATAAAAAGTGTCTACGTGGCATGTAAGTTTACATGCACACATACATATGCAAAGCTATACATCTACGCATATACATATATGTATATGTACATTCATACATATATATATATATATGTATTTAGTTATATGGCACTATGGTATATCATATTTATTTCATTATCCTGCATATTTGATAACCTCTTTCATTTTTTAATTCAGAAGATAAAGGTTTACTGTACAATTTTTCACCAGTTGACAAATTCCTTTTTGATGTCTCATGTCAAAAGCAAAAGATGGTACTGAAAGTGCTATGCGAAATATGGATTCCATGGGCACTTCAAGTATAAACCAAAGTAATTCAGCTGGATTGACGGGGAATAAATGTACCACAAACATCGGTTGCGATAGTCCTTTACAAAATTGTGATGCCAGTTTTGCTTCAAAAGTATCTCCTCCAACTTCAAATTCATTCAGAGAGATTAAAGCTATTGAAAGCTATTCTGGAAGTCCAAGGAGAATTGGTTCAAGTTTTCCACCAAGGAGAGTCCCTCAAAATTCAGCTGGATTTAGCACAAGGAGTTCGTCAATTTCAAAAGATTCCTGGGGGACAAATAGAGGAAGTAAAGTCCAAGTGATTAATGGTCCTGTATCAATTCCTGTTGTAATGCCCAGGGATACTTTGAATTTACAAAGTACGACCAGTGCTAGAAAAGAAACTGGCAATATAGTCAATGTCTCTGATAATATTTCATTCAAGAGAAGTCGTATGAGAAGGTCTTCATATGGCAATATTGCCACAGAAACCCAAAAGAGTACAAATGACTCTGTTTCATTAGGCGCTTCTCCTAACGATTTTGTTGGTGTGGTAGATTCGAGCTTCCGTTCTATGCATCTAAGTGATATGAATGCAGATGCCAACAAGAACTCTATAGGTGTCAGCACTGTTGCAGAGAAATTCGAAAGGATTTTGTCCCCAGAGCGCCCTTCAACCTCTCACAAAGACAAATGTATGGTCCCTTATTTCTTATTTACTTGATTTCTCTTATCTATTTGTTTTCTTAAAGCATTCTGAATAGTTGATCAGGTGGGACTAGTTTATTTCAGTTGCAGGAAATAACATGCTGATGATTCTCTTATAATTACTGGGTATTACAGACAAGGCTTTCTGTGAAAGCTTGATTTATTTGTTTTCGTGAGTGAATATTCTGTTGTCTAGTGCAATTAGATCATTCATGATATAACCACAGAAGCTTGAACGTCTTGAAGATTTTTCTTTTCTCCTTGAAGTATATAGTATTGGAAATTACTAAAGAGAAAACAAGAATGTACAAATGTAAAGTAAAAGAAGAGCAGTCCCCAGCACCTACATTAAAGCACGTTCCTTGATAAAGATAGATACCTTTTCCAGGGAACCCTTGTACCTGTTGAAAATCCTTTTGTTCCTTTCCTGAGTGGTACAGACCATGGAGAATTATCTACCATACGATTAGGTCTCTGTTGACTGCTTGCAATTAGATTTGAAGACTAAGTTTTTCTCGTAGTCCAGCAATCAAATAACAACTCCTGCCTTGATATGAGTCTATGGTCAAACTTCTTGGATGAAAGAACATTGAAGGAATAAATCATCCAATGTCATCTCCTCCCCTCCACTCAAGTATCATGTTCGTCCTAATGTCATCCATCATCATAGAGAACTGGTCACAGGTAAGATAGACCACCGCGAGAGATCACCAAATTAACATATTCACTTTTTAATGGTGTTTTTGGATTCCAAACTCGAGATGACACCAGAATCAGGTTCCTCCATCTGCTATGTATCCACAGCCTGACCTTATGAAGAACCCATCACTGGGTGTTTGGGTACCCAATGCATGTTTTTCACTTCCTCCTATGGTGAAGTAGTGTGCTGTACATATCCCTGTATATGAAACTTAAAACCTTGGGATATTGAAGGAACACTTTTTCCCCACATGGGCAAATACCTCAAAACCACAAGTATCACATCTGGAATGCAGTAACATTTGAGACTTAATTCCATCACCCACCTGTTTTTTTATTTTTGCATCTTATGGTTTGTATACCACAGCCAACCTATGTACATGATACATGTACTATATAAGTATTATGTACATTCAAGCATCAGGCATGTACATATACATAGCTGTGGATTTGCCTAGTAGGATTGCTGAGTGATCAAGGAGGCCATGGTTTGTGCTGCCTGTCTACATTGTGCAGTAGGCATGCCATTATGGCAACTACCCAAGTGGGAAACATCATGTCATAATTTGTGGCTGCAGGCTCAGGTGTGCCTTTTTTCTGTTGGGTAGGGGGACTATTGAACCCTACAAAATTCATAAGCATTTTTTTTTGATATTTACAATAAATTTCAGAAATGAAATGCATTGTCATGGCAAGAAACGATACGAGATCGTCGCCATCACAAAAGCACCCATGGACATTTCATCAAACACTCGGTGGGCGGCATAAAGCCACACACACCCATTCAACAAAATCTACACAAAGTCAGGCTTTTTAGTTTCTAATGACCCATGGAGATTTTGTCAAACACCTGGTGGGCGGCATAAAGTCACCCACCCACCCAATGAAATGTACTCAAAGTCATAGGCTTTGGTCCCCCGGGGGGTGTCCTCAATGTTTCTCACCTAAGTCCCCTCACTCCGGACTCAAGGACAGCGGACGCGTCAAGGGGAAGTCAACAAACAAACAAGAAGAGCTCCACGTGTCCTTTACTGTAAAGAGGGCCAGAAAAAGATAAAAAAGTTCAGAATCGCTGGCCTTTTATAGTGTTGGACTGGAGTGCATGGAGGGGGGGGACCGCCCTCCTCCCTCTCCTCTCTTTCCCTGTTGTTGCATACCGGGAGGGGGGAACCCCCAGTCAAGATCACCGGGGTTCCCCCCTTCCCCTCCTCGGTGCAAATAGGCCAGGAGGGGGAGGGGACACCCCCGGTGGTGTCCACCGGGGGTACCCCTCTCCTGTTGCTGCTGTTGTTGCAGACCAGGAGGGGGGGTACCCCCAGTCAGATCCACCAGGGGGTACCCCCCTCTCCCTCTGGGTACCCCCCTCTCTTTTCTGGTGCTGCACACCACCGAGGGGACTCCTGGTCAAGGCTACCGGGGGTACTCCCCATGCCGGTCACCATCGGGAGTGGGGAGGACCCACTCCCCTTGCTCTCATGTGCATGAAACAAAAACAAAAAGAGAAAAAAGATGAAGAGTCAAGAAGAAGGTGAAAGGTCAAAGGAGCTTACCTCCGTCATAGTCCACCGGGAGTGATTGGCTTCTCCAGCACCCATAAAAGGGGGAGAGTGCGGCCAGCAAGAGGGACTGGGAGTCTTCTTGAGTAAGAGAGCACTTGGAAGCTTGAAGCCTTGAGAAGAAGAAGAAGAAGTTTGTTTGAAGTCTTGAAGGCCTCTGGTCTGCGCAAAGGGTGAGGGGGGCGGCCCTCCTCCGAACTCAAGTTTGTTAAAAAATTGCACGAAAGCCCTTACATTGGGGTATAGGAGTAAAAATATCCTCATATGAAGGGAGTTTGTTCCATGAATAAAAACAAATGTTTAAAACCCATAAACTTCTAGTTCTGGGATTTTTTTTGGATGTGTTATAATGGGGAAAACCATGGTTTGCCATCTCTTATGAGATGTCAGAGATCTCTCCGAGATCTCTGTATCTTCAAAGGTCGCGAGAAACAAAGCCCCCGAGACCGAGATCTTCTCTCTTCCACCCTCCAGTTTCCTCTTTCCTCTCTCCTTGTCTCTCTCTATATCGGCCCCCTTGAGCTCTCTCTCTCCCCAGTCTCGCTTTGTCTCTCCCTCACCCCCAGACTCTCTATCTCTCCCTCTATGACACTCTCCCTTAGACTCTCTTACCCCCATGGTAGGCGGAATCGGCTGGGAGGATCGGATCGGCCGATCCGATCGGTTTTGGGCCAAATCGATCCGATCCCGAGTCATCCGAACCCGATTCATACTGAATATCAGCCATATCGGGTGGATCGGTCTCTGATCGGGCTGGATCGGCGATTCCGCACTGGGATCGGCCGATCCAGAGCCATGTCTCGGCCAGTTCCACCCATGTCTGAAAAAAATGAAAAGAAGAAGAAGAAGAGAAGAAGAAGAAGAACGGAAGAAGATGAAAAAAAAGAAACAGAAGAAGCTGAAAAAAAAAAAAGCTACTTACCAGAAGAAGAAGAAGAAGAAGAAGAAGAAGAAGAAGAAGAAGAAGAAGAAGAAGAAGAAATGAAATAGATACTTACCTGTTGCCAGCGCCGGCACCGTCGTCATGCATCGTCGCGGCCGATCTCCGTCGCCGGTACCTCCTCATCGTCCTCCTCCTCTGCCTCCTCCCGTGGCCCCTCCACCTCCCGCGGCCCCTCCACCTCCTGCCTTCATTCCTGGGAAAGTGGGAAAGATAAAGTGGGGGGAAAAGAAAGGACGAGACAGTGAACAGAACTCCTGGGAAAGTGGGAAAGATAAAGTGGGGGAAAAGAAAGGATGAGACAGTGAACAGAAAAAGTTGAAAGATTAATAAAATGAATAGCTATTTACACAAAACTCCCTTTAAAACTTAACAGATTGGGTGCGGCCAAGGATCGGGATCGGTGGTTGGGATCGGTCCGGATCGGCCGATCCCACCGAGTTGGATCGCTTTTGGACCGGCCGATCCGATCCCGATACCCGAGTCTACCTTCCTTGCTTACCCCCCCTCTCTCTCTCTATCTGAGAGAGAGGAAGATAGAGAGCGGAGAAGACAGACATACATGTACCATTTTTGATGATTTTAGATGTATTCTTCAATTTGTGATTCATGTACCATTTTACGTATATCTTTTTGGTGTAGCTTTTGATGTATATTAACACTGGTGCATGTGAATAGATTTGTTATTGTTATCATTACTCTTTATTTTGTAAATATGAGTTCTCAATTAGAAAAACATGTTTGTGAAATCGAGTGGTTAGTAGAAAAAATTAATTCTTAGAAATAGGCTATATATATGAAACATTTTTTCGAAATCACCAAACCCGATCTCCCAAGATTTTTCCGAAATCTCTCCGAGATCTCTTCTCTTCTGCCTTTCCGAGATGGAATCGATATTCGAGACGGAAAATCTTGGGGAAAACTCTACAACAAGTTAAAATTACAGTTTTACCTTGAAACTTCATGAAATTGTACAAAAATCCAGAAATTCCTGAAATTCAAGGAAAAACATGCCAGTTTGCAGAAATGTCTTCTGAAATTGGGGAAAAGCCTTATTTTGGTCAGAAGTTTAGAAATTACAATTCTACCCCGAATTTTAAAAAATTGCACTAAAGCCCATGTACTTTGAGGAAATCCCAAAAAACCATGAAATTCAGAGAAAAATGTACAAGGCCGCAGAGATACATCCGAAATTGGAGAAATGCTCATGTTTGGCTTAGAAATCAAAGAAATTGCAGTTTTACCCTGCACTTTTGCAAAATTGCGCAAATGCCCAAGAAAAATACAGGAAAATTCAGACAAATCAAGGGGTTGCATAAGAATGTCTTGATTGACGAGAAAATTACAATTATGCTCTTACCTTAAGGCAAGGGAGTTTTTCCCCAGGGCAAAACCTTCAATATTATAGCCAATACCGTAGGGGTAAAGAGAATATTTGACAGTTAATCAAAAGTGTTCGGACTTGCTCCGATGTAAATTAACACCGACTCCAGTCGGTGGGAAAAAATCTTGTGCACGAACTCTAAATCGTTTGATAAATTCAAAACGCGAAATAAATAAATGCAAATAAACATGATGATGATACCCAAAACGTCACCAAAATTTTAAATTCATAATCAATGTGTCCGCATTTTTCGCGTTAAAACAGAGACATTATGGGTTGGATGTTTGCTTATATTAGTTTTCTGTCTTGTATGTGAGCTACTGTGTATGCACGAGCAGTTGTATATTTGAATAGTCTTGTATTTAGGCATTGCACCTCCTACGTGCATCTTCTAGGTTACCATTTTGTTTGTCATATGAATTGATTAACAGAGCAGAGCAGAATAAAGAGAATGTAGAGCCTATTTGAATTTTTGATTAATTGCTTCAATTAAGTATGTATATTGGAAGATGACAGCTATCTTCTTTTTCCTAAGTGCTATACCTGGTTAATGCTCGATAGAAGCTTTGTAAATGTGTCATTGCCTATGAGCATTCATTTCAATAGCTCTTGGAATGAGAGATCTGGTCAGACAAAAGCAAAATCACAAGTATGAATGTGCATATATTTGCACGGACAGGCACTCATACATGAGCATCTAATGCACATGCATGGACATGCAGTAACTATGATTAAATTGGTGCTGTGGAGAGTGCAATTGACGTGAATCAATGTATTGATAGTTTTTTGGTTTCTCATCCCATCTTCAAGATAAATGTGCTATACTTAAACTAATGCTTTCTCCACTCTTATCTTTAGCAACAATTCTTTTGTTGGTCTACATCCTCTGAAAATAAGTTCATCCCTTCATATACAGCTCTAGAGGCTGTGTTTAGACCCATTCATCTTATTGTAGTTGGGTACTGTCCCATTTTGTTTCACGTTGTCCACATATTATTATCCAGTTTTTTGCACCTTAAAAGGGAATACCTAGGAAATCTAGTTTCTTAGGCTGACAGTGTCCTCTTTATGAGATGTTGATGGAGCGTGATGCTTGTAGAATTCTAGTGTTTTTTTTTGGCCCTGTGCATGTCTCTCTACGTCGTACTTTTCTTAGAGGTCAAACTGTTCAAACAGAAAACTCATCTCTGCCCAGGTTCGAACCCTTGCACTTCCCATCCCTTCTGCCTCCTGTCCTTCCTTATGTTGTATTTTTCTTGACACTTTGTTGTTGAACACTGAAATTTAGTGTAAAGTGATTTTCTTCTTTCTACATACTTTGTGAACTTAGTTTTTGGTTAATATCACAATGTTTACCATAACTGTGTTTTCTTGATTCAATTTTATTTGAAGTTGCTAACAAAGCACAAAATAAGTTCATGCTGATTACTTTACAGGTCGCGAGTCTGTCCACTCCAGGCCTGAAAAAGGCCCAGTCAAATATGTCAAAGGAGGTGGATTTTAAGAGACATCCTTTTTTCTGTTATTTTATATTTTCTTGAGAACATTTTTGACACTATTTCAAATCCTTGGAACTTCTGGAGAATTTGAATGCTCTTGAATTTCTTTCTGCAGTTGCAGTTCAACATGGAAGGACGCGATCTCTAGTTGAGAGTTGGGAAAGATTTAATGAAAGTTATGCAACTGCCAGCAGGCCTTCCGCAAACATGACATCTGGAAGTGATGATGCGTCATCTACTATGGTATGGTTCTTAATTGTGCCATTTATTTCCAAGAATTGCATTTTTGTAACTTTTAGTATTCTTCAAGTAAGTCTTGACTTTGTGAATGGAAAATGGTTAAACCACCTGAATCCTTGTTGCCTTCCATAAGACTCTAGCTTTTTTCTGCATGGTTTTAATGTGTTTTTATTATCTGCCAGTCACAAGCACATGATATTCATCTAATCTGAAATCAAGAGGTTCTTTATGTTATTCATCCAATCTGAAATCAAGAGGTTCTTTATGAAACTCATCTCATTACATGATCTATCAGTGGTGCTGCACTTATTTTCCATAACTTGTGTCTTTAGGGACATAATTACAAGAGACTTTTCTTTTAGGACTGTCAGCATATGTGTTTTCACATTTTAGCCGTGTGTTTTGCCGCTGTACTTGCTAATGAGAAAAACACAGAAAACCATGTCATGCCAATATGGCTTATTTAGGTGTTGGACTCAAAATTTCAGCAAGTTATACATATTATGTTATCCTTTTTTTAATTCCTTCTCTTTCACTGTAATATTCTATTCATGTGGTGTAATTAATGTGCCGGATGAGCTTGTCACTTGAATGTTTTTGCGGACTATTCTAATGATAGGACAGAAGTTCATAATTTTTGTATTTATTATGAATGTACAAGTGGATAAAGCAGTTTAGCAGTCTTCAACTATTTTGTTTCACTAGTGGAGGAATATATTGAACAAATTTACGTTAAAAGGCATGCCTTCTGAAACTTCAAATCCATCTTAACTCTTGACCATTTTAGAAGAATGTCATTAGGAGCAAAAAAAAACATTACTTTTCTCATTGACACTCTATTTTCCTGGACATAATCAATATTCTGTAGATGATCTTTGATCATTTGTTCAGCTGCCTACTGTTTCTTCCCTCTAGTTATTATCCTTTTCTCTGCCAGACATTTTTCATATTTTGTCATCATTTACTCAAAAGGGATCATCACCATTAACATTAGACAATGAAATTTGGGCCACCTCTTCACAGTTTTGAATTGGGGTATGTTCTGTGCATGGTTTTCAATACCGCCCGGTACGTACCGTACCAGGCCGGTACATACCGGTACCGGCCTCAGCCGGTCAGGTTCTACCCATTTTCTACCGGTACCAGCCGGTACAGTTTCAAAAAATAAAAAAAATGAAAAACCAGATGAACTGTGTTGTACTGCCCGGTTCATCCATGATCCATTGGGACTGCCCGATATTGAGAGCTGGGAGGCTCTCATGGGCTGCACTGTGCAGTGCAGCCCGTGAGACCCCTTCCCCCATTCACAGATGGTGAAGAAATGATGTTTTTCATGGTTTTAAACTTTGAAATCTATGTGTTCAATTATTTATTGTGTCCATTCACATATGATTTATTCTTTCGTGTTTTTCTATTTTTTATGGTTTTTAACATTTTCTCTAATTTTTAAACCTATATATAAATGTATAATTATATATACTTATATAAAGGGGGGACAGGGAGGGACTGGTACTGTACTGGCCGGTACCGGTACCTGTACTGGCCCTGCCCGGTACAAAAACCTGTACCGGGTTTGAAAACCTTGGTTCTATGTGCAATGCCTGAAAGGGAGCAAGCATGGTGATTCAGGAAAAGTTACATATGTGGGTGTCAGTTTTCTTCTGAAAGTGGGTGGTACCACTATTGTATTAAATGAAAAGGGTTGTACAAGTATGTGGATGTCCATAAGTTAAAATATGGGATTTGCCAATTCACTTCTCTGGTCATAAAATCTTATCTGGTCATTCTGGTGTCAGATTAGAGCTTGGAGAACTGAAGCGCAAGGATTCGAACAAATTTCTGTCTGGCTGTCAGTGTGATCCCAACCTCCATATTCTGCACCAAAGATCTGGTGGACAATGGAGTGACGCCTTTCAGAGGAACACAGAAAATCCGATTGTAACTGGTTGTCCTATCATTCACTGGGCTTGGGTAGGGTCTGTCACTGCCCTCCAAGTACTTACATGATATCTTCCTAGTACCCTCTCATAGTCTTTGCCAATCTGCTTCCTGATGTTGGTTGGCAGGCAGTGGAAGAGTTTGGACCTGTCTTGTGATGCTTATTAATTCTAAAATATGATGCCTCTGAAGCACCTACCTTGACAGGCTAGTTTACATGGGCACATTTTTGTGGTCTTCGGCTGTTCATTGGTGACCCACTCCAATGCATTTTTCTTATCAAACAGTTTTTGTGTGGCTATTTTCTGCTTGATGGAGAGACCATGTAAACATTATCAATGAATCTGTTCTGAAATGCGTGATCATTGTGAAAGGGAAAAATGATGTTATGGATTTTTAATAATTTCTAATGCTGAAGATTCATGCGGTTATCCTGTTCCAGAGATTCTATGTCATGTAATATGGCTCCTGATAGTGGCCTGACTGTCACTTGTATTAATTTGGGGGAAAATTACTGTTTTCTTGTATTCAAATTATTTATTAGTTTCAAAATTCTGTGGACTAAATCCTGTTGTGGCATAAAAAATGTCACATGTAACCCGTTAATATGCTTGTGTGTTAAAGTACATGCACATTGTACCTTTTTTTGTGTGCGGCAAACTTCTATTTTCTGTGAAAGTTATAACTGTACCCTTTGTGTGGCTAAGCCCATTTCTGTGAAAGTTAAATTTTTTGATACACATTTGGTGAGTTCTTGAATATTTTGCTTTTCGTCTAAAGAGGCTGTTGAGGATTTTGCTTGCAAAATATTTAACTGTACCCTGAAATTTCTGTCAATCAACCATCTATGATTCTTGATGACTCAGGATGGGTTAGCTGAAACTTCTGAAAGGGACTTGAGATCCAATGGTGATGGCTGCCCTGATGCTCTTCTTCAAACCCATGATTCCTTCATAAACATTCTAAAATCTCGGCTAACAAAGCTACAGGTG
Organism: Amorphophallus konjac; assembly: GCA_022559845.1. Classification (NCBI taxonomy): domain Eukaryota; kingdom Viridiplantae; phylum Streptophyta; class Magnoliopsida; order Alismatales; family Araceae; genus Amorphophallus; species Amorphophallus konjac. Next base: position 420,419,279 of record CM040122.1, on the reverse strand, counting down.
ATTTAATATATTTCCAGTTGTTTCTATTTGGACATATTTATGCACATTTGATGTTAATGATATTAAAATGTCCTTTTCCCTTTTGGTTTTTTTAATAAAAATTATACCTTCTATCTTTATCTCTGAGTTATGTTTACCCCTTAGCTTCGCATGTTACCTAGCTGCATTCTTTTTCAGCTAATGCATTAGGGTTACCATGGGAATGGTGGCAATCACATGCCAAGGAAGAATAAAAGGAAGAAATGAAGACTGTATGGTGTTTTAATTTTTTTCTTTGTCATTTTATCTTTTATCTAACAAATCAGATGTGAGTATTTTCTAGTGTAGTGGTTCGGTAGATTCAGTTATTTTGCTGCATAAATAATAGGATGAATAGAGGTATTGGGATGGCATTTTAATATGCATCTTACAGTTGTCACATCATTTATGTACAGAATAGAAGTTTTTTTTTGGTGGGGGCTAGGGGGGGGGGGGCGAGATGAAGCAGAGCATTTCTTCGTGCAATAATCCAAATAGTGTATACCTTTTTGCTCATTGCAGACTAATCTAGTTTCCTCGCAGCTTCTTGGTTGTGTATGGACTTGTTTTCTTTCTCTCCGATAAGCCTTTTGTTATATAATATAACATCATTGTAGAGAATTCTATTGGAAGGCATTTGCTAACTCTGTTTCTCAATCATGCAAAAATAGTGAAATAGTTACTGATCTAAATATTTCAGATGGTTCGACACTTCTGGTCAGAAAGTGGCATGAAGGGTGCAATCACTGCAGTTGCAAAATTACCAGACCATTCTGTGGGTATCCTTTCCATGTGCCATAATCAATATTTTCTTTCTTGTAGCAGCTACAGGAGAGGGGTAGAGGGGGACATTCAAAGAGATATAATCAATATAAAATAACTTAGTCATTCCACGTGTGATGCAGGTTCAAATTGATGTGATCAGTGTTCTCATGGATAAATCTGAACTCTTCACTCTTGATCTTTTCTCTTCCCTGCTGCCACTGCTTACTGGTTTACTTAACAGTAAGACAGAAAGGTAATAGCAAATGGTGCAATGACAAGATCCTTATTATAGAATAATGCTACACTCATTTTGGATTTGAAGTATTAATATATATGTTTTGTGCTGGCGAATCAGATCTGGATTCCTGTGTTGATGTTAATGAATACTGTGAAGAGGTGGTTTTTTTATTCAGGGCATCACATGCCAAGTGTGCTTTCCTTCCATCAAGCAGAGAAAAATAACCATGATACCTCATTAGGCAGTCCTGGGGTCAACTTGCCCATGCAGTAAGAGGACCTCAATCCTCTGATAGAATGTTGAACCTTCTTCCCAGAATAAGTGAAAATATGAAGTGTTTTGCATTCCCTTCCAATTAGAGAAGAAAGGTTCAAATTTTATTAGGTGCAAAACTTTATATGGTTGCTTCTTTAGTTTTTCTTTTTCTGTAGTTTGTTGACCAGCTGGGATGGTTGTTACTAATTGTCAAATTGGAGTCCGCTTAAGGCGACAAGGTGACCTAAGGCGTTCATGGGGAGCCTGAGCACTTAGGCGATAAGGCGTCGGCCTAGGCGACATGTTGTCACCTCTTTAAAACCCCAAAAAACATATATTCCCACCATACAAATTAAGAATAAAATACATGGAAGCTTTGCATAGTTCAATATTAGAAATAAAAAATAAAAAATCATATATATAAATGGCTAAAATTGAACATAGATTGAATTGCAATGAGATAATAAACTTGGAAAATATAATAAAAAAACAATAATGACAAACAAAACATAATAAATAATAAAACACAATGAACAGTTTACTCCTCAAAAACACATTGAAAACAAATAATGAATGATATATTTAAAATTAGGCGGGCACCTTGTTGCCTAGGCGGGTGCCTTACTCGCCTAGGCGGACACCTTGCTGGCCTTTCTGGGGCACAGAAAGGTGGGCTGCCGCCTTACACTCTTAAAGGTGCCTTGGCGACCCCGTTGATAACTATGATGTTCATTGATTTTAACCTTTTTGTATATCTTGTATCTGTAGACACATAGATGTCTCCCTGGAAATGCTGGTGAAGCTTGTAAAAGTTTTTGGACCAGTGATCTGCTGTACTGTGTCTGCATCTACACCAGTCGGGGTTGATATCCAGGCAGAGCAAAGGTACCTTCCAAAATTTTGCAGATCTTTAATTCTTGTAAAGATACTGAAATTTTGTAGAGCCAGATTGTGTTGTAACATGAGTGGTAAATGCAGGCGGGAGCGCTGCCAACTTTGCTCAAACCAGCTGGAAAAGATCAAGCAAGTTATTCCTTCTTGGATAAAGTGAGTTTGCTTCCTCTTGTTGCTCTTGTTTGTTCATTTTTTAGAGATGGATCTTCCAGTTGAGTTCTTGCACAAATTTCTTAGCCTATCTTGTTACTCTGTCTTTTTTTTTTGATTAAATGGTTCTCTTTGTTCCATGAGCATGGGTTTGTTGTTTGGTACGCATACTACTATTCTTCTGGGATTGTGCGCTCCTGTTTAGCATGTCTAGAGGTATGAGAAATGCTAGCTACCCTCTTGGACGGGTAGAAAAGTCACCCGTCCAATGCACTATTGGTCCATGTCATTGGCACGTGAGTCCCACCCATTAAATTCCTTAAATGCTTTTTAAATGTTTATGTACACTTCCATCTATTTGTCACCCTTATTCATGTATTTGTCACCCTTATATAGTTATTTTTCACCCTTAGATAGTTATTTGTCACTCTTAAATAACATTGGAAGTCTCATTTGTCGTCTCGGGAATACGCGAAAACTGACAGGAGTTGGTTATTTGTCACCCTTACATAGCTATTTGTCACCCCTAGATAGCTATTTTTCACCCTTAGATAGTTATTTGTCACTCTTAAATAGTATTGGAAGTCTCGTTCGTCACCTCGGGAATGTACGAAAACTTAGCTATTTGTCATCCTTACATAGTTATTTGTCACTTTTAGATAGTTATTTTTGACCCTTAAATATCTATTTATCACCCTTCAATAGCATTGGAAGTCTCATTCGTCGCCTCGGGAATGCACAAAAATTGACAAGAGTTGGCTATTTGTCACTTTAGATAGTTATTTTTCACTCTTAAATAGTTATTTGTCACCCTTATAGTATTAAAAATCTCATTGGAAATACGTGCAAAACTGAAAAAGTGAGGCCCACACATTGCATATATGGCCTAATGAGAGATAGGACGGATAATAAACTTACCCTCCTGCAGGGGTAATAAGCATTTCTCTTAGAGGAATTGGAGGCTGTTCCATGTTCATGTTTGAACGAAGCTCAGTATTATTTCCTGTGCAACCATTTGCTACCGTCCCTTTGGTTTATTGAAGGTCAAGATATCTAATTTACCGAACCAAAGAAAATATGAGTCGTTTAATGCCTGAGCATCTCGAATGAAAGTTCATTATGAGTCAACACCATGGGTTTCTTTTCTCATTTATTATGTGGCGTTTTGGTGCAGGAAGGGAGGGTCAATAGCAAAGCATGCACTCGAATTGAATCTAGCTCTTGATGGATGATCCTCAGCGGTTGGAACCTCAAGCTAGTAGCGGCTCTGAAAGATTCCACACGATTGTTTTGTTTTTTCCCATTTGTCTCTCTGTAATTAACATGGTCCGGTGTACATGTATCATATGGCTCCTGTCAAATTAAATTCTTTACATTTGCTAATCGAAGGGCGTGGACTATCCGGTGATGATTGTTTTTAGGCCTGATTTTGTATCAAAAGGCCTGAGTTGTATATTTTCTCTCACCATAATACAAAGTATCACAAGTTTGAACGATGTTACCTTTGCATGTGATGTCATCTAGCTAAATGTGTTCTCCAAGAGCTTGTAGCAGATGGCAGGGCAGAGTTTCTGAATGATGCGAAGGAACAAAAGATGTCGATAGAACATTGAGGTCTCATCTGTTATTTGATTCTCAACGTGATCCGCATGATCTTGGGTGTGTTATTTCTCCAAGTTTCAATGACGTTGTGTGAGTCTCGGTTGCTAATTCCATCTTTGATAGCGTTGTTCTTCACTCCAGAGGTCTGTGAATCGACGATTGAACTGGAGACCTATGTATTTAACGTCCTGTAACGTGGTGTGAAGGGCCGAGCAATAGATGCGTATGTCCGTGTTTGTTGATGGGTTTCTTCGTGTGGACGATATAACGACACGGAATTCCCTTCTCCATTTAGATCTCAAAAATTCATAACATGAACAGGCAAGACCAACGAGCTGCCATTTCTTTTCTTCATTCGCTCCACTTTTCCTACTCCTTTTCCAATCGACCCATCCCATGAAGCTTGTCAGCTGGCAAATGCAAATTCCAATATTCACCTGTCTATTTTCTCTGCGCATTAGCCAGTTGGGCAAGAGGTGAATTGAATGGCCTATTTGGGATCCATTCTTAGAGGTTCCTTCTCATTCCTCGTTCTAAGAAGTAAGGAGGCATTCTTTATTGCTTGTTTTTGAGATGAGAATACTAATTACAATCATTGCCTTTTCAAGAGAATGTCTTTCACATATGAGAAGTTTCAGAATCTGGTCTTTGTTACCAAAGACCGATCTCTCCCTCTCTCTCTCTCTCTCTCTCTCTCTCTCTCTCTCTCTCTCTCTCTCTCTCTCTCTCTCTCTCTCTCTCTCTCTCTCTCTTTTAATCTGATCTTTGTAGGCATATAGATCAGATCGTGACCAAACTGAACTCCTTTTTTTTAAAAAAAAATTTGCCTACACCGCGGTGCGGTGCAACAAGCTGTTTCACTGCGACTCTTTTTGACAATGAATGGATGTCAAAGAGGACTCTAGTCTCTAGTCTTGTTGCATTGGTGGTTGGTCAGCCTTGTCTCAGCGGCCATTCTTCTGTCCGGCGGCCTACTCTTGGATGTACTGTTCAGAGAAATTTGATTCAGATAAACCAACTCCTAATAAGTAGCTCTGGCTGATGATTTACTGCAAAAAGGTCTGGAAAACACAAGTAGAAGAAGACGAACGACGGGCCGACGCCGTGACACACTCTCGCGCGCTCTCTCTTCATTCTTATGAAAACACAAGTAGAAGAAGACGAACGACGGGCCGGGCCGCGCCGTGACACACACACTTCGCTCTCTCTCTCTCTCTCTCTTCTTCATTCTGATAGAATCGATGCACGTCACATGTCCTTATACGTCAAGCTCAGCAACACGCAGAACAATTCTCCGGTTTCCGTCTGGCCTCGGATGTGTGGGAATACCAATTCTTCGGATTCTACCATATATATTCTCGAGACTGAAAGGACGCGTAGGAGGGCTGCATGTCTTACACGTTACAACACGTTAAATCTCCATCTGTCCTCTTTCTGACAGGTCCACACGACCTAAATTAATAACCCCGGATTTCAGAAATCCACCGCATAATAGTTAGGGTAGCGGTCCGGAAATGATTGACTATTTCAAGGTCCTCTGTTTCAATAATTTGTTTGACAGGGAAAGATAGTCTCATCCGAGAGAGACTTGTAATCATGATCAAAAAAAGTTTTGAGATTTATCTCAGATGATAACATTCCGATGATCAAGTTAGACAACGGTGGAAAAAGAGACGAGTAACTAAGAGAGAAATAGATAAAGTGAGAGAGAGAGAATGAGTGAGTCCAAAGTACGTGTATCTCTTGATTGTTGGGTTAGGATCTTACTTATACCATCGTCGAGAGGGTATTGACCGTTGAATTGTCATGACCAGAGTAGACGTGAGTCGTCCAACTTGAGTGTCTGATGAAACAGATAGACATGAATATTGACTCGTCGTCTACTACAGAAGGGATAGCTCCACCATTAATACGATAGGACTCGTTAGTCACTAAAGAGACAAGGTTTGCTGGAGAGGGCGTGAGACTATGCTCACAAAGAGAGTGACGTGGGCATCGTCCTCATCTCGTCATCAGAGCACTGTTCATCATTCATAAGCTGTAGCATACGTGTGCCATGACCCCTGTCGGAGTAGGTGCACGCGAGTACAGATCATGTGTCAGTACATGAGATGTACTGAGCCGATCATGCGGTATAATAGGGCCCGAGGGTTGAGCTCTCGTGGTGAGTCGGACGATATGACGAGCATTTAACGGACTGACGACGTCGAGACAGTCCCCCCTCAACTAGTGTTTGACTGTTGAGTACCAGTGATATTCCAGGTTCATGTCTTCAAACCAGCCGTTGCGCATGCTTCTGACGTAATTCCAATTTTCTCATACACGAGGCCATTTAATTAATTAAGAGCAATACTTCTTGCTGCACTCACTGGGTGCAGTAATTACTCCACCTCCCGTAGGGGTGGACTCAATTTTATTTTATTTTATTTTGAAAAAAAATTTAAGAACTGGGACTCACCATGCACCTTTAACATATACAGTGCACGTCAATATTAACATCGTACGGTCCAAAAAAGTCAAAGAAAAACAAATGTCTATGTGAACAGTAAGTTTTAATGTTCATATGATCCGTTAAATTTTTTTTGAGATTTTTCGGGTGGGGCACTGTTGGGGGAGGGGGCCTGGACTCCACGTCACAAAATTAAAAAAAAAACTTAATACACACCCGCAGGGTGCAGCAAACATTAATTACTCTTAAATTAATTATTTTATAAACACCATTTATATATATATAATCTTAATTAATTAACTTTGTTAGTCCTTGTGGTTAATTAACTATAAGTTGCCCTCTTTTTTATGGAACTTGTTTCAAAGTTAATCGCTGTAAAAATGGAGACGGCCGTCATTCCCTAATGTCGGTTTGCTTAACGGTGGTAGTCGAGCTTTGTTCGTTCCACTGAACTCCTCCGTTATATATCATTGGACCGCCTTGCCACGCGTTCTAGCTATCACCGACTAATCTATGCCTCCTCTCTGTCTGTGTGTGATCTGTCTTACGGGCAGAACAGACTGGGCTTTAAATCCCTCGGAGAGAGAGAGAGCAGCGAGACAGTGTGCGCGTGCGTGTCGTTCACATTTCAGGGGATCGCTATGGCAGTGGAGAGAGCCATGGTGGCCGTGGTGGCTGCTGTGGCTTGGGACGACGACGGCGGTGATCGGGAGGAACCGGCAGAGGATATTAATCTCCGCGGCAGGACGATCGACGTCCCATCCCCAGGAGGGGGCAGGTGAAGGTGGGGGCTGGCCCAGTCGGTGCGTGGCGTCCTTCAAATCACCACCACCCGGCAGAAGCCCTCCTCCTCCACCTCCTCCACCACCTGATCAGCGGCCACCATGCCGGCCAACCGGTCCACGGCAATTAATTAACGCATATGATGGCCTTGACCGGTGATATCAGGGCGCCCCGCCCGGCCGGCGTCCCCCGGCCCCTCCATCGGTCGTAGAAGTAGTACTGGGGGAGGGCTGATCGGGAGATTAATAAGATGTCAAAGACGTACGTACGTACTCAAGGTACGGCCGGGTCGTACGTACGTCCTCCGGCATGCAGGTCTTTGTTAATTAGAGTTGGTGAGAGGTTCTCTTATTATTAGGACGACGAGATGGACCCATGATGCATGATCAACATGGGACCGATCGTGAATCGGCTTAATTTTACGTACGGTGTTCTGAGATGGTGGGGATGCATGCATGATATGATCTCTGTGTGGACATACTGTAACGTTACTCTCTCTCTCTCTCTCTCTCTCTCTCTCTCTCTCTCTCTCTCTCTCCCTACTTTTGAGTCCCCTTTTATTTGTGGAGTAATTAATATTAGTTACACAATATCTCAAATGTATTGCGATTTTTTAGTTTTAGAAACTATCTTGACCTCCGAGTCCATCTTACCCGTCTCCGCAAGATCGATTCTCCAATGTGACGACTCAAAAAGTTTTTAAAATTTTAATTCATTTTTTATTTTTTATTTTGTATTATTATCTTATATTTGGTTTGAATTTTTTGAACCGTCTGATTAGAGTTGATATAATGTGTGATTAATGTGGGTTCGAAGGTGGGAATAATTTTAAAAACTAAAAAACCACTATATACTCAAATTAAATGTGCAATTATCTTGATATAACGCAAGTATACATTAGATCGAATCTGAGGTGTGGTCGAGTAGGATCACGCACCCCCACATCCGATTTATAAAAAATTACGTAGGACCCGTGGTCTCGGATCACTGGCCCATGAATCCCCACAAAAGAAGAACAGTACATATCAGACTTGTCAACTACAATGAAAACTTAATCAGAAAAATGTTATAGTGCCATCTGTGTCATCTGATTTTCGCAGTTTAATTCTTAAATTAAACAATCAGAGAAACGAACTTAAATTAAGAACTCCTAATAATTAAAAAAAAATGTAGCCATATATGGAGATAATATTATAACAACTCTTTCACGACGTCGCCACTCCTCGGCCCGTAAATTTGCCAATTCTTCATCCGCAATTAATAGTTTTTTTCTCTTCAAAACTAGATTAATTAGACTCATCTATCTTGGTGATATTGATCCCACGTAAATGTCAAGCATTTGGCATCCTGCCATTCACAACACCGACAAAGCGTAGGTATGCCCCTTGATCTACCACGTCCCACGCCGAATGTCTCGGTATCAGGTAGATCGTACGGACGATGCTACACATATAGGGTATGTATACGTAGGGAGCAAATAATTACCCGAGATATCAAGACTACAAAATATATACATGTATATATTTGGGATGTTGTTTCTATCTTCCCTCGGTAAAATCACTATTCGCTCTGTTTGTTTGAAGTATAGTTAGGATCGGGTTGATTCGAATATCTCACCTTTATCAATCATAATTGATCTAATTGTTTCTGATCTCATATTATATTTAATATTTGAATTAAGAGTCGTTACCTAAATTAAGAATCGATTAAGTCGTTCGGCAGAAAAGAAAGAATAATATAACTCTGATTATAATATTTCTCAATCAAAATAAAATTATTTATTTTTTAAAATAATTTAACTCCGATTATAATATCCTCTTAATTAACCTAGCTATTCAACAGACAAACATGGCATATATATATATATATACTTGTGTGCGTGGTGGACCTCACACAATGCAATGCAAGCGTGGTAACATTTTGCCCTAATCTTGAACTTGGACTTGTGAGCTTGAGAAGAAGTCGGACAGCCAGTTGAGACAGCATGAGGATGTACGTATGTAGTGTTAATCAATATTATCAGAACTGAATTGGTGTCTGAATCAATCAATAAGTTGGTTCGGTTTAAATCGGTTGAACCGTTTAATCTAATCGGTTTGAACCGTGACATCATCATAACATTGATATATGGTCCAATTTGATTCTACAACTCAAGATAATAAGAAATAAGATATAATGATTAAAATAAAAAAATATACATGTATAATTATTAGCCATGATCGAGATTATATAACTATATAAGTAAAAAAATAACAATAACATGGTTAAATAAATTGACTTTAAAATTTTATAATATTCCATTAGCCTTCACTCTTCACAATTGACATCTATGCTCTTTTAAAATTTTAAATTTTAAATATATTTAAAATAAAATAATAAAATAATAATAAATTAATAATAATAAGATAATTTTATTCACACGTAAGTAGTATTTTAAATATCTAAATATTTTTACGTTTATTTTTTTATTTTAAAAGGTGAATCGGGTCGGACCGATTCAGACTCCGGTTCTTTAACATTAGATCGGATCGATCTTAATCGGATCAATTTCTAGACCGATTTACGGTCAGATCGAACCGATCGACCGATTCGATCCGATTATGACAACACTGGTGCTAATACAATATATTCAATCACCTTCCAAAATTAAGAAAAAGAGGCAATAATTTCAGGACCATCCCTCGTTCGCCTCAAGTGCATTCCCCCAGCATTTATACCGTCGCCAACTCGTTGTTTCAGAGAGTATACTCGTATATATAGTTTCATGTATGTAATGATATATTAATATAATTTTATTTATTTGACGGTATATTCCTAAAATCATCGTATCAGTGGTTATATATGTAATATTGAGGTAAGACATGATGTCATGTAATCCCACACTCTTCCAACGAACAGCTACGAGAATGCCCTGAGAATATGTTTTTTGTTTCAGTACTTCCAAGTTTTAACAGAGCTCACCGTCTTAGCCTCCCCAAAAAATATGATTGCCATTTCACAGTGGAGCTAAATGTTAAGGAGTATAAAGTGATAAAACATAGTAAAGAATTGGAGAGCGATAGATTTGTAGTCCAAAAGATACGTGACTCAATACGGTCTAACAAGACCCGCATAGTCTAATAAGTGACGGCCCCTTTACTGGGTCCACTCATCAGGAGATCCAACTCATTCGGACCGACATAGCCTATGTACGTAGTTTCCTGGCTTGATAATCCGAATAACGGTATCTCCTACTGCTCGGAGAAAACCCAAAAGGCGACTGAGCGTAGCTGACCGGGAGAGTCCAGGGGATAAGAGAAGGGTAAGCACCCTCGAACAGTGAATAACCCACATCTAGGGGATAACACCCCTTAAGTTCTCCCTCTTCCCCTGCCCCAGAAAGAGAATGAACTACTATATAAATCTAAAGAATCTCTCTGAAAAGGTAAGTCAATTCTAGCCACTTCACTGGTGAGGAGTAATCTCGTGCCCCACACCCCCTTGCCTTCTTCTCACTCTTAGAGCTCCTACTACCCGCTGACTTAAGTATCAGATGATTTTTCTCAGGATCTCAATCTCGAGTCTCTTGATTACTTTCTTTTCCTCGCTCGTAAGAATCCTTCTCGAGGTGGATACCCCTCACGATCATCCCTGATACGACGGTACGCGACTTAGCACGATATCTCACCCCTTCAAATACCATAGAAATATCATATTTGCATCGCACGTGAACTATTGTATATCACGGCATGTACCCAAACTATAGGACCTCGGAGTGGATTGCACGTATATGAAAAAAAAATAGATTCCATTTTAGAGATGTATTGGCTAATATAAGGTAATTAAATACGGATTTTAGGGGCATATATCTAAGAGCAATCCGACTATTTTATTAGTTTGAATTTTGAAACACACAGTTAACGATAGAGTAAATAATATATATTTTTTAAAAGAGAGTTTACATATATATCTATATCAAAATTTAATTTTATCAAATATATCTCTCAATTTATTATCATAAATATTTTTCATTTAGATAAAAATATTATGATTATATTTTTTAATTTATTATCGTCGACGGTAGAAAAATATTTCGTAAGATATATCATCTATGATATTTAGATCTAAAATATATTTGACAAAATTAAATTTTATAAGGATATGTATATAAAAAAATACTCTTTAACTAACATTTAACTCGGGTTAAAGTTAAACGTACGGATGTTACGGTGAAGACATAATTATGATATTATTCATATTTTAAAGATATTTATGATAATATATTTAGATAAGAGATATATTTGATAAAAATAATTTTATGAGTGTATTATATATAAAAATCTTTTTTGAAAAATTAACATCTTCGCGTCCCAGCTGGACTCGTGAGTGAGGAACCAGAAGCCAAAAGAAACCCCGGATCGAAAGCCCCCACCCGGAGGACGATGCGGTAAGGAATCCCCATCCCACCATCACAGCAACCCCAACGCCCCCTCCCCCGCCAAGAACCTCCCACCCCTTCGATCTTCCCCGCCACCTCCACAACCAAGTAAGAATGGCCGCCACGGCCCACTCCCCGTCCCCACGCGTCGCACCCACTCCCCCCCTGAGACCGGCCGCCTTAGCCACGGCCATGGCGGGCAGCTGGACCGCCTCTGCCTCCTCCCTCTCCGAACTGGACGACGCCCTCATCCTCCATTCCCCCGGTTTCGACGGCGACGATCCCTCCTCCTACCTCCTCTACCCCCCCGGCTTCGGCCCCGTCGAGCACTGCCTTGCCCTGTCGCCGTCGCCCGGCCGTCAACCCCCTGCGCTGCTTCCTGGCGAAGCCGAGACCGGGTTGCTGGACGACGGCCCTGACGGTTTCGGCCTTAAAGGTGGAGACCTGGGGCTCGCTGGTTCCCCGGCGGCCGGGGTGGAGCTCGGGGAAGGGTCTGGCGGGTTGCAGGTCGGCGGGCTCCCACTCTCCGATGCTCTATGCGGGCTGTTCTGCTTCGTGGGTACTTCCGACTACGATGGCACTTTTATGTCTTCCAGTGTTCCGCATTGTGGTGGTGCTGGGAATGGAGTGGATGAATACATGCTTTCTGGGAATTCGGCGGAAAAGAGAGATGTTGAAGCTGGAATTCGCATCTCCCATGATGCCGACGTCCATTCTTCGGGATGTTCTGTTACCAGCATGTGTAGAGATTTAGCTACTGCGATGGAGGATGGCATTAGAGGGAGGGAGGCACCTGTTGTCTTTACTACTCAGATTAAGGTGGAAGGGGACGACGGCGGTGAAACCAACTCGTGGTATAGCGGGTTCTCCAAGTGTGAAGGCGATGGCTCTTCTTCGTCGTCGTGGTCTTCTTTTTCTTCTTCGCTCCCTCCAATCGGTGAGAAAAACAGTGAAGAAGAGAGCGGGGACTTCCAGGGAGATGACGGCAATGGAGACAACAGTGATGGTGGCAAAGGGGAAAAGATGGATGAGGTTGCAGACTTAGAAGAGGGTGAGATAAGGACTCTGGATGCTGAGGAGGTGGTGGTGGTGGGTACGAGCACCGACGGCGATGAGGTTGAAGAAATGGAAGAGGCAATGAGGTCGATAAATCACCTTCAGGTTAGGCATTAGAAACTCTTTTAGTTTTTCACTTAGTCTCACTTTTTTTTTCCATTAAGCTATTTTTTTTTGGTTGATACTTTTTTTTTAACGAGAAGAGAATAATAGAGTTCGAACCCTAGATCTCCCCTAAAATAGAGGAGGGTGGCGAACCAATTGCACTGGCAATCTTTTGATTTCCCCCCTCACACTCAAATGAGAAAGGGAAGAAAGGGGAAGAGAGAGGCAAAAGAAAGGGCTAAATGGTTTGGGAAGTTTCCTCCACACACTCAAATGAGGAAGGGAAGAAAAGGGAAGAGAGAGGCAAAAGAAAGGGCTAAATGGTTTAGGAAGCAATATTGAAGCTAGATATTTAATAAATGTTTGATCGTCATGGTTATAGTTTCTATGCGGAAGATGGATGAACCACATCATATAATTCCTTCTTTCCAACTCCCTGCATGCCAGCTAATAAACCAAAATAAACAATTGCTGTTGAAGGGTCTAGACTGCTGTACTTCTATGCCTTAACGATTTCTTCTTTGTGTGTGTGTGTGTGTGTGTGTGTGTGTGCTTCCTCTATCCGTGTCTGATTGATAATTATCACATGGCTTGTACTGCAGGTTCTTCCACCAGTTCCTTCTAGGAAACATACACTGGAACCTCTCCCTCATACATTACCTGTGGGAGTCATTTCATCGGTTAGCACTCTGACAAATTAAAGTGATCTTTTTTGTTCTCTATCTACTTGGGTCCTTTCGGCTATAAAATATCTAGGGTAATATTGTTAGGCCTTTTTTGTTGATCTGCCTGCTGGCAACAGCTTCATTCTTAAAAGGACATGGATGTCATACTGGATTTAGAACTAGCAAGGAACAGTGGCGGAGCTAGATTTTTTTTTGGGGGGGGTGGAGAATCGCGCATTTCTTTTGTCATTTATATATATATATATATTATTTTCATATGTTATAATAAAAATAAATGCTTTATGATGTATACAAATTATCTTCTCTTGCAATTGATAACTTAGAATTATTTGTAACAAAAATATGCATATAAATAATAATAAATGATCATCCTTTAGAAATAATATGTTCATGTCTGATTTTTGTCTACTATTGTGGTGGGGAGTGGAGCTAAGTTTCTTCATAACATTTATTTAATAAAGGGATTTTTACTTTTAAGTCCCTATATACTTACATAATTTTGCATAAAATATTAATTTCTTCCTTTTTCCCTTTCTTTGTAAGATTATACAGAACAACAAGAGTAGCCGTATAATTACAAAATCAATATGATTAGAAGATAAAAAGACACATCATTTACGATATATGCCTTGTTCATTCATTATTTTTACTATATAAACAGCATCAATCATGAAAAATTAAAGAAAATTAAGGCTGCTGGTTAAGACATGGTGGGGAATAAAATAACAGGTGAGCATGACAAATGAATGATACTCTAATCCCCAAAGCAACATACTAAATTAAAGAGACATCTCAAAATAATAAAACAAATAATATAAAATAGGTGTTTACTAATGTTTTTTTTTTGGTGGGGGGTGGGATGGAGCACTTTATACATTTTAAGGGGGATGGGGAGAGGCTTGAGGCCGCGGGGGGGGGGGGGGGGGGGTGGTGTTTGGAGACCGGGGGGTGGGGAATGCAATATTGGCTGCAGCAAGCTGCCCTTTTACCTACAATATTCTGCTTATCTATACTCTCATGGATAAACATGATAATGTGATCTAATGTTCTATCACATGGAATCCCCCATGAGGTCGTCAACTGCATCTTCTTTCAGATTCTCTTGTTATTTTCTTCCTATTTTCGGTCATACATTGTCACAATGGCAAAAGGAAATGAGTGATCAGTGATTTTTCATTCCATCTTAAAGGATGCATCATTCTTTCTTTTTTTTTTTTAATTGAAGGCATCCCTTTTTCTTATTTTTCCTGTGATTTTCTTACTTTTCCTGTTCTACAGATAGTAGGAAACAAAGTTATTGTTGAAGGCATACAGAAGCACCAGCCTCTAAGTAAGGGCTCTATTCTCTGGATAACAAAAATGAGAACTCCACTTGGTCCAGTGGACGAAATACTTGGAGCTGGAAAGAGCCCTTTTTATGTAGTTAGGTATAACTCCGAGGAGAAGGTCCCTGCTGGAATCAGTGAAGGTGCCGCTGTGTCATTTGTGATCATCGATGATTGGGAACAATATAAGGAACGATATGATGCATGTGATCAGGACAGGGGAGTGAGCAATGATGAGATGCAATTCTCAGATGGTGAGAAGGAAGCTGAACTAATAAGATGTCTACAGCAAGCCAAGAGGAGGGCAGAGACCAGGAGACAGATAAATCAAGAATCACTTCAGAAGAGGAGATTTCAGCTTGACAGCAGAAGAGCTCAATTCAATACTTCTGGTTTGCAGCGGGACGCCCAGCCTCTGGTCCCCTGTGCATCAACACCCATCAGACAACCACCCCATTTTCCAAGTTGCCTCCAAGGAGTCCGTCAGCCACCTCATGATCCAAGGTGGATACAATCACCACGCCAGGCACCACATATACCTGCTCAACCCCTTGAACCTCCATGGCAAGCGGGTCAGCTCCAAGCCCAAACACCCTCTCCACTACACTGGTTTCCAGGCAAGTACCAAGCATCACCTCTCGCAGTTAACAATCTCCCTTGTTTTCTGGGAGATGGGCAGGTGTGCCTTGGTGGCCTTCCTGCAGTGGATTCAGTTCCATATGTGGGGAAACCTGTAGGTCCTTTTGGGGCTGAACAGCAGTACTTGCTAACGCAGGCCTCGAATGCTGCCTGGGATTATGGATCACATCAGCACTTTGGCATGGGCTTGCCCATCATGCTTCCATTGAATGGGATGCCATGCCAGCAGCCACAAGGCCCCCATGCCTTTCACCAACATCGTAATCAAGCTTTTCAACACTTCACTTATGGAGTGTCGCTTCATTACCACCGTGGTCCGAATCAGGGAATGCCCCACGGTGTATCCTGCGGCCAAGGTGGGCTGCCAAATCCTTGTGCTCCTCTGAGGTGTTCGGGTTCCACAAGGCATGGGAGTTTCAGCCAATCACCATCAGGGCACATGAGTGCTTGTGAGGGAGTCTTGGGTTTACGTAATGGCAATCAGAATCTTGCACAGTTTCAACCAGGTACGGGCCAAGGTGATGTGCACCGCCCCCCTGGAATTTAGTGCTCCCAACTTTTTGAGGTAGTGGAAGATCACGCTACGTGTAGCCATGCTAGCAGATACCCCTTTTGGCAGGAGTGGATGCCCAAGAACGCGGTCATAATCTCCACGTTTGAGTGCCTTTCCTTGCTAGCTAGGTTCGATCGATGTGGGTTTTACTTTTTGAGATTTTAACATGAGCTACTCTATGTATACCTGTAATTTGCGGAATGAGTAGTACACAATACGTACGGTCCACTTTCGACAAAAATGAAGTTGCTGAAACATGTGGAGCGCATGAACCTTTTTTTTCTTGTTTTTGTTGTATTCGAAAAGGAAATGGAAAGAATGGCCCCATATATGTGTGGTATGTGTAGGCCACGGCCACCTTTGGTAATAGTTTTGAAGTAGTTTTCAACTATTAAAATTTCTGACAAGGGAAAAGTATTTTCAGATAAAAATAAATGAGTTTTTTTACATATTAGTCTTTACAAATTGAGTGAATTATTGATTAGTCTCTCAAATCTGATTATTGTCTTAAAATTCTTTACAATCTTTATCGTTATATATATTATAGGTCTCGGCCATTCATTTCGTCTGACTAAAGTTAACAAAATTATGGTTAACTTAGACTCAGGGTGAGTAAAAGATTAAATTATCTCTAGTTAGTTGTGCGAGAGAGAGAGAGAGAGAGAGAGAGAGAGAGAGAGAGAGCACTGGTGGCCTCTCTTCCTCTCTCCATCTCATCGACCAACCTCCTCATCCCCTCACACTCTGATAGTTGGCGGCCATTCTATCTATTGTTAGGCCACAACATACACAAGGGGGGTTTTGGGGTGAGGGAGGGGGTTTTACCGAGGGGGAGGGGGCACTTCGGCATTGGGGAGGGGGTTTCACAGAGGGGGGACGTCAGAGGGAGAGGGAGGGAGGGGACAGGATGAGAGAGAGAGACAGTGAATGGAGGGCCACCAGCGCCTCTCCTCCAACTGTCACAGAGAGAGAGAGAGGGAGGGAGGGACAAGATGAGAGAGGGAGGGGGGCGCCCTGGGGAGTCTCCTCCTTCGGCGTCCCCCCCTCCAACAGTGACAGAGAGAGAGAGACAGAGAGAGGGGATATGGTGAGAGAGAGAGAGAGAGGGTAGGGAGGGGGAGAGAGAGGGGGGATGAGAGAGAGCAAAAGTGTCTCTGTGTGATGGGAGAGAGGGAGAGAGAAAAAAATGAAAGTCGCTCTCTGTGGGAAGGATTTCAGATGAAAATCGTTCCCACACGGAGTGACTTTCCTTTTAAAATGAAAAAAAAATCTGAACCCTCTACACCTCCTCCCCCTCCGACGAACCTCGCTCCCCCTCCAGTCCCCTCCCCCCTCTAGTGAACCCCCCTCCCCCTCCTGTCCCCCTCTAGTCTGGCATACCCCATCTCATCCCCCTTCCCCTCCCCCCTCCCTCGTCCCGTTCCCCTCCACCATTGGTGAGCAACCCCCCTCCCCCCTCTACCTCCCCCTCTGGCGGTCCCCCTCCACCTTCCGACGTGTAAATCTTTTGTTTCACCAACCCCTTGAACTGGCGACCCCCCCTTCTCACACCTCCTCGAGATCCAGATCGATTGCGCGTGCGAGAGAGAGAGAGAGAGAACCCACGTTGAATAGGGATTTTTGGTCGCTTCTCCTGTTCTGTTAACCGGTCGATAGAATATTCAATCGGATATTCTTTTTTGGATGACAACAAATTACAGAGATTTATTTGCAAAATGGAGATGTTTATATAGATTTTTAAGATAATAGTCAGATTTGATGGACTAATAAATAATTCGCTAAGTTTATGTATATTAATATATACAAAACTCAAAATAAATTTATTTTGGCTCTCTAATTATTTAAAATTAAGGTGATTTTGAAATGGAGGAGAGTAGTCGAGCCATGGGAAAAAGGAGAGAGAAACTTTTTTTGGTTCCAAACTTAAGTAGAGGCGTAGCTTTTGAAAAGAAAAAACGTGTAGATTCTAATCATTGACAAGGTTAGTTCTAAGATGGATGGACGACCAGAACACTAACTACAAGTGAACTAAAGAATTAAGGTCATTGGCGAAAGTGAAGCAAACAATCCATTTTAACCCATTATACTAACTAAATACCTTCAAAGTCTGTACTGTTCGGAGCTTGATTATAATTAATCCGAAAACTAAATAGAAACTATGAACATTATTTTCAGAAGACATGTGAAAAGGGGTGTCGTTCATGATTTCTTCTTCCCATTTGAAGGCAAGTGCATGCTGTTGTGTACAGATGTACATGTATGTATTCTTATATATGTATTGATCCTGTATCTGATGCCCTGTGTACAACCGTATTCTGACATTATTGTTGCAAGTGAATCAAATGTCAGTCAAATAATACCAGTTGATAGTGATAACATTACACCCGTTCCTGGATCAATTTCAAGTAATGATCATGTCAAGATATTAGATCTTTAAGTCCGCTCTGTTTAATTTTGCTCCCTTTTCGTCAGGTTGGAGCTGGAATTTCCTGGTTGTGTTCCCCAAAAACTCGATTCAGAGTCATTGCTAACCTGACTCCACCCTGCGCAATGCGTCTGGTGACGATTGGCAACCTCGAATTGAAGTAATCGTCTGATCATGAGGGAAGAAAACGAAGAAAAACGTAAGAGTTCTTTGATCAGCAGTAAAAGACTAATTGCATCGATCGCTAATCAATTTACATGCGTTTGGAATGGGGCTTAGAGTTAATTACGTACCGGATAGAGTGTCACCATGTCTGACGCCTCTGTAGCCCCATTTGCACGCCAAGCTTATACTCTCCGAAGCATATCTGTCTCAATGTAATGCCAACATATGATAACTTAAGCTCCACCAGCAAACAACTACATCGCCAAGATTGTAGGAAGTCTAAAAGGCATGTATCTCAGTAACCCGTGGACCATGACTACTTACACTAAATCACAGGATTATACACAAAAAGAGTAGGACTTTTTAATGCTCATTAAGCTACAGGCTACTCACTTTTTGGGGCAAGAGAAGAGGCTATCACAATCTCCCCAAGATGACATGTCCTCTGACCAGATCCCCTGCACCCACTCAGACAAAAGAGCAAACAAGGTGAGGTGATGTTTCTTGCATGTGTTCATTTAACCAGGGCCACACCATTTACCAGGGAAGAGTACTCACCGACGTGAAGTTCTTCTCCATGTCTCCTTGGAAATCCTCCATACTTTTGCCGTAGAAGTCGGCTAGAGCGGTGAGAATTATCTCCCTGTCCCAGACCTGTGCCACCAATTACATGCCTCACGGTGAGAGAACAGCACTGGGTAAACCTACAAGTAAGGATTCGTTATGTTTCTTGCATGCAGTGAAAGAGTCGACCGGCCGGTGCTCTTCCCTGCGTACGCACGTTTCCCAGCTGGCTAGGTGTTATTGGCTAGCTAGCAATATATGGGACCTCATTCTTTAGCAAATTAATTAATTACGGAACTTTGAGATCTGTACGTTGTGTGCTGTTCGGTTGTGGAGACTCACATGATGGAGGTTGGACTTGTGCCTGAACCAACGCAGCTCTATGGTGTTCCCTCCCTCGTCGCTTGTGAACCCTACATGCATGGGCTGCATGCGAAGCAGACGAAACCAGCTAATCGTGTTAGGAGGAGAAAGAGGAGGAAGGAGAGGTGGATCGGAGGAGCCCTCCCTGTACCTGGTGGATGTCTCCCATGAAATGGGATAAGAACAGAAGGGCCTCCGTCAGATTATCTGCAGCAAAAAGAAAAAGAAAAATAGGTACGTAGTGCAGGCAGGAAGGTCAACACAATTATCCGGTCGAGACCACCGGCTACCGTGTGCATAATTATAATGAGATGAAGTTGGAGGTCTATGTATTTGTATGCACATGCTTACACCGGCGGTCTGATGTGCCATGGTTATAGTGCATCAGCTGAGAAGTGAAGTTGTGGATTGCGCCGGCAACACACATGTCCGGCACTCCATGCTGGTCGTGGCAATCCCCTGCATGCCGTTCCGGGTCGAGGAAGTCGAGACATATAGAAGTCGTACATGTCAACTAATTAGCCGGATCGAAGAATATTATGACGGTATATAAACGACGACGACTGAGAGGATTAATTAGCGTGAGAAAATAAACTGTATACAGCAGGCAACACCATGCACATATACATGCATTTTCTTTGGAGGCTATAATATATAGCTAGCTAGCTGGGGTAGCTTACTCGTGTAATCGAAATTGCAGGCCTCATCAGGTGTGTCGATGAAATGCAGAGGACTCGTCCACCTGTACTTGTACCAGTGTCGGATCTGATCCGGCCAGACGCAGAGGGCTGACAAGTCCCCGTCCACGTAGTCCGGAAGCAGATTCCGCACGGCGTCGGCTGCCGCAGGTTCCAAAAGAGCCTGTGCAGTTGCAAAACATATATATATGTATGTACACTAAGTCTCACTGCATGCGCATGTACGGTGAAAATTAGGCCGAATCAGGTAAAAATATTCACCTGCGCAATGCGGCATGTTATGATGTGGCCCTCCTTGCTCCAGCAGTGACATCCCGGCACCGAAGCGACAGCAAGAAGAAGAATCACCAGACTCACCGCGAAGAATGCCGTCGGCGAGGAACACCTTTCAGCGCCACCCCGCACGACGAAACCCATCTTCCTGATCTCCTCTCTTCTTCCAGGACTTCACAACAAGAGAAAATACCAGCTGGAAGCTCAGGTTTACGTACAACCGTTCCCTTGGGGGTTCCTCATTTATTAAGAGCTATCGCATTGGGATCTCTTCTTTGAGTGCAAGCATCCAACTTGTCCTCCATCCCCACATGGGTCTCTATGCTAGCTAGTTTCTCCTCGTCAAGGGGAAGGGAGATTCGGACAAAGAAAGAGCATCTATACCAACTTCCCAAGAGGCCATTATACGTTGCAGCGTCCGAAGCAAGCACTAACTTGTTTACGTCTGTGCACCACAGCCTTATCTCTTTTCCCTTTCGTCGCACGGTTTGAGTAGAAGGAAGAGCCAGGTTGTGGTTGTTGCTGTGACGTACGGGGGCTGTGTTTGGGATTGAGGGTGGCGTGAGGGCAACACCCAACGCTAAACTAGAAATCTGTGGGGTTCCCACAAGATCAGCCATGCGTTGATCCTATTAAAATCATGCAGCATGTAGTACTCTAGCCATTGGGGCGCCGGAGGGGGGGGGGGCGCATGGCAGAAGAACCAGGGTTTGCTATGCATATGATGATCATGATCTAATTAATAGGATGGGATCGAGCTGGTCCCGTTTTTGCAGGGCCTTGAATGATGGTCGTAGGAAAACGACATGCAGTTACAACAGCTAACTATTAATCACCTTGATGGAAGACTTAAAACTCTTAATTAATTAAAGATCTTCCAGGTGTGATCACGTACGCTACTTCCTGTTTGAATGACAGCTGCAGGCTAAACGATCGACCACCGTTGGCATTTTCAGCCCAAGTGGCCCGAGGATATCACCCGATCCAATCAGTTCCAAATGTGAATTAAATCGGAGGCCAAGCCTTTGTTTCTGAGCCACAAAGCCCACTAGATGAGTGAACTTCAGTTTTTTTTTCTTTCGTAAGAACTCTTAGGCCCGATTTATTATTAGAATTGTTGGGAGAATGTCAAATTCGATGAGAGAGAAATGAGGGAGGCCCCACTCTCTCACTCACACAATCGACCTTATCCGAACGCAGGCGGCGTGTTCGATCTCTTGAGGTCGAACACGGCGTCCCTGTTTGAATAACAAAGAGGGTCTTAAATCATGTATATATATATATATATGACATCATGAATATCTTTCTTAGATGTAAAAAACTATCATGGAGAATATCCTTCTCAATGATACGGATACCCTGTCACATAGTAGCACGATTTACATGTCTATTTTTTGGGTGATGTCGAAAACAACTATAATAATGTTTTCCTCCATGGAGGATTGTCACGATATTATGATGTTAAGAGGCCTTTTACATAAACAAAAAATTTTAAGCTATTCCGATCTTATTCACTATATTAGACTTTGGATGGTCGGATAATTAAGTTATTCGAGGTTATAGCCGGCTAAGATAGAATAAGTAATTTGACCTTACTAATTCAAAGTTGAATAGGGCAATGGTCTGAAGATTTTATCAAATTAAAAAAATAAAAATCTAAGAATATCTTACCTTGTCTTAATCTAACCGGTTAGCAAAGCCCCCCCTTTGTAAATTGGTAAATGCTAGGTTTACATCAAAAGTGACCTACATACATCATCCTTTTGGCTTTATCTTTTGTTCGGTGAAGTATTTATACGGGCTTTTTTTCATATAAATCATCGTTACAGATGAATTTATAGATATATCATTTTTGAAAATATATTAATATACATATCACTATTATTTTGAAATATTTTCATATACGTTATCTGTAATACCCTAAAAAATAGTTAAGTTGTACTCTATATCACCG
Organism: Amorphophallus konjac; assembly: GCA_022559845.1. NCBI lineage: Eukaryota > Viridiplantae > Streptophyta > Magnoliopsida > Alismatales > Araceae > Amorphophallus > Amorphophallus konjac. The sequence goes on along the minus strand of CM040122.1, from coordinate 420,396,902 downwards.
AGGCGCCTTTTAAAGTATCGGCTCAGTTCTTGAAAAGAACTCCAAAGTTAAGCGTACTTAATGGAGAGTAGTACTGGGATGGGTGACCTGTCTGGGAAGTCTCCCATTCTGGAGCCGATCACCCTTAGAAAGGGACAAAACCGTGAGGCCAGTAGGCCAAAGCGGATAATACCTCGACGATATAGAGTACGGTGCGTGACAGAATGGTATCAGAGCCATATCCCAGTCGTAAGTGTGGGAGCTAAGTGCCATGCATGGCAAAGTGCTACGCTATGGGAGCCACCTCTTGAACTCGCAATAGGATAAAGTGCTACATAGTGGGAGCCACCTCTTGAGCATGTAGGAGCCACCTCTATAGTCCTACCTGCCTGGGGGATTGATTGCGTGATTACGTGCTATATGTACCCAACGACGAAGACATCGCCTATATAAGAGGGGTAGATTGTAACACCCTCAAATATAACTAAGTTGTACTCTATATCACCGAGACGCCTTTTGAAGTATCGACTCAGTTCTTGAAAAGAACTCCGAAGTTAAGCGTGCTTAATGGGGAGTAGTATTGGGATGGGTGACCTCCCGGGAAGTCCCCCATTCTGGAGCCGATCACTCTTAGAAATGGACAAAACTGTGAGGCCGGTAGGCCAAAGCGGACAATACCTCGACGGTATAGAGTACGGGACGTGATAAAATGGTATCAGAGCCATACCCCAGCCGGAAGTGTGGGAACTAAGTTTTACCTGTCTGGGGGTTTGATTGTGTGCTATATGTGCCCAACGACGAGGACGTCGCCTATATAAGAGGGGTAGATTGTAATACCCTCAAATATAGCTAAGTTGTACTCTATATCACCGAGGCGCCTTTTGAAGTGTCGACTCAGTTCTTGAAAAGAACTCCGAAGTTAAGCGTGCTTAATGGGGAGTAGTATTGGGATGGGTGACCTGCCCGAGAAGTCCCCCATTCTGGAGCCGATCACCCTTAGAAAGGGATAAAACCGTGAGGCCGGTAGGCCAAAGCGGATAATACCTCGACGGTATAGAGTACGGGGCGTGACAGATCCTATCTTGACCTTGGATCACGAATCACCTTGCGGGAGATGTCGTCTACACCGAGAGGAAGTCACCATCGTCGTTGAAGCCGCCTTTGGAGGGTGAATAACTTTGAACTCAAGATGAATTAGGGGGTGCCCAAGAAAAAGAAGTTGAAGAGTGGGAAGAGATAAAGAACTTTTATGAAGGGCATAGAGAGAGAAAATGTGAGGAAGATGGAGAAATCAGAGGAAGAAGGGAAGTGGTCTGCATGGATGAACAGTAACTGTGTAGAAAAATTGAACTGAGAAGAATTAAAAATAACTTAAAAACGTGATGGAATTAGAGAAAGTTGTAGAAGAATAAAATCTAGATCTACAGAAGAGGAAGAACTTTTATGAAGAACTCAGATATAAAAGAAGAGCATAAGGGCTTCAAAACGGAGGAATAACAGAAGCTAACACCTCGGATGAACAGTACAATCACAAGACAGTAAGTTGAAAAATGAGAAATAACTTACAAACCAGAGAGAATTAGAAGATGATGTAGAAGAAGAAAATGTAGAACACGTAAAAACAAATATCTTTCATGAAGACAGCAAGAGGATAAAATGATTAAAAAGTGAAGAAATAAGAGGAAGAATAGAGAGAAATATTGATTCACAGATGAACAGGATAGTACAGTGAAAAATATGAAATACCGTAACAACTAGAAAGAATTAGAAGATTATGCAGAAGAAGAAGTTGTAGAGAACTTAAAAACAAAAAACTTTTGTGAAGAAAGTAAGAGGAGAATATGGATGGAGGAAGGAGAAAATAAGGAAGAATAGAGAAGAATATAGTCTGAAAATGCATAGGACAGAACATAAATCTCAAATGCTCATAGTTATGCAATGGAGAATTAATGCCCATAACCCTCAACTTCAATTTATTAAATAATATCACCAAATTAATTAATTTACACGAAAGCTCCAATTTAAATGTAGAGTTGAGGTTAACTATGCCTTGGAGTGGATCGCCACGCCGTAGAGATGGACGCCGCCAAGAGGACCAATAAAAGAGAATCTCCGCCTTGTGATGTTTGGATGAAAATAGAGGAGGGAGAGATAGATAGAAAAGGAAGGGAGCTAAAAAAAATAGTAAAACAGAAATAATAGAAACGGAGTAAGATTAGAAGTGAAATAAGTTTGAAATCATAGAGATTAAGAAGAAGTGGTAGAAACAAAAGTTGAAAATCAGGAAGAGAATAAAAAGTTTTGTGAAGAGTGTAGAGAGAGTAGAAGATCAGAAGATGGTGAAAACTAGGGAAGAACAGAAGTGTGTTGCACGGATGAATAGTAACATGATAAAAAAACCGAACTTTGGAAAACTAAAAATAACTTAAAAAAGAAGAAGAATTAGAGGAAGTGATAGAAGAAGAAATTTTATATCTAAGAAAGATGACGAACTTTCATGAAGAGACTAAGGTGAAAAGAAGAACATAAGGGCATGAAAACTTGAGAAGAATAGGGTGTAGAACCTCGGATGAACAGTAAAAATACAGGATAGCACGTTAAAAAATGGGAAATAACTTCCAAACCAGAATGAATTAGAGGATGATGTAGAAGCAGAAGTTGTAGCACACTTAAAAATAAAGAACTTTCATGAAGACAGTAAGAGACAAAAATGACTAGAAGGGAGAGAAATAAGAGAAATAATAGAGAGAAATATTGGTTCACAGATGAACATGATAGCACAGTAAAAAACACGAAATAGCTGGAAAACTAGAAGAACTAGAAAATGCTATAGAAGAATAAGTTGTAGAGAACAAAAAAATGAAGAACTTTTATGAAGACATCAAGAGGAGAAAATGAACTTACATGAGAGAAACCGGAGACCTAAGCTTAATGGGGAGTAGTACCAGGATGGGTGACCTACTAGGGAAGTCCCCCATTCTGGAGCCGATCACTGTTAAAAAGGGACAAAACCGTGAGGCCGGTAGGCCAAAGCGGACAATACCTCGATGGTATAGAGTAAGGGGCGTGACAGAATGGTATCAGAGCCATACCCTAGTCGTAAGTGTGGGAGCTAAGTGCTATGCAGGGTAAAGTGCTACGCTATGGGAGCCACCTCTTGAACTCGCAATGGGACAAAGTGCTACATAGTGGGAGCCACCTCTTGAGCCTGTAGGGGCCACCTCTAGAGTCCTACATGCCTGGGAGATTGATTGCGTGCTATATGTGCCCAGCGACGAGGACGGCGCCTATATAAGAGGGGTAGATTGTAACACCCTCAAATATAGTTAAGTTGTACTCTATATCACCGAGGCACCTTTTAAAGTATTGGCTCAGTTCTTGAAAATAACTCCGAAGTTAAGCGTGCTTAATGGGGAGTAGTACTGGGATGGATGACCTCCCGGGAAGTCCCCCATTCTGGAGCCGATCACTCTTAGAAAGGGACAAAACCGTGAGGCTGGTAGGCCAAAGCGGACAATACCTCGACGGTATAGAGTACGGGGCGTGACATTATCGCCGTAATCTCCCGTTAACATTCGCCAACTTAACTATGGTTAAGCCTAACTAGACAGAGAAAAAAACAAAAATGCCCACACTTATATCACCTAAGATTTGAGTTATTTATAAAAAAATCCTAAATAGAATCTTAAAATAAAAATAACACATACAATAAAAGCATATAAATAAATATATTTTAGGTTTTAATTAAACATTTTAAATGTTCATCTTCTTCTCTGACTCCTCGATGGGTTCTCTAAATCCGGTGATGATACCGTGAAGAGATCGACCGAGCTACTCGTCGCCGAAATCTGGGTGGTGGGGGGCAGAGTAGTAGGGAGAGGGGTCGTCACCGGAGGGGAGAGAGAGGGAGATGGGGTGAGAGAGAGAGAGAGGGAGGGTATGGGGTGAGAGAGGGAGAGAGCCCAGGGAGAGACGTCTCCCCCTCCGGCTCCGGCACACACACACACACACACACACACACACACACACACACACACACAGAGAGAGAGAGAGAGAGAGAGAGAGAGAGAGAGAGAGAGAGAGAGAGAGAGAGAGAGAGAGAGAGAGAGAGAGAGAGACCCTCCCGCAGGCCGATGCTGACAGAGGGAGAGAGAGAGAGAGGGAAGGATGGATCCTCCGATAGTGACAGAGGGAGATGGAGGGAGAGAGAGAGAGATCGAGGGAGGGACCCTTCCGTAGGCCGACGCTGATAGAGGGAGAGGGAGAGAGAGAGAGAGAGGAAGGGGGAGAGAGAGAGGAACGCATACACATAGTGACTCCTTTAGACAGAGGCATGAAATTGCTCTGTGTGAGAGCGACTTTTCAGAGGAAGTCACTCCTACACGGAGCGACTTTCGTCTCTCGCTCTTTTCTTACTGCCTTCCTCTCTCTCTCCTTCTATCGCACTCACGTCGGCGACGACCCTGCGCCCCCTTCCCCCTCTAGCCACCGCCCCTACTCTCTCTCTCTTCCCCACCATCCTCACCTTCCTTCTCTTCCTCTCCTACCCTCCATCGCGACCCTGCGCTCTTGCTCTCTCCAGCGTCCCCCCTCCCCCTCTCCCTCTGTCACCATTGGCTCTCTCTGACGTCCTCTCTCCCCCTCTCCCTCTCGCTCTATCTCTCTACCTTCCTCTCTCTCTTTCCCTCTCTCTCTCACTCCGTCACCGCCATCTGACATCCCCCTCTCGCTCTCTCTCTCTCCGGCATCCCCCTCCCCCCTCCGACGTCTCCTTATTCTCTCCCTCTCCATGGTATTTTGGTCATTTGACTATCCCAGAGATATTTTAGTTATTTTATCGTCACTTAACAAAAATATTGACATCTTTCAAGAATATTCACAATCCCATTGACGAAAGTTAAATATGATGGCATATCTGATTTTTTTTCAAAATAGTAATGATATATATATACTAATATGTTTTCAAGAGTGATATATTTTTAAATTCCTCTGTAACAATAATCTATACGTAAAAAAACCCTATTTATATTTATCCTTTCTAATGGAAGGATCTCAATCAAACTCAGTTATCCATCCATAGTTACCCACTGTACATTATATATGTCTATAGGAACAATCATTTTGCGTCGAAGGATTTCACTGTAGAAGTCTTTTCTAACTCAAACAAGAAACCAATGTTTAATGGAAGGATCTCAAACCAAACTCAGTTATCCTTCCTTAGTTACTTACGGTATATGTGTGTGTGTGCGTGTGAACACGAGGAGACATATGCTCGGGTGGGGGCTCGACGCGCAGCGGCCCTCTCCGTCTTCCTCGGTCGCGGGGGCCTCCCTCCCCTTGCGGTTCGACCGGCGGGGGGGAGCTCCCTCCGGGAACTCCCCCCTCCCCCCCCCCCCCCCGCTCCGTCTCCTCTACAGGAGGACCCCTCCATCATAACTGACTCCCGCGGGGAGGAACCCTCATCACCCCTTCGGTGGTGGAACCGTCGCCGGCTTCGTCCGGCGAAAAACGTCACCGGCGGCCTCGCCCCGGTAGTCCGTTGAGCGGGGCGGAGCCCCCGTTGGGGACCCCCCCTCCCCTCTCTCCAGGTACGTCCCTTTCGCTGCCGACCTCCACCCCCGCCGACCCTCTTCCCCTTCCCGCCCTCCCATCCCTCTTTCCCCCTTTCTTCCCCCCTCCCTGCGGCCCTCCCCCCCGACCACTTTCTCCGGTTGTCGCCCTTTCGCCCCTTCCCCCCTCTTTCCCCGACGCCCCCCCTCCGCACTAGCCGATCTCCCCCCCCCTCCCGCTGTCCTCTGCCCTGTCCGGCCCCTTCTCCTTCTCCCTCCCTCTTTCCCCGTCTTCCCCCCCCCCCGGCCCCTCGCCCCCCCTCCTGCTCCCGTTCCAGCCGCCGACCACCAGCCCATCCACCTCCTTCCCCCGGTTTCCCCTCTGCGTCTACTGTCTTCCACCTCCTCCCCCTTCCTCCGCCGGCCCTCCGCCTCTCTAGATTCCCCCCGCGCCCCCCGGCTCCGCGATCGGCCCTCCACCCCTTTCCCCAAATTCCTTGGCCCCGCTTCCCCCTTCCTTCCCCTCCCTCGCCGTTCGATGTCTCCCCCTTCGACCCTCCCCACCCCCGTCTCCTCGCCCCCCCCCCCCTCACCATTTTGAAGCCCATCGGCCCTCGCAACCCAGTCCCCCCCCCCCGTCGGTTTGGGCTCTCTCTGGCATCGTTGGAGTTTGGGTCAGGCCTTGTGTCGCAGGTTACAGATCTTTCCCTCGGTTTCGAAGAAACTCGGAGATACAGTGCATTCCCCCCGTATCCAACAGGATATCGGCCTCCAGAGCGTTCTCTTCTCTCCGCTTTGTGCTACAGCGGTTTGGGTGCCATGTGCGCCTCGAGGAAGTTCATGGTCACCTTCTGCATCGGCTGGCTCGTCCCACGACCCCCTGGAGTTCCCACCGTCGGTGGTTGGCGTCCTCGTTACCATCCAAGTTTGTACGTCGCTCCGGTGTCAATATGGGTCTGGTATGGGCTATCCCGTACGATTTGGGTTTTCTACTTTTGTACGTCGCTGTGCCGACTGGGTTGTCCTCTCTGTTTGGGAGTCTCTGTTTTCTATGTATTGTGTCTATCGTTTAATATGAATGAAAGTCTATGTTTCAAAAAAAAAAAATGTGTGTGCGCGTGTGTGTCTACAGGAACAATCATTTTGCGTCCAAGGATTTCACTGTAGAAGTCTTCTCTAACTCAAACAGGAAACCAACGTTTGCTGGATCCGTGCTTGCCAGACTGTCCAGGGGGGATGGTGGTCACAGAGAAAGACGTGGGAGCAGCAATGCTGGCAAGGAGAGGTCTCCAACGGGGTTCGACGACGCAGCGATGGCCGATGGCAACGTTCGGCGGGGTGCTCGATGTCATCCGGCGGTGGGGTTGGCTTTTGTGAGGGCGAGGGTGTCGTCAAACGTCGTCGCGGGAGGGGGCGAGCGAGGGCGGGAGGGGGGAGTACTGCTCTTCCAACGGCTCTACTGGGAGCTTGGGATGTCAACGGTCGATTGGCGATGGCGAGCGATGACGGAGTGGAGAGTGTCCGGGTGGGCAATCAGTGATGGCGAGCGGCGGAGTGCAGGGCGAACGAGGGAGGCGGCTGGGGTTAATCCCCAAAGAGAGGGATTGGGGGGAGAAGGGATGGGTTCGAGTATTTTATAAATTAATTACTCTAAAAGTTCTTTTCTTGTCATTTGGGATTCCAAAGAAAAAAATATTTTTGATCTAATATTATATATGATCATACCTCAAAAAATTTAACATGATCGGTATAAACGATTCCACAAATCTTGCAGAAAACATGAGGACTCGCAAATCCAAAGAATAAGGGTTATCAATGGATGCGGGTTTCCAAAGAATAAACTTGGCCCGTTTACGCTATTAGGGTTGTCTCATCTGACTATCTGGATGTTTGTTTGAATATCACGAATATGCTCGGATATTTGTTTAACAATCTGATTAATAATTGGAGCGAAAACAAAAATGGACATCTGTTCCCAATATCATCCGACCAATTAAGTGTTATACATTAACTCTTAATTCATGTTTATTGACTATAAATTTCCTTTACATGTACTTAATGTGTACTTACTTAGATAAATTATTTAAGCGATGTGATCAAGTTCTTTGAAGTTTGAAGTATGCTAAAAAGATCCTGTTTAAAATCGTTAGATAATTCGTAAACTAATATCTGACAGATTAATTAAGCCTCACAATCACCTAATTAACTAATTAGTGGGTAAACAAATCAAAGTGGGTCGGGGAAGGGGGAATTGGACCCTCGGAAGATACTGATAGCAACAACAACAGCAACACAAACGAAGGAAAGATAGGAATCCTAGGACCAAAGGAAAGGGGGACGTCAAGATGGGTCAATTTCTGTACAGTACTTTATTATTGGAAGTACTGGCTGAATTTTAAAAAGTAAGATAGAAAATAAAAGAGTTATGCTTAGTGTACATTTGAGTCAATTACACATTCAAAATATTTATTAAGTAAATTATTTTTTAAGAAAATTATGACGTGAGATTTACATTTCACTGACCTATCATATAAGAAGTCACATCTACATCTGATGACCTTGAAAAAAATCAAAAACAAAAAATGGGAGGTGAGAAAGGGGAGGGGAAGGCGCCGACGTCCACGGGTCTTCCACGGCCAGCCTCAGCATCCACATGCCTTCACCTGCCAACCAGACCCCTATGAGTGGTTCGGACTAAAATATTATTATAAAAGTGTTATTTTTATCTATAAATTATATTAAATATAGAGAAAGAGAGATAAAAAGATGGATATGTGAGAAGAGAGAAAGAATTTAAGAGAAATTAGAGATGTTTTAATTTTTAAATTTAGTTAAAAATTAATTAAAAATATTAAATAAAATTGTTTCATGAAGATCTAATGATCATAACTAGATTATTTTAACGTATCTAGATCACTTATATAAATTATTTAATTGTTGAAGTGAGAGAGCTGTTTTATAAATTTAATTTTTTTAAAAAATATTTTTTGACGGTGGTAGGACATCTCTCGCCGACGCTTTTCCCGGCCCACGTCGCTATCTAAACCGTTCTGGAGTTGGTGGCGGTGGTGGTGGAGGCCGCGATTTACGGACGGCTGTCCTACGCTCATACTCCTGGCACGTTTACGTCCAATCCACCGAACAAACCGTCGACCCATCGGCGAGCGAGAGAGTGGGTAGGAAGAAGCGGAGTCGAGGAGGAGGAGGAGGAGAGCCAGTGGGGGAGGCTCACTCACTTGTGTCCCTGTGTTATCCAGAGTAGCGGCGGTGAAACTCCCAGATGTGTCATGGAGGTTACTCCCCCCCCCCCCCCCCCAATCCCCCACACCCCAACCCACAAGAAGAGAGACCCATTTGTTGCCAATATGTGCAAAGTAACTTTTTCACCCAACGGGCAAGCTTCTTATCAGCGGCAGTAATTGGGGTGTGGAGGTTTGTGTGTCAGACTGCCAGTGTGTGTCCGCCGGATGCTGGTGGGGGGGGGGTTGGAGAGAGAGAGAGAGAAGGATTTTACCCGGCTTCCTATGATCGTCCTCCTTATCTCTCACTCACATTGCCACATCTTGTTAAGCGTGGGGTCCTGCTGCCGCTACGCGTAGATGGCAGCCTACCCCCGACCAGGCTGGAAAGGTCTGTGAACCCTCAACTGTGCCTCCCCAGCCCCTCCACTGCTCCAGCTTAAAGAGGCACAGAGAGAGAGAGAGAGAGAGAGGAGGAGGAAGAAGAAGCCCTCTGAACAACGACGAGCTTTTGCGAGTGACTGGCTGCTGCCGCTTTGTTGGTGGAGAGAACAATTTCGGTCTTCCTTGAGGGAGCAGAAGGGGTGAATGGATCGGGGCCCCTGCGGAAGGTATGATTTTTTTGACAAAGTTTCCATCTTGATTGAGTTTCCTGGAGATTTGGGTGTCATTCATTGTGTTCCTTATACCTTAGATTTCCACCGCAACATTTTCTCTGCTGAAAGAAAATGTACTGCATCTTTTTCTCTTCAATACTTCATCCCTTGGGTTGTGAGAGGAGGAGCTACGTTGGAGGAGATCTCAGCTTCTGACCTGGTGTGTTTTCACATTGAGAAGCTGATTTTGTTAAGAGCTGGGGTGGGGGGTGGGTCTCGGTTCTCCTTTTTAATGCTTCCTTTCATTTTCCTAAGTTTTCTGCAGGGCCCAGTTGTGTATTTCTCTTTGGGGGCCCTGAGATTGAGTTTTCTTCATGCACAAATTTTCATCGTCTAGTTCCTCTTTAAAATTCATTGGCTTCGCTTTCTTGGTCCTCTTTGCTGATTCTGATAATTTGACTAACGTTGGGTTATTTGGGAGCCCGAGGGCCTGGATTTTGAGGGATCTGAAGGGCTGGGGCTTTGGAAATTTGGTTTTTGAGTTGTTGGGTGGTATTAAACCTAATAGATCTGAGCATAATTTCGCTTTCTGTGACCTGTAGCAGTTGCCGAAGCTGGTGAATATGAGGCCATCAGAGTGGATATGTTTGGCCTTGGCCATTGTTTCCAACTTTTTTCTGGTTCATCTTTCTACTGCTGCATTTACTCCGACGGACAATTACCTCATTGCTTGTGGGTCTTCACAAAAACTCTCAATTCAAGGCCGGGATTATGTCCCTGATTCAGAGTTGGCCTCATCTTCCCTAGAGACCTCGGGGGATAGTGTTGTTTCCACCTCAAATTCCTCCTTACCACTGCCCATCTACCAATACCTGCGGATCTTTTCTGTGCCTGCTTCATACAAGTTTGATATCCAACAACCCGGCCGTCACTGGATCCGCCTCTACTTCTACCCCCTACCAAATTCTGGCCGTGACCTCAACTCTGCTCCGATCACTGTCGTGAGTGATGAGTTTGTGCTGATGAACAACTTCACTTTCAAGAACTCCAATCACTCGTACCTTTGCAAGGAGTACTCGGTGAATGTGACCTCCGACACACTGACACTCACATTCATCCCGTCAAACGGCTCCGTTTCATTCGTCAATGGGATTGAGGTTGTTTCAGTACCTGATGATCTGGTACCTGACCAGGCATTGGCTATACCTAATGCCCCATACAGTGGCCTGTCTGCGCATGCTCTGGAGACCATGTACCGCTTGAATATTGGAGGCCCTTTGATAACTCCCCAGAATGACACACTTGGGAGAAAATGGGAGAGCGATGACAGGTACCTACATGTCAACAGCTCAGCTGCAAAGGTTTCTGTGGATCCAGCCACAATAAGGTATCCACCTGGATTGACTGTGGAGACAGCACCCAATTGGGTTTATTCTACTGCAGATGTAATGGGAGACGCAAATGTGACGGACTTAAATTTCAACATCACATGGGTCTTCTCGGTGGATGCCGGCTTCCTTTACCTGGTCCGTCTCCACTTCTGTGACATACTTAGCAAGACGATGAACACGTTGGTTTTCAATGTGTATGTCAATTCTGATCTTGCAATGCCAAGCTTGGACCTGTCTGCTCTTAAGGGTGACTTAGCAGTGCCTTACTACAAGGACTTCATTGCAAATTCCTCTGCTGGTTCAAGCACACTGACGGTTAGTGTTGGTCCTGACCCCCAGGCAGAGTTGAGCAACGCAATGTTGAATGGTTTGGAGGTCATGAAGATCAACAATGATGCTAAAAGTTTGGATGGAATATCTTCTGTAAGTGATCTTATCCCTGATTCACACTCAAAAAGTAACTTGGGCATCATAGTTGGGGTTGCTGTGGGAGCCTCGGCAGCATTGGGGTTTGTAGCATTGTGTTTCTGCTGTTTTGTCATTCGCAGATCGAAGAAGGGTTCTCATGGTCACCAACCCTGGCTGTCGTTGCCCTTATATGGGAACTCGCACACAATCTCCAAAGGTTCCACAGTTTCTCAGAAGAGTGCAACAGCCAGCTGCGTTTCATTGGCATCCACACACCATGGCCGGGTGTTCACATTCCAGGAGATCATGGATTTCACAAACAAGTTTGACGAGAGCTTGCTTCTTGGGGTGGGTGGATTTGGAAAGGTCTACACAGGAACGCTGGAAGATGGTACGAAGGTTGCTGTGAAGAGAGGTAACCCGAGATCTGAACAAGGGCTTGCTGAATTCTACACTGAGATACAGATGTTGTCCAAGCTTCGTCACCGTCACTTGGTTTCTTTGATTGGATACTGTGACGAGCGATCTGAGATGATTCTAGTCTATGAATACATGGCAAATGGGCCACTGAGAAGCCATCTTTATGGAACGGATCTGCCACCCCTTTCCTGGCGACAGCGACTAGAGATTTGCATTGGTGCTGCAAGAGGCCTGCATTATCTCCACACGGGTGCAGCTCAGAGCATCATTCACCGTGATGTAAAGACTACAAACATTTTGTTGGATGAGAACTTTGTTGCAAAGGTGTCAGACTTCGGCCTTTCGAAGACTGGCCCAGCATTGGATCAGACCCATGTGAGCACTGCTGTCAAAGGCAGCTTTGGCTACCTGGACCCGGAATACTTCCGTAGGCAGCAGCTGACGGAGAAGTCTGATGTCTATTCATTTGGGGTAGTTCTAATGGAGGTACTCTGCACCAGGCCGGCACTGAACCCTGTCCTCCCAAGGGAGCAAGTTAATATAGCAGAGTGGGCGATGGGCTGGCAGAAGAAGGGAATGCTGGAGCACATCATGGACCCAGCCCTGGTGGGAAAAGTTAATCCAGCATCCCTTAAGAAGTACGGGGAGATATCTGAAAAATGTTTGGCAGAGTATGGGGTTGATCGGCCGACAATGGGGGATGTGCTGTGGAACCTTGAGTATGCCCTTCAGCTCGAGGAGACAGTTGCACTCGTTGAACCTGATGAAAACAGCACCAACCATATTCCAGGCCTCCCCTTACCTCGTCTTCAGCTATTCGAAAACACTGTGAGCATGGTTGAGAGAGTGAACGCCGGTACAGATGATGACGCCGAAGATGCTGCTACAAGTGCCGTCTTTTCTCAGCTTGTACACCCACGGGGTAGGTGATTATGGGACGAAGCAATTGTACATTTCGGATGATCGATGCAATTTGTTTCTGGAGAAGGATCATACTTTTTAGCCTTCTTCCTGGATTTGCAAGTCTTTACTCTGCATTTCTTCCGTGTATTTTTTTTTTTTTGCTCCTACTGTGATCACTAAATTATCTCAAGTTGTAACATATATGCAACGATAAATTTTTTTGTTGCTGTGCCGTTGGGAATGGCGGCAGGTCAAGTTTTTTGATAAGGGACTGCATATTCAAGTCATGTATCTATCAGATGATGAGTTGTTGTTCATTTGAATTTATACCGACATTGATGAGGGTATAAAATTTCCATTGCAGCAGAATCAGTAGTTCTGGCCAACAAAAAACGTGAAAAGTTTGATGATGATGATGATGTATGGCTGTTCTTTGAGTTCGATCATGCGTGGCACATAATATAATAGTGAAGTAGGCATTCCTATCCGGTTCGAAGCCATACTGGATAGCTGCAGCTATGCAGGGGTCAGTTGAGGATGTTGCCCAACCAACAAGTTCCTTCCGTGCATCCGTTACCCAATCACTTTTCTCTTTCAGGGATTGACGCATCAGAACCTTGCATTTTCTTATGGCCCCATCTGCTTTGTTCTGGTTCTGGACAGGAAAACCTAATGGCATAGGTCTTTAGTTGCATTTTCTTATGCAGGGGTCAGTTGAGGATGTTTTGCCCAAACATGGCTGTGTGAAGAGCATATATGGGTCTTTAGTTGGAATCTACAACACCCTCTGGCATGCGAGTAGCAGGAATCCTGCTGCGACGAGGTCGGTGGTCATCACCATCCCCGGCGGGCCGGTCGTACTGCAGGCCCTGGAGGTGGAAGACCCTGCCGTCGCCGCAAGGCGAAGGCTTGATCCGGGTGGCGGCCGCCGGGGTCAACCGTGCCGATACCATCCAGCAAAAGAGCTCCCACGGGCCAGCCGCCGCCACCTGGAACACCAGCGTCAACTCAATTTGACCTTCACGTGAACAGTCACATAGATTTTTATTTGGGGGTTGTTTTGTGTGTTGTCAAAACTATTTAAATATTGGCTTTGAAACTATTAGTTCAAAATAAAATTATTTTCAAATCTTCGGTTTTGGTTTCCAAAGATTTTAAATTGAAAATTGAAATCAGTTACAAAAAAAGGGTGTCATATGGGTCAATCAAACTTAAAATTTAAATATTCAAGATACTCCAAATACAAGGGAAACACGGCAAAATAATTTTCAACAATCTAGACAGAAGGAAAATATCATTTTACGGCAATCCAATTAACTACCCCTTACAAGTTATCGTCATTTTTACATCATTAAAATAAGCTTATTAATTAGACCTCGAGCAAATATCAATAAGAGTTTTTTTGTTGTTGTTGAACTCCAGTAAATTTCAGCCGATAATTAGATAATCAGTGATCTCAGCCGGTTAGTAACCACCTATCCAGCAGAACCACGTCATATTTTCTGCTCCACTCCCTGACCTCAGCGAGCGAGCCGGTGACCAATTAAACCCCCACCCTGCTCACCACCGCCCCCTTCCCCCCTTCTTTCTCCTACCATCAGATCGCATCCACCACCGGCAGAACCCCGCTGCCCTGGAGAGATGAGGGCGGTGGTCATCACGAGCTCCGGCGAGCCGGACGTGCTGCAGGTCCGGGAGGTGGAAGACCCAGCCGTCGGCCATGGCGACGTCTTGATCCGGGTCGCCGCCGCCGGACTCAATCGTGCCGACACCCTCCAGCGAAAGGGCTCCTACCCGCCGCCCCCCGGCGCCAGCTCGTACCCCGGCCTCGAGTGCTCCGGCGTCGTCGAGGCCGTCGGTGAGGGCGTCCACCGCTGGAAGGTCGGCGATCAGGTGGGTCTATTTACCGAGGCAACTCCCGGAAGGGGGGGGGGGACTCTGTGGCTGTTTCGGGGTGTGATGTCCTTGTTGCTAAGAGGCGGGGGATCATGAGATGGTCCTGCTCCTTTTGCGTTTGCAGGTGTGTGCTCTGATCGCCGGAGGTGGGTACGCGGAGAAGGTGGCTGTGCCGGCGGGGCAGGTCCTTCTTGTGCCCCCTGGAGTCTCCTTGGAAGAGGCGGCCGGGCTTCCAGAAGTAGCATGCACTGTCTGGTCTACCGTGTTCATGATGAGTCGCCTCTCGCCGGGGGAGTCTTTCCTGGTTGGTATTCGACGGTTTGCCTCAACCAATCTCTTTGGTGCTCCCTAATGTAAAAAGTGTAAAATTTGGACATGGGTTCGTTTTCTTATTAGTTTTCGTTTTTGACTGACAAAATCTAAGGTCCATGGTGGTTCTAGTGGAATTGGGACATTTGCGATACAGATTGCCAAGCACCTTGGAGCGAGGGTGTTTACAACTGCAGGTTGCTGCTGCAATTTTACTGGAAATTCTTTAGCAGCGCTGTTTTCTTAAATTAAAATCATTGATTGTTTTGGGTATGGCGTAGTTGTCTTTAATACTAAATGAGGTGTTCGCCTGCGCATCAGGGAGTGCGGAGAAGCTGGACGTCTGCAAGAGTCTCGGTGCAGACGTGTGCATCAATTACAAGACAGAGGACTTCGCGGCACGGGTAAAGGAAGAAACTGGTGGGAAAGGTGCAGAATTTTCTTCTCTCTCTCTCTCTCTCTCTCTCTCCGGATCACTTGTGGTTGCAGGCTATTGCTGTAATCGAAACATTGTTTGGGTTCCTGGGTCCTGCAGGGAGCCTTGAAAATCTCGTCTCCTCTCCCTTCTTTTGCTAGGTGTTGATGTTATACTTGATAATATTGGTGGCTCCTACCTCCAAAGGAACATCGAAAGCTTGAACGTCGGTGGCAGGTTGTTCATCATCGGCTTCCAAGGAGGCACAGTTGCGCAAGTGAATCTTGGGCCCCTGCTCGCTAGGCGTCTCACTGTCCAAGGTAAACACATCTCATGTCATACTAGTGTGCGGGGTTCGCTGTCCAATTTTGAGTGGCATGATGTTAGCAAGAAGATGCAGATTGCTAGCAGTCGGCATCGGATGATTTATGTATCGAGCTACCCAAAACCAAGTGTAAAAATAGGTGGGCAAATTTCAAAATGGGCTGGGAATGATGTTCCAGATTCATGGTCGCAAAATCTTCAGCTTCTTCTAGTGCATCCGTGCTGAAGGCTAATAAGGAATCCCGCCACATTCCTTCTCAGCTTCCTGTACCAGGAGTAGATAGCTGTTTTACTTGGATTCCAGGGGACGTGTGTTGTCATTTTGATGTATGTATGTATGCATGTAAGCTCAAATGACGGAACTTCGTCTGTCCGTGCAGCTGCCGGGCTGCGGAGCAGAAGCATCGAAGACAAAGCCAGGATCGTTGCAGAGGTGGAGAAGCATGTGTGGCCGGCTATTGCTGCAGGAAAAGTGAAGCCCGTGATTTACAAGTCCTTTCCTCTTCCTGAAGCTGCAGATGCTCACCGGCTTATGGAAAGCAGTGCACATATTGGCAAGATACTGCTAGTTCCATGAATCTGGGGCAGGCACATACAACACAAGTGTGTTTGCGTGGAGCTCAATTAACTTTCAGGTTATGACATGGCGTTGAAACAGAGGTGGGATCTCATGGCTAAACATAGTCTCTTGGTTCTTTCGTCTTGTAGGGTGCTGTATGTTTCATGACTTGGTCAGTGAATTCCAAATGCTTCCCGGAAATTCCATGTTCTAACAAAGACAAAGGAAACTTTTACACTTGTGGTAAGAGGGTCAACCGATCTGTTTCTATTTCAGGCTTCCTTCCCCCTCTGTTCCCTTTGGATCTTTCATTCCCTTTTTGTTGAAGACTACTTGGATTCCCACCTCCTTTCTCCCAATCCCCAGTAGCGATAGCTCTAGCCTTCCTATCTTGTAGGGCGTACTCCTTCTTTGCCCCGCGGCCTATCTGTAGGTCCCTTTCGGTGGTTCTTTTATGTCGGCTGTTTATCACGGCTTTGTCGTATTTGGAGATATCCGGAGTTGGCCACATCCTCCACACTGTTGCGATTGTCCGTGGACACGTTTGGAGATCTCATGTTAGCGCGTAATCCATGTCTCTGATCAGTTGCATGTCGTCCATAGCTCCCAACAAGTTAACTGCAGTTACAAATGGTTGGTCGAAGCCCGCTTGCTAAAGAAGCAGATCAGTCTTCCTTCTCTATGTTCACTGTTGTTAGGGCTCGCTGTTATTGCTATCTTTCTTTTCTATTTGGGGTGTGGGTAGGAGCTATCCCTAGGTCTAGTTATCTTATTGTGCGGGTGGAATTCATGGTTGTCTTACTGTACGTACAACTTTACTGGATAATGAAAGTTTTCATCTTCTTTCATTAAAAAAACATGTTTGTTTTGTTGCTTGTAAGATGTATTGATTCTACCTCTTAGGTGGGAGCATAGATTTCAGGTTAATGATCAACTGTCTCGGGATATGATCGGATTAATTTGGAGAATAAATGCTTCTTTTAAAAGTTAATCCTGCACTAAATATGAACTAATGTTGGTATATTCTTCAATTAAATAGCTGCTTAGGAATTGTTATTGCTTGGCCACCAGCCAGGCGAGTCTCCTTTCATTGATGACGGGTTAATTGTATGTTGGGTGCATTGTTATCAGAATCGGACCGGACCAGCCGGTCGGATCGGTCCGACCGTGAACCGGTCCAGGAACCGGTCCGATTAAGGTCGGTCTGGTCTAATGTTAAAGAACCAGGTGAACCGAACGAATCGCGGTTCGATTGGTGAACTGGTCTGACTCGATTCATCTTTTAAAATAAAAAATATAAGTATAAAAATATTTAGATATTCAAAATGATATTTATATGTGAATAAAATTATCTTATTATTATTATTTTTTTATTTTTTATTTTATTTTAGATATATTTGAAGTTTAAATATGTAAAAGAGTATAGATGTCAATTGTGAAGAGTGAAGATCAATGAAATATTATAAAATTTCAAGGTCAGTTTATTTAACCATGTTATTGTTGTTATTTTATTTGTATAGTTACATAATCATGACTAATATTTAGTATGTTTATTTATTTTGATCATTATATCTTATTTCTTATTGTCTTGAATTATAGAATCGGGTCGGACCATGTATCATTATTATGATGACGTCACGGTTCAAACCGGTTCGATTGAACGGTCCAATCGATTCGAACCGAATTAACTCATTGATCGATTCAGATACGGTTCTGATAACATTGGTTGAGTGTACATATTTTTAAAAGCTCTTACTTTTATTTGTACAATCTTGTTAAAAGTTACACACATTCATCATAATTTATACAGTTTAAAAGTGTAGAGAGAGGGAGATGATAATCTGGACGATGTCGTTCCACTATCCCTAGAGTTTTACTTGTCTTTTTGATCTTCTCAAGTTTTGCTGATTTTTTTCTGCAAGCTTTCTAACTTGAGTTTCTCTGCTTCTTCTTCTTCATAATTCTCTTCACTGAAGTCTGTTGGATAGCATATGTAAAGCACTACAAATTTATAGTATTTTATTTGATTAACAAAATATATTTATGTCTAAATGTTTAAATTACTAATCTTATTATGATTATTCTAATCTTTGTAAAAAGAAATTGCACGAGGTTAATTGTTTTATAAAAATTTGAAGGGGGCAAATCTTTAAAGAAAAGGTTCATTTGTTTAAAAAAGAAGGCGTTCAAAACGAAAAAAAATAAAGAAGAGTCAAACATAAAAAAAGAAATCAAAACTAAAAAAAAGGGACGTTGGTAGAGGGCGGCCGCCCCCGCGCGCGCGGGCCTGGCGGGCGGGCGTCGTCTCCGCCCCCCTCATGCCGCGTTGCGGTTGTTGTTTATAATTTTTTTTTGTTATTAAGCTTTCTAATTAGTTTAAACTTATCTCCTTCATTTAGTCAAATTTTCATGTGTCCTATATATATATAATAGGGGTTAATCAAAAGTAAAGACTGAGTGGGTTGGTGAACTTTTGAATGTCATTTTTTATTTAAATAATATTAAATTAAAGATTTAATCCTCACCCTTAATTTAAATCAATGGTCGAGATTGATTAGAGCAAATCCCTTATAAATAGTTGGGTAGAGAGCCTCATTTGTTTCCTTTGGGGGCTGACTACGTGAAGTGCAGAAGGAGAAAGTGGAGAGTTTTTTTAATGAGGTGTTTAAACTTTTTAAGGTAAGGGATTTAGCATTAATCTTCATGATTAGTATGATTAGCATATTTAAAATGATGTAGGGTGTGTTAATTAGCATCTATAGATATAATTAAATCTAGAGATCTATATTTCACCGTGTGTGATCACATCTAGTCGAATTATCATGAGATCATTAGTGTTAAGGCATGTGATTAAGGGTAAAATAGTCTGATTAATACACTATAATTAGCAATGATGCATGATAAATTTAAAAAGTTTCCAGAATCATGAGATCTGATATTATAAGCTCTCTGTGAAAATTTTAATGTCTGATTCAAATTATGTTCACATTTATAAATATTTTAATATTATCTTAAAGATGTTTAATTATACTAAAAGTCTAAAGAAGTGATATAAAATCACCATAAATTGTAAGAATGCATCTTACTATAAGACCCACGTGCAGAAAAAGTTTCATTATTTTTAGACCACGATATTTCTGTTAATCAATTTTTAATACATGATAAGAAAATAAATAATTATATAGAAATTATATATAGTATTCATAAAAATCTTACGATTTCACAGTATAGTTATTATGTTGTATGTGATGTATTCTTAAAATACCAACAATTATAGATGTCTGTAAGTGAACTTACAGAATTTTCAATAAGTTATTAGAAGTATAAATTATAAGATAAATAGAAATACTTTATGAAAAATTTTTAAACTTTACCAGAAGAATTAAATACATATTATAACTAATTTATTAAAATTTCATATTATTATGAGCACAGAATCTTGACTTATATAATTTTATCTATTTTAAAGTTATTGTTGTAAATTTTAGAAGCTGATATGAAATTTTAGAAATTAGAAATACTGAATGAAAAATAGTGAAATATTTTAAATATGATACTACCATTTTAAATAACATGTTGTAAATTTGGAATAATTTTCTGATCATTATGGTTATATTTAGTTAATTTTTCATGTATAGGAGAATTTAAATGATTCTAAAAAAATGAATTCCTGCATGAAAAATAATGAAAAGTTTTAGAAATGATATTTCGATTATGAATGATGGTTTAAAAAATTATTGTGATTTTTAGAATACTGTCATTAAATTTAGTTAATTTTTCATGCATAGGAGAATTTAAATGATTATGTAAATATTGAATTCCTTCATGAAAAATTATGAAAATTTTTCTGTGTAGTGTTACATACAAATTTAATTTTTAGTAAAAGTTTAATGGTCTTCTGAATTTAGTAGCTAAATTTAGTCAATTTATGATGCATGTTGGAGTATAAGTAATTCTGGAAAAATTATAATTACTGTCTGAAAAATGATGAAAATTTTCTGTTCTGATCCTTCCTATAAATATATCAGTTTCCTGAAATTGCAATGTATTCTGAGTTCGGAGAACAGAATTGAAAATTTTTGATGTATAAATGGAATATAAATAACCATATAAATATTCTACTTATTATCTGAAAAATTACGATAATTTTTTATTTTGATCCTTTCTATAAATTGATTGATTCTATGAAATTTAAAAGCATTATGATATCTGTAAACAAAATTAGCAATTTTGATATATATATATATATATCTGCCCTTATATTTGGATAAGTTGAGATTTTCAGAAATAAAAAAAGGGATTTTCAGTACTGGCATATTTTATACTTAATGATCACAGCATGAATTTTTTAGTGGTATGTGTCCATTTCACATAAGTCATATTTATAATTACCGTACTGTTATTACTGCCAAATGGACACTGCCACCATAGGGGGAGACTGGAACTAAGTCATAGAAATGCCCCTATGGAGAGGTTCACACTGTACTGGCCCTGAGGGTAACGGGGATTAAAATTCTGGAGGTGGACAAGTACCACTGGTTAAGGTGGAGAGGGCTTCTCATGGTTCTGCGCAGTAACCAAGACTCATCACTATTTACCTCGGTGATCGAGTATCGATTGACTGTCCTTCTAGTGGTGGTTTGGGCACTGTGCCTTGGCTATTTACCACTGTTACTTCTCACTGAAGTGAAATTGAAACGACTGTTACTGCTTACTGAATTGATATTGAAACTACTGCTACTATTCACTGAGTCGTTATTGAAACGACTATTACTGCTCACTGAATTGATATTGGAACTGTTATTATTGTTCACTGAATCAATATTGAAACTAATGTTACTGTTCATTAAACTGATATTGAAACTAGTGTTATTGCATACTGAATTGTTATTATATTTTACTGTTATTACACTGTAAATGTTTATTGTTAATGAATCTCCGGTATATTAAATAGTGATTTGGAAAAGGACAGATTAAGTCTGTTTGGATCATTTCACTATGCGTGAGATTTTACTCCGCCTAGTACTGAAATCATTCTATTGATAAATGTATCGAATTATATTGTATGTTAATGTTTGTAAGTGTTGAATTCTCATTGATAGAATAAAGTTTTAATGTACATGTTTTACTCGTAAAATGTTCATAGCATAACTTATGATCGTAAATTTAAAATTAGGTTATCATGTGTTAATCTCATGTTATCTATTTTAAATTATGTCTACGAATGATTTATAAAATGAAATACCATAAATCACTTTAGATATGTTTACCCATGTTATGACTGGGGACTATGCTTAGTCTCTTACTGGGTCTATTCGCAGACTCACCTCGTTGAATATTTTTAGGAGAAGCAGTAGAAGAAAGCGATGAGTGATCTTGTAGTGTTCAGATCACGGCTTGAGATTTACTACGAGTCATTATCTTAGGTAGTTATGTTAGAAAAAAAATGTGTGTGAAATTTGATTTTGTAATAAATGACTTGTTAAATTATTACTTTTTATTTCGATTTATGTGGATGAAGTCTTATGACTGTAAGCTGAATGATTTGAGTAATTTCATTTCCGCTGCAATGATATCTCAATGTTTATGTAAAATTCTCTACCGTAATTGTACCGTTTGGGTTGTCCCACTGTGACATTCCGATCGAAATCTGACGTGAGTCTTTACGACTGGACCGGGTTTACGAGTCGGGACGTTACAACATAACTACCTCTTCATTGTCATCTTTGTTGTGATCCCTTCATCACTGTCATCTTTGTTGTTATCCTTAGATGATTCTTAGTCTGAGGTTAGAGTGGAGGGAGCAATCTTAAGAACATTGTTGTTCCGTCTAGTGGATCCTTCACCCAACTTTTGCATGTTGATCTCATGAGACTTCAAAGAACCAATTAGCTTTTCCATTCTCATGACCGTGATATCGTTAACTTCCTCGATGACCGTCACCTTGGGTGTCCAATTATTTGGCAATGATCTTGACACTTTTCGAACCATGTCTTTGGTACCGTGTTCTTTTCCAAGAGCAACGAGTCCATTTGTGATGTCGGTGAACCGGTTGTACATCTGGGTGATAGACTTTGCTGGCCATCTTAAACTACTCATATTAAGAAACTAAAATGTCTATCCTTGTCTCTTTGACCTTGTTGGTTCCTTCGTAGGTGATCTTTAACTTATTCTATATCTCTTTCACTGTTTTACAGGCTGAGATTATGCTGAATTCCTTCTTCGAGAGTGAGTAGCATAAAATGTTTTTGGTCTGAGCATTCATAGACAAACGAGTTTTGTCAGCAAGTGTCCATTTCTGTTTGGGTCTGGTAATGATGAAATCACCGATTCACCATCTTAAATCACACTCCATAGATCATAGTTGAGACCTTTTGGGAAATATTCCATTCAAGTTCTTCACAAGGAAAAATCATCCCCTTAGAACAGTGGAGAGTAGTTGATGGATTGTCCTTCCATCATGCGACTGGCTATATCTTAATCGGCTCTTAGATCACAAAAGGAGAAACATGGTTATGATACCACTTGTTGCCTAGACTGTGGCTAGCTCAGAGAGGGGTGAATAGGTTATTAAATGAATACAAGTTATCTCGAATAAGTTAAATGTAGTAACAAATAAAGTGCAGATGGAAAGAAATGAAGCACAATCACATGAAGACAAAGATTTTTATCTCGGTTCGACGATGATCCATGTCAATGTTACGTTAAGTCCTCAGAGCAACTGCACTTGAAATTTCCACTAACAGAACCACTTACACACCAGACAGAAGTTGGTCTTTCTCCAACAAAGGGTAACACTGGATACCAACCTATAGTCGATTTAGCCTCCTATTCAAAACATGACTTCTTCCCTTACGAAGGAAGCTGGGCACCTTGTATGTATCTCTTCTTCCCGCAAGAAGGCACAAGAAACAACAGTTGAAGTTTACATAGTAATGTCTCTTCAAGGCTGAGCGTGTACTGTAAATACAATATGGAAAAGCAAACAAGTTATTCAAGACAAAAAGAGAATCAAAATGAAGAAGCTCATCTTGAATGCTCAACTTCCTTGAGCCTTGAATGTGAGCACAGATAAATTAAAGGGGAAGATTTCACTAGGAAGCAGTGGAAGAACTTGAATGCACAAGCTTTCTTGTCTCAAGAAAAAAAAGATTTCCCACTCATATTTTCTCTCTCACTGCCGTGCCTGTTTTGAAACTCAAGACTGATATATGTTAGTGCCTTCTCAGAGATTTCTTCCAATTCGATAAAGCAATTTGTCCATTGTGAGTTGTAATGGTAGGATAGGCTTGAGTTTACCGTTCATTTAGCTGAGTCTTACCCTCTTATTCAATGGCATTGCATCTCAACATAGCATATTCTTCTATTTTCATTTGCTTTTATTTTTGGAGTTTGATGTCTTCGCCTTCACGTATTCCCCGTACAGATACACAAGCATGACAGGTGATACCTATGCTGTTGCAGGGTTTTGTAAGACAAGCTATTGATCTTTTAATCAATGGGTTAATATAGTAGAGGGAGGAAGATTCGCAGCCTAATGTTTCACAATCCAAAGCTGTATGAAGGCCTGCGCGGTCCATTAAGTGATGCCTAACTCCATATTGGGAGCCCGCTTGCTATAAAATTTAGGGTAAAGGGCCCAAACAAGACTCACCAAGTTTTGGCACAGTCGTCCATGTAAAAGTCTCCCCGACACTCAGGAGGAATCCAAATGCGCCCTTGACCGAGTCAGTAAAAGGCGGATGAGATGTTCCCTTAGGGATGCCCAAGGTTGGGACTCCATGTTTAGAGCTCGGTCTTAGAAAGAGAATATCATTTATGTTATGTGGATCAGCCCTTCGTTGGGACTCCCCGATGAGCTAGAGTGGATTCTTCGTGGTCGTACACTTATCTCTAATAACTGTAAGTGAACTCTACGCTATCGTCTGAGAGTGGGAAGTCCATGAGGATAAGGGGAGAGTAAGAGTATCAGAACGGTAAGAGTTCATGCCGTAGACATAACGTGTTTACACTCTCAAGATTCTCACTATTCTGAAGAGAGCACTTGCATTTATTTGACCACAGGGATCCCCTCGGAAAGGTGAGTCAATCCTACTAATCTCCTCAACTGGTGAAGAGCAGTCTCGTGTCATGCACCTCCTTTGCCTCCCTTCACAGCTCACTCTTGTTCTTGTCGACTTTAGCATCATAGAATTTTTCCTGTGATAGTAATCCCAGGCCCTCTGATCATTTCTTTTCCTTTTGAATTATTCCATCTTGAGTTGGCTTCATACGATTGATGTGAGATTTGTTTTATCTTAAATTCGACGGTCTGCGATTCATCACGCGATCTCGCTTCCTCGTATAGAGTTAAGTAAAAGATCTGATTTTTACAAATGAAACAAGACATGACTGCATATGGCAGAAAATGTTGCACGTATTAAATATTGTTTAAAATTTGAATAGTAATAATTTATATTTTTGAATATGAAATAATAAAAATATTATATTAATTGATAAAAATCTTCAGAATATAATGTAAGTCTTATGGAATTCGGTTCACTAAAATAATATAACTGATCTCGATTGAAAGAACTAAATATCGATTGAGTTAATGGAAGATGCAGCGTTTAGATAAACGATGATACAAAGAATAAGTTAATAGGAGATAATGAGAAAGATAATCGAGTATCACTCTGCTTCAAGTAATGTGTTAATCGATCACTTGGTAACATTCGACTTCAAAGTGTTGTGATAAACGAACACTCTTGATGAGATAATCGAAAGTAATTAAAAGTTAATTGAATGAATCAAATAAGTTAATCGAATAATATGCGTCTTCGTAATCAAGATTGGATGAGTTGATCGAATAACTCACAAAGAATTTCAACTGACATATCATATTAATTGATTAACACATTGGCGATCTTTTTAATCGAATAACTTATCAGAGGGAATCGATTAAATTATTAAAAAAACAGAAAAAAAAGGTTAATCGATTAGTCAAACAAAGCACATCAGATAACTTATATTATAGCGATTACCACGGCGAAGAGATTGCATTTGAAAATTTGACCATGTATTTTTGTTTTTTTTTTTAAAAAACTATGTGGATTAAAAGTGTCGAGGACCCAACATGATCAATATTCAATACCCGAGTTTCAAAAGAGGTCACATCCTGATGTTCCTCAACACTGTGGGGAATTGACACTTGACAACGTTAATTAGTAAACTAATGACTGACAGATTAAGCCCCACAATTGGCTAACTAATCAGTGGATAAACAAAATCAAAGTGGTTCGGGGGAGGGGGGGGGGGATTGGAGACCCTCGGAAGATGTCGATAGCTACGACAGCGGCGGCACACAGACAAAGATAAAAGAGTCCTAGGGCCAACGGTATTTGGGTCGGTCGTCAAAGTGGGTCAATTTCTGGGCCGTATTCTTGGGGGTACCGGCGGAACTTGGAAAAGTATGTGATTGACAGAAATGAGAAAGGTCAGGTGAGGTGAGGTGAGGTGGAAAAGGGAGACGACGCCGGACGACCTGACGGGCGTCAAACAACACTTTCCGTCCCCTATTTACGTCCGATCCATCGAACAACACGTTAGCCCAGCAAGCAAGCAGGTCAGCGAGTGAGAGAGTAGCTGGAAAGAAGCAGAGCTGTGAGTAGGAGGAGACCCAGGGGGGAGGCTCACTTGTGTCCCCCCATCCCCCACACCCAAACCCAGTCCCCAGCCAAATTAGCGGCCGGTGAAACTCCGATATGCCATGGAGGTTACTCCCCGCATCGCCCACACCCCAACCCGCAGTAATGGGGGTGTGGAGGTTTGTGTGTGTGTGTGTGGAGGGTGGGGGGTGAGAGAGAGTGTAATTGGGGTGTGGATGCTTGTGTCAGTGACTCAGTGTGTGTGTGCGCCGGGCGGGGGGGTGAGAGAGAGAGAGAGAGAGAGGAGGAGGAGGACAAAGAGGAATCTGGCTTTTTATTTCTACCCCGCTTCCTACGGTCGTCCTCCTTATCGCTCTCACTCACATCGCCACATCTTTGTTTAAGCGTGGGGTCCTGGTACCGCTGAGCGAAGACGGCAGCCTAGCCCCGACCAGGCTGGAAAGAGCTGTGAACTGTCAACTGCGCTTTCCAACCACCTCCACGGCTCCAGCTTAACGACGGAGACTCGAGGGGGAGGGGGAGAGAGAGAAGTAAAAGAAGAAGAAGCCCTTCTTGTCTCCTCCTCCGAACAACAACGACGAGCTTTTGCGGGTGACTGACTGCTGCCGCTTTGTTGGTGGAGGTAATAATTTCTGTCTTCAGCAGACGGGGTGAATGGACCGGCCCCCTGGTGAAGGTATGATTTTCTTGACAAAGTTTCCATCTTGATTGATTTTTTACAAAGTTTCCATCTTGCTTGAGTTTCCTCCAGGTTTGGGTCATTCATGGTGTTCCTATACCTTAGATTTCCACCACAACCTTTTTTTCTGCTGAAAGAAAATTCACGACATCCTTTTCTCTTCAATACTTCATTCCTTGGGTTGTGAGCGGAGGAGCTGCGTTGGAGGAGATCTCAGCTTCTGACCTGGGGTGTTTTCACGATAAGAAAGTTGATTTTGTGTTCTCCATTTTAAGGCTTCCTTTCATTTTCGTAACTTTTCTGCAGTGCCCAAATTTATATTTCTCTTTGGGGGCCCTGAGAGTGAGTTTTTAGGCACAAATCTTCATCTTCTAGTTTCTCTTTAAAATTCATTGCTTTCGCTTTCCTGGTCCTCTTTGCTGATTCTGATGATTTGACTAACATTAGGTTGTTTGGGAGCGCGAGGACCTGGATTTTGAGGGATCTGAAGAGCTGGGGCTTTGGAAATTTGGTTTTTGAGTTGTCTGGTGGATGTGATTAAACTTAGATCTGAGTATGATTTCGCTTTCTGAGTGAATATGAGGCCATCAGAGTGGATATGTTTGGCCTTGGCCATTGTTTCCTCCTTTTTTCTGGTTCATCTTTCTACTGCTGCATTTACTCCGGCGGACAATTACCTAATTGCTTGTGGGTCTTCACAAAAACTCTCAATTCAAGGCCGGGATTATGTCCCTGATTCAGAGTTGGTCTCATCTTCCCTAGAGACCTCAGGGGATAGTGTTGTTTCCACCTCCAATTCCTCCTTACCACTGCCCATCTACCAATACATGCGGATCTTTTCTCTGCGTGCTTCATACAAGTTTGATATCCAACAACTCGGCCGTCACTGGATCCGCCTCTACTTCTACCCCCTACCGAATTCTGGCCATGACCTTAACTCTGCTCCGATCACTGTTGTGAGTGATGAGTTTGTGCTGATGAACAACTTCACTTTCAAGAACTCCAATCACTCGTACCTTTCCAGGGAGTACTCGGTGAATGTGACCACCGACACACTGACACTCACATTCATCCCGTCAAACGGCTCCGTTTCATTCGTCAATGGGATTGAGGTTGTTTCAGTACCAGATGATCTGGTACCTGACCAGGCATTGGCTATACCTAATGCCCCATACAGTGGCCTGTCTGCGCATGCTCTGGAGACCATGTACCGCTTGAATATTGGAGGCCCTTTGATCACTCCCCAGAATGACACACTTGGGAGAAAATGGGAGAGCGATGACAAGTACCTACATGTCAACAGCTCCGCTGCAAAGGTTTCTGTGGATCCAGCCACAATAAGGTATCCACCTGGATTGACTGTGGAGACAGCACCCAATTGGGTTTATTCTACTGCAGATGTAATGGGAGACGCAAATGTGACGGACTTAAATTTCAACATCACATGGGTCTTCTCGGTGGATGCCGGCTTCCTGTACCTGGTCCGTCTCCACTTCTGTGACATACTTAGCAAGACGATGAACACGTTGGTTTTCAATGTGTATATCAATTCTGATCTTGCAATGCCAAGCTTGGACCTGTCTGCTCTTAAGGGTGACTTAGCAGTGCCTTACTACAAGGACTTCATTGCAAAATCCTCTGCTGGTTCAAGCACACTGACGGTTAGTGTTGGTCCTGACCCCCAGGCGGAGTTGAGCAACGCAATCTTGAATGGTTTGGAGGTCATGAAGATCAACAATGATGCTAAAAGTTTGGATGGAATATCTTCTGTAAGTGATCTTACCCCTGATTCACACTCAAAAAGTAAATTGGGCATCATAGTTGGGGTTGCTGTGGGAGCCTCGGCAGCATTGGGGTTTGTAGCATTGTGTTTCTGCTGTTTTGTCATTGGCAGATCGAAGAAGGGTACTCATGGTTACCAACCCTGGCTGTCCTTGCCCTTATATGGGAACTCACACACAATCTCCAAAGGCTCCACAGCTTCTCAGAAGAGTGCAACAGCCAGCTGCGTGTCACTGGCATCCACACACCATGGCCGGGTGTTCACATTCCAGGAGATCATGGATTTCACAAACAAGTTTGACGAGAGCTTGCTTCTTGGGGTGGGTGGATTTGGAAAGGTCTACACAGGAACGCTGGAAGATGGTACCAAGGTTGCTGTGAAGAGAGGTAACCCGAGATCTGAACAAGGGCTTGCTGAATTCTACACTGAGATACAGATGTTGTCCAAGCTTCGTCACCGTCACTTGGTTTCTTTGATTGGATACTGTGACGAGCGATCCGAGATGATTCTAGTCTATGAATACATGGCAAATGGGCCACTGAGAAGCCATCTTTATGGAACGAGCCTGCCACCCCTTTCCTGGCGACAGCGACTAGAGATTTGCATTGGTGCTGCAAGAGGCCTGCATTATCTCCACACGGGTGCAGCTCAGAGCATCATTCACCGTGATGTGAAGACTACAAACATTTTGTTGGATGAGAACTTTGTTGCAAAGGTGTCAGACTTCGGCCTTTCGAAGACTGGCCCAGCATTGGATCAGACCCATGTGAGTACTGCTGTCAAAGGCAGCTTTGGCTACCTGGACCCGGAGTACTTCCGTAGGCAGCAGCTGACGGAGAAGTCTGATGTCTATTCATTTGGGGTAGTTCTAATGGAGGTACTTTGCACTAGGCCGGCACTGAACCCTGTCCTCCCAAGGGAGCAAGTTAATATAGCAGAGTGGGCGATGAGCTGGCAGAAGAAGGGAATGCTGGAGCACATCATGGACCCAGCCTTGGTGGGAAAAGTTAATCCAGCGTCCCTTAAGAAGTACGGGGAGACATCTGAAAAATGTTTGGCAGAGTATGGGGTTGATCGGCCGACAATGGGGGATGTGCTGTGGAACCTTGAGTATGCCCTTCAGCTCGAGGAGACAGTTGCACTCGTTGAACCTGATGAAAACAGCACCAACCATATTCCAGGTCTCCCCTTACCTCATCTTCAGCTATTCGATGACACTGTGAGCATGGTTGAGAGAGTGAACTCCGGTACAGATTATGACGCCGAAGATGCTGCTACAAGTGCCGTCTTTTCTCAGCTTGTACACCCACGGGGTAGATGATTATGGGACGAAGCAATTGTACATTTCGGATGATCGATGCAATTTGTTTCTGGAGAAGGGGCATACTTTTTAGCCTTCTTGCTGGATTTGTAAGTCTTTACTCTGCATTCCTTCCGTGTATTTTTTCTTTTTTTGCTCCTACTGTGATGACTAAATTATCTCAAGTTGTAACATATATGCAACGATATAGTTTTTTGTTGCTGTGCTGTTTGGAATGGCTGCAGATTAAGTTTTTTGAGAAATATTCAAGTCATGTATCTATCAGATGATGAGTTGTTCATTTGAATTTATACCGACATTGATGATGGTATAAAATTTCCATTGCAGCAGAATCAGTAGTTCTGGCCAACAAAAAACGTGAAAAGTTTGATGATGATGATGATGATGTATGGCTGTTATTTGTGTTCAATCATGCGTGGCACATAATTATAGTGAAGTAGGCATTCCTATCCGGTTCGAAGTCATACTGGATAGCTGCAGCTATGCAAGGGTCAGTTGAGGATGTTGCCCAACCAACAAGTTCCTTTCGTGCATCCGTTAGCCCAATCACTTTTCTTTACAAGGGATTTACGTATCAGAACCTTGCATTTCTCCCCGTCTTCGTAGAGTTTATCTCAGACATATGCCCCATCTGCTTTGTTCTGGACGGGGAAACCTACTGCAAACCAAACATGTTTGTACGAAGAGCTTATGCATTGTGTTGGAATCTGAAACACCTTCTGGGATGCAAAGTACCAGGAACATAATAAATACCCATGCTACGGAATGTACTTTCTTAAGGCGCTCAGTTGAGGTACTCCTCGCATCTTTACCCGCCTGTTTATTTTCATAATTGGGAACTCTATCTCATGTTGATTTAAAAAAAAACATGAAGAGAGGGTAACTATATATCTAAAGGGTGTCGTAGGGGAATATCTTGAAGGTGTAAGAACAGCAACATATCCCTTCTTTCTACGTTACCTTTTAGAGTTATCACTATCAAATTAGCGACAAAGCTGAGATTTCATCTTAGAAGAAAGCATGAATTAAGCATAGAACAAGTTATTTCTATACACATAATACAGAACAATTCAAAAGAATCAAAACCCTGACGGGCGCGGC
The DNA here is from genome assembly GCA_022559845.1 of Amorphophallus konjac. NCBI lineage: Eukaryota > Viridiplantae > Streptophyta > Magnoliopsida > Alismatales > Araceae > Amorphophallus > Amorphophallus konjac. The sequence continues at coordinate 420,366,383 of CM040122.1, read as the reverse complement.
ATTCTATCCTCTGATAGGACAATTCGTTTGTCTATGTTTTGAAGTGAAGAATTGCAGGCACAGTCACCTAGTTTTACATGTAAACTCACAAAGTAGTTGTAGTCAGTATAATGCTCAGCCACTGACCAGACCATCGGAGACCCTACACTTCCCCTGTCAGAGAGGGGAGGGGGTAAAGGATCCCAATCCGTCAGAGGATAGACGCAAGAGGCATGATAGGCAGATCCCTACAGGCTAGCAACAGAGCGATCTACAGCAAAAACTAATGCAGACGTGGGCAAGTGGGTTGCTTTGCAGAAAGCTCCATCAAGTCGGCATGTGATCTACAGCAAAACAAAAGCATAGGTTCCATCTGTTGATTAAAGGATGTAGATTGTTCGTAATTTTAAATTGATCAAACCTGTATTCAACTCCTTAGATAGCTCTAATTTACGGCTCTCACCGTATACATGCGGGCGTGGGGGACATCGGGTCCACTATCGGACCCATTTCTTGGGGCCGACGTTACACCGCCCCGATCACACCGAGCTTATGGCTCGGAGATCCAGCTTCCTGAAGACTCGGCTTGTGGCTACGTATCTATATTGCGTCTGTATTTCATTTGTGTGTGTATTGAGTATACGTATTTGTGTGTATGTAAATAAAATATATGTATTACTACCTGTATATTTACTTTCGTCTTATTAGTCCAGTTATAAGTCAAAAGTTGTTGTATTTTATTTTTATTAAACTCACAAGTCAAAAGGTGGGTTGGTGGGGTTTGTTTTATTAGGTTTGGGTATAGATGCTATTAGGAAAAGTTCAAAGTTTTGATGTCATGACTTTCCCTGTATAAGGGAGGCCAAGGGTGTGTTACGTATGATGTTATATGAACGAAAGATTGCAAATCACGTAAGAGCATTTCCTCTTGCTTTTCCCCTTCTCTCTTTACTTCTTGTGATTTTTGAGAGATTGCCCTGTGAGATCGCCCGGTGTGAGGTCGAACTATGCGAGACAGCAAGTTATCTTGTCCTATTCATCCCTCAGAGCTGCCGTCGATCCATTCTCCGACGTCGTCCGCGTCAAATTTGGTATCAGAGCTCAACAAACGGCGTCTCCGTCGACCTCGGCGTCCCCGTCCTCTCCCCCCTCTCTCTCGGTTGCTAGAAGTGAAAAAAAAGAAAAAAAAAGAGAAAAGAATAGTTGAGTTCTCAGTTGGTTGAGAGAAAAAAAATAGAGAAAAAAATTTTAACAAAAGAAAAAAAATATTTCCCCCTGCTGCGTTCTTTCTCTCTCTTCATTTCTCATTCTGTTTTTCTCTCCCGCTCTATTTTCATTCTCTGTTTCTCTCAGTTTCTCTCTCTCCCGCCCGTTCCCTCTCCCTCTCGATTTTTCTCTCTCCCGCACTACCTCTCTCTCCCTGTTTCTCTCTCTCTCTTTCTCTCTCCCGCGCTGCCTCTCACTCCATGTTTCTCTCTCTCGGTTTCTCTCTCTCGCGCGCGCTCTCTCTCTCTCCCTGTTTCTCTCTCTCTCTCTCTCTCTCTCTCTCTCTCGCGATAGTCGAGCCCAGCGCGCCCCTGCGCCCGCCAACGTGTCGCCTCGCCGACCGTGTTGCCTGCGGCGTCTGCCGCATGCCACCTCGGCGCCCGCGACCGCACGCGCTTCGGCCTCCTCAACGGTGTTCGCGCCCCGCCGCGTGGCGCTCGCCGTTCGAAGCGCGCGTCGTCCGCGCCCACCCCAGCCGCGGTGCCCACAGTAGTGTTGACCGCCGCAAAGCCCGCCTCCCATCCGTGGGTTGCACAGAAAGCGCAGGATAAGTTTGAAAACGTCAGAGAAAAAAAAGCAGATAATGTTTGAAAGAGAAAAGGGTGTGAAAAGTCAAAAAAAAAAAAAAAGGAGAAGTAGGTAATGTTTAAAAAAAGAGAGAAAAAGGGTTTGAAAGTTGAAAAAAAGTGTTAAATATATATAATATATATATGGGATATATATAATATTATATATATATATCTATATATATATCAATATATATTATTCGATTTAAAAAAAGGAGGGTTTGAAAAAAAAGGGGAGGATAACATTTGTTGAAATATATATATAATTATTATATATATATATAATATCAAGGGATATATATATATACTTTAATAGTTATATATCTATATATTAATTGAGAATTATGGCACCAAAAGTCAACAATGACGGTTTGACCGACGCCAGGGTCACCCGATAGTCGACGGAAGGTCCGTAAACTAAGGAACATAAGTGTCCGTAAATCTCTCTGCGCGGAGAAAGTTGAAACAATTTGTTCTTAAGCAGTTTTGTAATAATTAAATCCTCCATATGTGGTGTGAATTCATTGTAACCGTGAAGTTTCATCGACGCCGTGCGGGCACGCACGTCCCCGCTCCCCTTCGTATCCGGTCGGAGTTAGACTTTTCAGCGTAGCTAGGTACGTGCCCCCCTCACTTGCTTGTTTAGTATCTTTTCAATTGTTGCGCGAGGTGAGAGAGAGCCCTATCCATGCAACCAGTCTCCTGAGTGCATCGCTGTGGACGGAAAGAGAGAGTTTGCATGTACCCATCCTTTAAGCCCTAGAACTGCCGCATTAGAGCACCCTAATTGTCAGGAGTTAGTCCCACAACTACTCCGCCTACGGGCGAGCAACTCTCCCTGACCGGTCCCTTCAAATTGGCCATTTGCCTATTAGCCAACAAAATTTGGGTCTATAGCTTGTTGATCTTCGGTCTCAGGATTGCATCATTTAGATCCGAGTCCGTGCATGCCACGTTGGTCTCGGAATTCATCAGGCCATCTAGAGCGTCCTTCAACGCTACCCATGGATCAAAAGAGCGTGACTGTTATGCTAGTCCAGCTCGAGCACAATCTTATGGCCCACTTTGAAGAATCCATAGGCCAATTACGAGCGGAACTAGATGAGAGGATTCGAGCCTTAGAGGATCGACTGAAGGGAGAGGAAGGAAGAGTGAATGGTCGCGGTGATCCCGTAGCCAATCCTAGGGAGGAAAGAGAGCAAGCTCACCAAAATCAGGCTCCCCAAGGTAGAGAGCAAGAGGCCCGTGCGTCTCGAGAGAGAGAGACCACGACGATGAGGATATCATCCTACGGAACATCAAGATTGACGCTCCGAGTTTTGATGGGTCCCTAAATCCCGCCACATACCTTGATTGGGAGATCAGGATAGATCAGTATTTTGACTGGCATCGCCGCATGACCCCTGCTACAAAGGTGATGTTTGCCAAGATGAAACTCCTATGTCAAGCCAAAACATACTAGTGTAACGTTGAGAATCTCCTAGCCAAGAGACGAGAGGAGCCCATAAGCACGTGGGAAGAGATGAAGGAGAAATTGAGAGAGAAGTATCTGCCACCCTCCTATCATCAGCGTCTTTTACACCAATGGCAGAAACTCACCCAAGATGGAAAGTGCATGGACGAGTATATCGTCAAATTTGATGACTTCTTCCTTCGGAGTCGAGTCATGGAAGATGCCTCCGTCACCCTCTCACGATTTAGGGCTGGCCTACACGAGAGCATACAGCGGGAGCTGTTCCTACGGGAAGTTAACACTCTTGAGCATGCCTATCAGGTTGCTCGGGACGTCGAGCGATTTCAAAGGGTGGTCCCACCTCAGGTCCCCACTTATCGCCAACATGAATTCCGAAATCCCGTAGTCCGCTATTCTGAGAGGCCTGACCCCTCCACCTCCTATGTCCCTACTGCTACCCCACTTAGGGTCGTTGCTCCTACTGCTCCTTTCCCACGGAACCCCTTACCTGCACCCACTAACGTGCCCAGGCTGAAGTACACTCCGCCAACTGATAGGATAGATGACAAGGGAAAGGGAGTCATCCCTATTACCTCCCAACCAGTACATGTCTCGGGAGTTCATTACTTTAGGTGCCATAACCTAGGGCATGTTGCCTCCAATTGTCCCACCCGAGCCTTAGTCATCATCGACCCCCAGCCTGTGGAGCTTCCCAGGAGGCTGACTGGCGTCGAACCTCCATCTTCCAAACCTACATCATGGTAAAGTCTCAACCCTGCAAGGTGATTTTTGACAACGGGAGCTGTCACGTCCCGTACTCTATACCGTCGAGATATTGTCCGCTTTGGCCTATTGGCCTCACGATTTTGTCCCTTTCTAATAGTGATCAGCTCCAGAATGAGGGACTTCTCGGGCAAGTCACACATCCCAGTACTACTCCCCATTAAGCACGCTTAACTTCGGAGTTCTTTTCAAGAACTGAGCCGATACTTCAAAAGGCGCCTCGGTGATATAAAGTACAACTTAGCTATATTTGAGGGTGTTACAATCTACCCCTCTTATATAGGTGACGTCCTCATCGCTGGGCACATATAACACGTAATCAAACCCCCAGACAGGTAGGACTCTAGAGGTGGCCCCTACAGGCTCAAGAGGTGGCTCTCACTATGTAGCATTTTGTCCCATTGCGGGTTCAAGAGGTAGCTCCCATAGCGTAGCACTTTGCCCTGCATGGCATTTAGTTCCCACGCTTTCCGCTGGGGTATGGCTCTGATACCATTCTGTCACGCCCCGTACTCTATACCGTCGAGGTATTGTCCGCTTTGGCCTACTGGCTTCACGGTTTTATCCCTTTCTAATAGTGATCGGCTCCAGAATGAGGGACTTCCCGGGCAGGTCACCCATCCCCTATATTTGACGGTGCTACAGGAGTTGTATCAATGCAGTCTCTTCAGACTTTATCTCCCGTCTAGGTCTACCTACCCATCCCCATCCTAAGCCATACAACGTGGCTTGGGTTGATGACACGTCTATCCCAGTCACCACTACATGTGTCATTCCCATCCAATTCCAGTCCTATTAAGGACAGATCTTGTGCGATGTAGTGCTTATGAAGGTCGGTAGCATCATCCTAGGACGACCGTGGATCTATGATGTAGACCTTACTACATTCGGTCGATCCAATCAGTGTTCCTTCTCACACAATGGGAAGAAGATACAGTTTGTAGACACGCTACTTCTGACATCCCCTGAGAAAATCTCATATTACTATATGACGCCCCGCAGTGGCTTTCGCATTCTGAATCGCTTAAGTGCTTCATATTTTTAAGTCTTCTTTCGCCTTTTGAGTGGGTAACGTAACACCCCTGCAGCATCCGGAAACCGCCTCGTCGCGAAAATCATACAGCATACGGACGGCATCATCACCAATCGGACGCATCAGAAGATTCTGGGGACAGGAAATGTCTGGCGGATGGCTGTCGACGGCTTTTCGGGAGGATCCGGAGGTTTTTCTTGAAGGCGTCTAGCCTCCTGGACGCCTTCATCAGTTGAAAAATATATAAAAAAAATATAAAAATAAAAAAAATATTTTTTTAAAGACGTCTAGTTGCCTGGACGCCTTCATAAAAATGAAAAAATATCAAAAATATCAAAAATAATAAAAAATCATAATTCTTGAAGGCGTCCAATTGCCTGGACGCCTTCATGAAAATGAAACAAATAACAAATAACAAATAACAAATAAAATAATAATTTCTTGAACGCGTCCAGGTGCTTGGACGCCTTCATCATCTTGCTCACGGGGGCCCCCGATCAGCCGGTCGGTCTGTCGTTGAGAAAAAATCCAAAGTGTGAAGACGTCATGCCAACCAGACGCGCCCACTCGTGAGTCACGGGTGCCAACCAAAATCACGCGCTGTACCGAACCGTGTGCGGCTTTCGGCGGGGTTCCGGTGGGCAATTTTGAAGGCGTCCAGTTGCCTGGACGCCTTCTTGAAAGTATTAAAAATAAAAAATAAAAAAATAAAATATTATTAATGCCCTGATGAAGGCGTCCAGGCCCCTGGACGCCTCCATTCTCCGGATCTCTATAAATAGCAGACCCCCCTCCGTCCGGGAGAGCTTTTTGAGAGGTCCGACAGGCTGCTGGAACCAGAGACTGTCGGATCCTTTTCTAATCCGTAGGTTCTTTTCAGGAGGAGGTTCTGCCGGCTTCCCGGGTGCCCGTGCTCGCGGGAGGAAGGCCGTCTTCGTCCACCGTGCTTCCACGTCGTCCCTATGCTGCCGAAGCTCCGCCGGATCTCGCCATCGGCACATCCAATAAGCCAACTCTCTCCTTTTCTTCGTAGTTCTTTTGCACTCATCATCCTCCATTCTTCATCTCCCTTCATAAGGGAATCTTATACTTTTGCATAACTCCATTCATCATTACATTTCCCTCCTACTCGTGTCCGAGAGGGGTTTAAAATCACACCAACCAGGTGTGTATCCTGCTACGATTTCATCACTTTCATTGCAAGGGATTGATACTACACTGCCATTTTCTAATTCCGTTTATTTACTGTCTGTTGTTCTGCAAGGGTAACTAAAAAAGCCCTCTCCGCCGGCCGGCCGAAGGGGGAGGAAGAAGCAACCCGCCACTTCCTGCTAGTGAGGTAGGCGCGATCATTTTCTTATTTTGGGGTCTTTGGCCCCTAGCGATCACATCATACTCTCGAGGTCGCGGCGAGTCACTTCCCCAATGGCCGTTTAAATTCCTGTTCTTTATATTCTCTTTATATTCTGTTATATTCTTATCTGCTCATATTCTCGAGGCCGCGGCGAGTCACTTCCCCAATGGCCGTTTAAACTCCCGTTCTTTATATTCTCTTTATATTCTGTTATATTCTTATCTGCTCATATTCTCGAGGTCGCGGCGAGTCACTTCCCGCAATGGCCGTTTGAATTCTGTCCTTTCTTTTGTATATCTTGAATTGCTTCTATATCTGTTGTACTCTCGAGGTCGTGGCGAGTCACTTCCCGCAATGGCCATTTCAATTCTTGCTATTTGATTTCTGCACCATTCCCGTCCCCCCGAGGCCGCGGCGAGTCACTTCCCGCTATGGCCGTTTAGCCCTCATATTTTGTTATATTGCATCTGTCCCGCACGCCCCGCCGGAGCAATCTCCCGTGGTGGCCTCTCTCCTCTTCTATCTTATTTCTGTGTTGCAGCAAAGCAAAAAAAAGCAAAACAAAACAAAAACGAGAGCCCTCGCGCTCCGCATCATTCCAACCGCGTGACGTCGTTCACAGATTGGTGATCACGGTGGGACCACTCTTGCTTTCTTTCAGTTACCCTTGCAGTTTCTTGTGATTTCCTTTACTGTCTCTTGCATGTTGTTATATTTTTGTTGTGTTCATTGTTCTGTTGTGCTCCGTATATCTGTCAGCATTCCATTGCATACATCCATCCCTCTTTTCTATTCTTTTTCATTTTTTTTCTAAGGATCACCCTCTCTCGGTGAAGGAAGGACTCTCCGTTCGGGAATTCCTCTCGACGGACTAGAATCTCCTCCACTGGGACCTCCGTAAGTCCCCGACATCGAAGGATCTCCTCTTCATTCACTGGGCCGGTTGTACCATTGAAGTTCCCCAGAGATTAGTCGACCCATTCGTGGTGAGATGAGAGCCCCTAGCTGACACGGCGGTGAAACAAAAATAAACTAGGGTCCCTACTTTGTGAGAACTTCAGATCCAGTTAAAAACATAAAAAATCATTAAGATCAAAACACAAAAAAGGGTGTAAAGGCATCCACTTGTTTGATAATCTCTACTATTTGCTTGCCGGTGTATGTTTTTGCGTTCCGGAAAAACTCTGAGCATGGCTCACGAGTCTTTTGAGGAGAACCACCATGGTCGTGGTGAATCAGTCGAGCCGCGAGTCCATGCTATGGACTCGGGTCCTTCTTATGAACCCTCACGTGAGGTGCAAGTTACCGCGGGGGACACATCCGCACCACAGGACATCTCCTCCTTGCTGGGTGTCCTTGCCAACACGGAGCTTACCTCTGAGCAGCTCCGGGCCATTCTGAAAGGGAAATCTGTTTCCCCCGCTCCTCAAGAGTCAACTCCAGCCGTCGCACCCCTCCAAGAGTCGGTGCAGGCCATCCCATCTCCTTCACTGGCGCAAGCCATCCAGTCTCCCTCGCTTCAAGGGCAGGCGAGCCAACAACCACCCTCGTTCCAATTCCCTTCACAATCTCAGACCCATGCTATTCCCCACATACCGCTCCAGCCGGGGCCAACTGCCGCCGGTCCGGCAGCTCCCTCTCATTCGGGGTTTCCTCCTCAAGTCTCCGGGAGACATTTTCCTCCCCAGTGGCAGGTTCCACCTTCACCTCCTGAGGAGCTCACCCAATCGCTCCTCAACAGGTTCAATAGAATGGACGAACAGTTTCAGAATTTGAAGAAAATGGTGGACGTGAAATCCACCCCGGAGGTCGCCTTGCCGATTCTTCCGGTGATCCATCTTCCTCCCTCTGAAATGCCCACGTACCGTAGGTACAATGGCACTGGCAATCCCTTTATTCACCTCAAGGACTTCATGTATGAATCCTCCTATTGGCAAAATGACCAGAGATCCCTGGCATATCTCTTTCGGAGATCATTGGACGGTCCTGCACTAGAGTGGTTCTACTCTTTGGAGCCCGGCGAGGCCGAGAACTTTGATACGGTGCAAAGAAGATTCTTGCAAAAGTATCGAGATAGGGTCGGTCCCTCTCTTTCCATTACCGACCTAGTGGCCGAGAAAATGAAGCCCGACGAGGATTTTGTCCGCTATGCCGACAGATGGAGGTCAATGGCAGAAAGAATAAGAGATACCATTTCAGAGCCTGAGCAAGTAAAGATGATTGTGTCCAATGCAACCCCACAGTTCAGGCACATCCTGGCCATGAACAAGCTTACCACAATGGAGGAACTCTACGAAAGGGCCCGGTATGTCCAGACCCAGTTGAAAGACTCCCCCATTATGCACATGTTTGAGCCGCCAAAGCCCAAGGTGATCAGAAAGACAGGCACTGGTGTCCCGGGTGGAGCAACAGAAGGGGTGGTAACAAATGAGCAGGTGAGTGCAGTCAACAATGCCAACTATGCACTCAACCCAAGGCCTCCACAAATGCCTCGACTTCCCCTCCAACAAGGTCCTTTCCCCTCTCGTCCTCCACCCCAAAACAATCCACCCCAGAATAACATGCCTCAACTACTTCAACCCCAGCAACAACCCCGACCCCAGCAATAACAACTGCCACTTCAGTACAACCAAGTTCCACCCCCAGGGAATTATGGCCCCCCACAGCAACAAAGGAGGCCGATTGGTCCCAAAAGAGCCTATTACCCACCATTGCCAGAAACTCTGGCAGATATTTTCAGCGCCCTCATGGCCTCAAACACACTCATCCTACCCAGGGAAAGGTTCGCGTGGCCCCCGAATGTTGATACCTCCAGATACTGCGTCTATCACAGGCAGTCATGACACACAGTCGACAACTGCTTTCAGTTTAAAGATTACATCCACGATACGAACGATGAAGGCGGAATTGACTGGGATGAAATGAGGCGATACATCGCCACGCTCAAAGCCAGGAGACCTCCTCCTAGGCCACAGTTCCAGCAACTACAACAGCAGCCACAGCAACAACCACAACAACAACAACAGCCTCAGCAGGCCCAACCACAACAGCCCAACATGGGCATAATCCAGAATCCATTGCCGGAGCACCAACAACCCAATCACCAGGTCAACCCCATCTCCTCTTTTCCGGAAGTCGGGAGAGAGCAAGGTTGGCATTCCGAAAGCACCTCCATCTTAGCTACCGCCGACCCTATCATCAGGCAACCCCCTCACCTTGCCCGGGTAGCACCCCTCTCTCATCAACCCGCGTCACCACTTATAATACGGCCTTCGTTGTTTCCACAACCGTTACGCCCTCTCATTCGCACTCCTACCACTAACTCATCAATGACCTATCAGCCATCCACCTCCGTCATACCCTCACCTCCTCTCATTCTCACTCATCCCTCTATTTCGCCATCTACCCCCGCTACCCATGTGCCTTCCAAACCACTCATTATCCGCCATCCGTATGAGGCCCTGCCTACCTCTACTATACCTCCACTAATGTCTTCAAAGCCACTTATCACCCACCATCCATCTCAGAACCATTATCCATCTCAAGCCTTATCCACTTTACCTCCGCCTCCACCTTCCGAACCTCTTACCCTCCATAGCCCGTATGACGTCCCCTCTACCTCTACCATACCTCCACCTAACAAACCCCTCATCAGGATCCCTGCTCCCATCATCACCCCTGCTTCATCAACCATTCCTCCACCGCTACCCCTCAAACCTTTGCTTAAACCCACACCTAACCCCATAGAGGTGTAAAAGTCGCAAGCCATGGTGCTCCGGAGTGGAAGGATTTTCCATAGGGTTTTCCCTCAGAATAGTCAGAACCCCGAGCAATCTCAGCCAGAAAAGGACGGAGAGCAGCCAGAAAAGCCCATCCCTGGAACACAGTATGATTTGTTAAAACACCTGGATAGGACACCCGCTCGGATCTCCATCCTCGAGCTGCTTCAAAGGTCTACGTCCCATCAGGCGGCCTTAATGGAATATCTTCGAAAGGTCATAGTGAATGAGGACCTCCCTGTAGAGAAGATTTCGGCCGTTCTGACCCCAACGGACACACAACCGGCCATCATGTTCCACAACTATGAGCTCGCCCCCAAGGAAGCTCGAAAATATGCGCTGTGCATTTCAATAAAAATTAATGGGGTATCCATAAACCCGTGCCTTGTAGATACGGGTGCGTCCATAAATGTGATCTCCATGAGCACCTTCAGTTGTGTGGGGTCGACGAGGAACAGATAAGACCTTCCTCGATCACAGTCACAGCTTATGACAATAGCAAAAGGTCGCCACAAGGGATGATTATCCTGAAGGCAGAGGTAGGCCCGTGTCAGTCTCCACGGAATTCCACGTCCTCGACATGGACCCCACATTCAAGGCCATACTGGGTCGCCCCTACATTGAAGCCATGGATGATGTGCCTTCCACCAATCATCAGTGCTTAAAGTTTCCTTACAATGGAAGAATTATTAAAGTGGTCAGTACACCTGTCCTTCACACGGTGGATGCTATCAACACCTCTCTGCCCTCTGTTTGGCCATCTCACCGGCCCATATTGTCGCTGCTGGATGTGTGTGATTCATCTCACATTCCGCTAGCACCAAAGAAGCCGATCAAGGTGACAACGCCATATCTCCCTTTTCATTCCAAAGGTTGGGAGATTATGAGGAATATCGGTTATCAACAGGGCAAAGGTCTGGGTGCGCAACTGTTGTGCCCCATGTGCCTTGATGATGTTATATAGTTTTGATGATAGCAACCACTAATGAATCATGTAAGATTAGAATTAGTAAATGTTCTGCATGCTTCATCGTTCTTCATATTTAGCATATATACTTCATGCATGAAGAGGAAAGGGGGTGTGCGTTGACACAGTATGGGCATTGCATTGACGCAGCTATACGGTGCATTGTCTGTTCTCTGCATCAGGCATATTCTAGTTCGTGCATAGCTTGCATTGGTGCATTAATTATAGTTGCACGCCACATAGTCAGTGCATTGACCATCTCTTGCATATCACTGATCGATGCGTGTTTGCATGTGTTAGCCACAGTCAGTGCACTCGTTTGTTTCATGCGTACACTAAGTCTGCACACGGTTGGTTTGATGACTGAGCAAGTCTATACATCCATTAGCTAATGACTGAGCAAGTCTATACATCCGTTAGCTCAGCTCGTGGATTAGTCAGTGCATCCGTGTTCATTGTGCATGTGTGCATCTTTCTCATCAAAGTCTGTACATTCTTTGGTGGCTAGTCTGTACAGCCTCCGTTGTTTCACTCGACCAAGTCAGTACAGCCAGTGTTCTTCATGCATATGCAAAGTCAGTGCATCACGTTGCCTTATGCATACACAAGTACACAAAGTCTGTACAACCTGTGTTGATACTAGCAATTAAGTTCGTGCATTAATTCATAAGTTTGTACAACCGTTGTTGGTACGAGCGTTTAAGTTCATGCATTATCACACCAGCAAGTCTGTACATCGTTGTCGCATGCACACTAAGTCCATACACTCCTTGATGGCATGCCTGAGCATTCATCTTCAATGTGCATACTTTCCTATATGCATATCGCATTACAAGCCAGCAAGTCTGTACATCGTCTTGTACATTACATACAAAGTCTATACATTCTCTGGTGGCATGTCCGTGCATTCACTTTCATTGTACATACTTTCTAATATACATACAGCATTATGTGCATCAAGTATGTACAGGCTTAGATCAAATCTCGAACCAACTCTGTGTTCTAACCTTTGCAGGATATCTGCTCGAAGAAATTAAGAAGGGCACGTGATCCAAGAATGAAGGATGTGCCAGGATCGTGACACGTGTAACGCAGTGAGCTGAAATGCTGCCACGTGGTCAAGGCGCTCTGGGCGGGAATTGTGGAGGACACACGCCCACCTCTCTGATGCTATAAATAGAAGACTTCTCCATCTGGAGAAATTGATCGTGCAAGAAGATATGTGTGTGCTATTGAGAACATAAGAAAAAGAGAGAGTGCAGCAGAGAAGAAAAGAAACGATCCAGAGAGAAGAGAAAAAGATAGTTGAGTGAGAGGAGTCTGAGAGACTTTCTCTGAATGATTGTTCATCAGTTTCTTGGTTCAGATACCAGAACTGAGATCGCTCATTGTGAGCTACATTCCATTTGAGATTTCTTATTTTTCGTTTGTTTCTATTTTGTTTTCTAAAACCTTATTTTCAAGATGTTAGTCAGCAGAGCTAAGCTGTATTGCTCAGCGGGCTGAGGAGGATTCCTCTGGACGGGTTAAGCTGTAGTCCCCAGCGGTTGGCAAAGCTGTAATGCCCAGCGGTCAAGCTGTTAGTCAGCGGTTGTACGCAAGCTGTGAGGCCCAGCAGTTGAAGCTGTGAATCAGCGGTTGAAGCCACATTCCAGGTTGGAGTGTGGGGTGGACGTAGATCTCGGGGTTGAGATCGAACCACCTTAAAAACTTCATGTCTCCTGTGTGATTGCCGTGCGAATTGTTGTGCATCATGATCATTTCCATTATACGCTGTAGATGCATGCTTAGATCCGTTTAAGTTCAGATCTGCTATAGTTGGATTTCTGTGACTGCTCTTTCTTACATTTCTGCCGTCCAGCAACAGTTTGTTGTATTTCTGCACTAGAAACTGTTGCAGTAGATTTTATTGGGTGACTGATCTATTCACCCCCCTCTAGATCGTTCATAGACCCTCATCAGTTGGTATCAGAGCCTAACTCTTTTTCAGGGACTAACATCCTAAAGAGGAACGACCATGAACGCTAAGGGAATGACAGCAGAAGGACATTCAACCTCCAAGCCTCCATACTTCGATGGCTCTAACTACGCCTACTGGAAGAACAGAATGCAGGTCTTTCTGAGAGCGAAAGACTACGAGATCTGGCGAGTAGTGAGCAAGGGACCATTCGAACTGCACGAGAATGAAGAGGTTTGGACGAGAGAGAAAATCAGAAAATCTACTTTGAACTGGAGTGCCATCAACGCTATCCAGTGCGCACTTCATCCTACTGAATTCTCTAGAGTGTCATCGTGCAAAATCGCCAAGGAAATGTGGGATACACTGGAGGTTATCTACGAAGGGACATCACAGGTGAGAGAGACCAATGTGAACATGTTGGTCTCTGAATATGAAGCATTCCGGATGAAATCTGGTGAGACTGTGACTGAGATGTATGCTCGTTTGACTATCATAACTAATGGTATGAGGAATTTGGGAAAGAGCTATTCAGACTACGAGATTGTAAGGAAGATCTTGCGGTCTCTGACTCCTGTTTGACACACAAAGGCAACAGTGATCGAGGAGTCAAGAGATCTTCAGACGATGAAAGTTGACGAGCTAATAGGTTTTCTAATGGCATATGAGATGAACCTTCCTAAAACTGATGAGCTCGAGAATAAGAAGAAACCAATCGCGATGAAGGCTAGTTCCAGCAAAACAAGCAGATCCAGCCACAGTGGATCATCAAGCGAGCAGAGCAGCCTATCTGGGTCAGAAATCGATGGAGATCAACTTGCTATGTTGACAAGAGAGTTCAGGCGATTCTTGAGAAAAGAAGGCAAAAATTTCGGCCGAAGACAATTCAGCGGCCGGCGACACAACAGGTATAGGTCCAACCCAGCTAAGAAACCTGACACTAATGTTTGCTATCATTGCAGGAAGGCTGGGCATATGAAGGCAGATTATCCAGAGCTCCAGAAGCTGAAAGAAAAGTCCAAGAAAAGAGCTCCCAGAGGAAAAGCAATGGTGAGCACATGGAGCGACGACGATGAGGGCAATTTGAGCAGTACATCAGAAAGTGAAGATGAAGAAAAGCCCATCTGCCTGATGGCCAGGAATGATGAAAAGGAGGAAGAAGACTCCGATGAGGTATCCTCTCCCTTTGAGCACTATACAATTTCTGATTGGGAGGATGCTTACGGAGACTTGCTAGGTAAAGTAGATGATATTAGAAAGGAGAACAGGTATTTGAAGAAGAAAGTAAACTCCATTTTGAATGATAAACCCGTGTCTGATAAAATAGCCTGTCTGCAATCAGAAAATGACAATTTAAAATTTTCATGTGCTGAGTTTGATGATTTGAAGCATGCTTTAACCGATACTAGAAAGGAAAATGAATTGTTAAAGAATGTTAATGATGATTTGAAGCTGAGAGTTCAAATGTTTGAAAATGAATTAAAAATTTCAAATGAGAAATATGAAGCTGTCTTGTGTGTGAATTATGAATTAAAGAAAACAGTTGAAAATTTAGAGAAAGAAAATGCTGACAAAAGGAAAATAATAGAAAATATGACCCAAGGCACAGACAATCTCAATGCTCTGTTAGGGTCAAAGGTGAACTTCAGAAAAGAAGGTCTTGGATTCAACTCAACTGCCACTAAAAGCCTTGCCATGAAAACCATATCATTTGTGACAGAGAAAAAGAAGGGACCTCTCATGAAAATGGCAAGTGAAAATTCTGTTTCAAAAACTGTTAGTTCGAAAATGTCCAGTGCCAAGGACAAGGGTAAACAGAAGGTTGGTGAGCCCAGCAGATCTTGCCCTTCACCCAAATGTGAGTCTCAGGTTCGGGGTCAGCCTCCAAGCAAGTCTAAACCCCAGGGCAAAGCCACCAAGTCTCCACCATCATCACTTGACCAGAAGAAGACCCAACATAAACATGTACAGAAGTCTAGTTGGTCAACAATGCAGGGGAGACATAATGCTGCATGGGGCCAGAACAGCCACAATCACCAGCCCAAGGTCCAGACCTATTACACCTATCCTCAGAAACAGGTCCAACCATTCTATAGGTCTGGATGGAATCAGGTCCAAGGGAGGTCTAGATATCAACCTTTTCTCACTCATTGGCATAGACCTCAATTTGCTAGATGGGTTGGTCAGTCTAGGACTACAGCTGACCACAATTATCTGAGGACCTATTGGCCTGAGCACTGGCACAAAAATACTTTTGCTGCTAATAAAGATGGAGTCAGAACTCAATATAAACCAAAGCATCAGAGGAAGAAGGTTCAATCAGTTGGTGCTGAGAGAAAGAAAGATGATGAACAGAATATCATGAATTCCACTAAGCCAACCATGTTTAGACAAATGTGGATTCCTAGACAATTGATGTCTTGTTTCAATTGTTCTGTTTCTGCTTCGGAGCCCAAACAGTTTTGGGTTCCAAAATTCTCTACCTGATTGTGATTGCAAGTATGCCTGGCAGCCAGAAGTAATATGTGGTATCTTGATAGTGGTTGCTCCAGGCATATGACAGGAGACAAGACCAAATTTTGCATGCTGACTGAGAAGAATGGAGGTCTTGTCACCTTTGGAGGAAATACAAAGGGTAGAATCATCAGATCAGGTAAAGTAGGTAAGTGTACTACCTGTTGCATTGAAGAGGTACTGCTGGTTGATGGTCTTGCATACAATTTACTTAGTATCAGCCATCTATGTGACAAAGGACACAAGTTAGTATTTGACTCTCAATATTGCAAAATCTTTGAACATGATTCTGATATAGTTAAATTTTCAAGAAAAAGGGTAAATAACATCTACTTTGTAGATTTAGATGATTTAGCTCATTCTAATCTTTGCCTAACTGCAAATAAAGTTGACTTAGCATTCTTGTGGCATCGTAGATTAGGCCATGCCAGCTATACAGTTTTGCATAAATTGAATAAACACAACATGGTTAGAGGACTCCCTCAAGTTTCTTTCAAGAAGAAATTAAGGTGTGCAGTGCGTGTACATAGTCCAAGCAAACTAGAAAGTCATTTAAATCAAGAACTGAAAACATGTCCTTTAAACCTTATGAGCTGATACATATTGATTTATTTGGACTCACACGTTCAGTCAGCTTGTCAGGGAGGAGATATGGATATGTCCTAGTTGATGACTTCTCCAGGTATACTTGGGTCTTTTTCCTTAAACATAAAAATGATGCATTCATGGAATTTCAGGAGTTCTATTTGAAAATAAAATAGAAAAATAAAAATTTGATTGAAAATATCTTATCTGATCATGGAGGTGAGTTTGAGAATTCTCAATTTGATGAATTTTGCAGGGTCAATGGGATTAATCATCGGTTCTCCTCACCTAGAACGCCTGAGCAGAATGGAATAGTAGAAAGAAGGAACCGGACGATTGTGGAGATGGCCCGTACATTGCTTGTTGAAGGTGGCTTACCAAGAAAATTTTGGGCAGAGGCAGTGTAATGACTCGAGAATCCGATTACCGGGAAGGCCCGATAACCTGAGACTCGCACCGCCACCCACGAGTCTGAAGACTCGGAAGGGTTAGAAGGATGGTGTGGAAACTACACAAGTATCACAAGTAATTGCATAAATTAAACAGTTTATAATTAAGCAGGAAATGAATTAACATTATACATGGTCCACAAGATAACAACAATAGTCCACCACTAGTACAGAGATAAGAAAATAAAGTACAGCTACACGGGGTATACCCCGGCTCTGACATCTGGCACTACCTCTGGGCACCCGCACCACGCTGCGCCCCAGACTCGCTCCCCTGGGGCGGCGCCTCACCTGAAATACGGTGAAAATACGTAGGGAATGAGTCTCGGAACAAGACTCAGTAGGGATCACTCGAACCCTACCTCGTAAAACGGGAAACCACTATGCTAGCGGTAGGAGAGTACCTCGGAAAGGAAAGCCCTGTACTCTACAAAACAAAGGTCCTACGGCACGCAAATCGGCACACGTGCCACGGTGAGACAACCGAAACTCAACGGTCGACCCGGCAAACCTGAAGGTCAAAGTCACAAAACTGACAGTCTGACACTCCGTACTCGACAGGAGTACCTCCCACTAGAAGCACAGTCGGTAGCGTCCCCTGACGTCTTACACCGCACCACAGGTGAACTGCCTGACATGGTGGCGCCTACCCAAGGCACGGACACCGCACTAGAACCACAAACAAGTGACTAGCTGGGGTCACGCCCGTCGACGTGGATCCAACCGCCCCCAACCACGTGTGCACGAATAGACCGCACGTCCCTGGTCTGGCCCTCTGACCGGTTTTCCCCTCAGCCGGACTCTGGTTGTAAGACGTGGGGCCCGACGGCAACCGGTCCACAAACCGCCTCTAAGGGTAAGCCCGTACACCACTTCTGGTGCGACCAGCACCGCGCACTGGTAGGCTACGACTAGTGGAGGGTCACTGAAGGAGTAGACTCTCAAGTCACGGAAAACGATGCCCGCATCCGACAACGCACGGGGACCACCCCACGCACCGGCCCCGTCGCACGGTGGCCACAGTCGGACTAAAAACGGGGTTGCAACCCTCTCGGGGCAACCAGGCGCCTGATGGTCCACCCCTGGACCGTCACAGGCACGTGACGGTCTAGGCGGGACCGTCACAGGAAACCTGACGGTCCTACGCAGGCCGTCACACTCTCAGCGCAAAGCGAAGCGTAACACGCCTGCCCTGGCGCGTTACAGACTGTGACGCCCCCACGCAGGCGCGTCACGGGGTGTGACGGTCCGACGCTGGCCGTCACACCGCCTGGGGTTTCAGACGCTCAAAAGCGCCCTGACGCGCCCGCCCCGGGCCGTCACAAGGATGTGACGCGCCAGGTTTGGTGCGTCACATGCCTTGACCCCCAACGGTCAAAACAACGGTCATAAACCAACGGTCGGATGCCTCTGACGGCCCACCCCAGGCGCGTTACACGCCTGTAACGGTCTATCGGGGGCCGTCACACCCCCAGCCCCCAGCTGGTTAACAGGGGCTGTGACGCACCCTCCCAGGCGCGTCACACGGCTGTGGCGGTCTATCGGGGGACCGTCACAGCCCCTGACCCCCAAAGGCTGACAAAGGGCGTGTGACGCACCCTTCCAGGCGCGTCACACCGTGTGACGGTCCCTGGAAGGACCGTTACACACACCCGACGGTGAAACGGCGGGAAATGCCCAAAAACTCCGACCACGCCCCCATGCCTCCACCGGAGAGGGGGGAAATCAAAGGGGAAGACCCCTGGGGACCCCTAGCATGATTCTAGGCCACCAAAACATGAAATCATGCATCAAATCCATAGATCGGGTGAGCTCTCCCCAAATCATGGAAAGCCCCAAACTCGCTCAATCACGCCCCTCTCGGCCTCCCCTCTACCTATAAATCGCGGAAAGGAACGGCAAGGAGCTAGGGAACGTCACCCTACCTCAATGGAGCGAATGCTCCGCCGGATCGTCCACAAACCCAAGGAATCGCTTTGGAAAACCCTCGTTCTTCAAGCTTCCCACGAGCACTGCACGTCCCCACGATCGCCTCGCCGCCGCCCACGTCGCCGCGCCGTCGCCTCGCCGCCGTCTGCAGCCGGAAGGGAGCTAGCCGCGCTCGAACGGGAGGAAGAGAGGGAGAGAGGGAGGTCACGGTGGGGAGAAACGGAGGAAGAAGAAGAAGAAAGAGAAGGTGGGGGAGAGATAAAATAGGGGGGTATTTATAGGAAAATCTAGAAATTCCGAAAAATACCAAAAAATAGAAAATTACGTTTCCGGAATCCTCGAAACGCACCGATCGCAATGGTACCATTCGTGCCCAGGTGAACGACCCGGTTCACCCGCAGCGAGGTTCCGAAGGAATTACCGAAACACACACCGGAAATCGGAAAACACGCGCGGAAAAGCCATGGAACGCCTCCGGGCCTTCGAAACAACTCCGGATCGCGTCGATCCGAACACGAAACATGTCCGAAACAAAATTTCAGACACAACAGAGCTGGACACTCCGAAAAACCAGATCCGGGACCCACGAAGAAGGATCCGAAAGGTCCGGGATATTACAACCCTCCCCCCTTAAGGAATTTCGTGCTCGAAATTGAGAACAATCCAAGGGGAAAGAAGAGGAAGACTCACTCAAACATGTACGGGAACTGCTGACGCATCTCGTCCTCACGCTCCCAAGAAGCCTCACCACCAGAGTGCCACTGCCACACCACCTTTACCAAGGGGATGACCTTGTTCCGCAGGCGCTGCTCTCGCCTATCCTCTATGCGGATCGGAAACTCTGGGAGAGAGAGACTGGAGTCACCTCGGGCCAAACAGAAATCTCGAGCACATGAGAGTCATCGGGCATATACTTTCGCAACATCGAGACGTGGAACACGTCATGCACCGACGCCAACTCAGGGGGTAACCGCAACTGATAAGCAACCTCACCGATGCGTTCCACAATCATAAAAGGACCAATATAGCGGGGACTCAGCTTCCCACGTCGTCCAAAACGCATCACCCCCTTCATCGGAGAAACTCTCAAGAACACATGATCGCCCACGGCGAACTCGAGGGGCTGCCTCCTACAGTCAGCATAGCTCTTCTGCCGACTCTCGGCTGCCAACATGTTCTGACGAACCACGTGCACCACATCCACACATTGCTGCACCAACTCTGGTCCCGTCAAAACACGCTCACCAATCTCAAACCAATCGAGTGGAGTCCGACACGGACGCCCGTACAAAGCCTCATAAGGAGCCATGCCGATGCTCGAATGATAGCTGTTGTTGTAGGCAAACTCCACCAACGGTAGGTGATGAATCCAACTCCCCTGCCACTCCAGGCAGCAAGATCTCAGCATGTCCTCCAAAGTTTGGATGGTCCTCTCTGACTGACCATCTGACTGAGGATGATACGCCGAGCTAAATGCCAACTCTGTGCCAAGAGCTCGCTGGAAACTCCTCCAGAATCCAGAAGTGAGGCGCGGATCCCGGTCCGACACGATCGAAATGGAACCCCATGCAACGGAACGATCCGCTCCACATAAAACGAGACAACTTGGACACACTCCACCTGACCTTAACCGGTAACAACCGAGTCACCTTCGTCAGCCGATCCACCAGCAACCAAACACTGTCCTGCCCACTCGGGGTCCTCGGCAACCCCACCACAAAATCCTTGGTCACGTGGTCCCACTTCCACGTAGGAACATCCAAGGGCTGGAGAGTACCTCCTGGTCGCTGATGCTCCGCCTTCACCTGCTGACAGATCAGGCACCTGGCCACAAACTCAGCAACATCTCTCTTCATGCCAGGCCATCAAAACTGTCTCCGCAAGTTTCGATACATCTTTGTCGCACCCGGGTGTACGGTGTACCTGCTCCCATGAGTCTCGCGCAACACCGAACGACGAATCTGCTCCTCCGCTGGGACGTACAGCCTGTGATGCGGGACAAGACCACGGACGACAAGCTCGTGAATGCCCCTTAATGAGGGAAGCGTCGGATGTGCGCGGTTGAGAAACCGGCAATGAGCTAGGGTGATCGGCTCTCTTTTGTGCCCGGATCGGGTCACGGGACGGTCACGTACTCTCTCGCAGCAGCGGTAATGAACATATAAAGCGAGCTAGATATCCCTACACATGCTCTCTAGCAGCGGCATAAACAAATATATATG
This sequence comes from Amorphophallus konjac, assembly GCA_022559845.1. Lineage (NCBI taxonomy): Eukaryota > Viridiplantae > Streptophyta > Magnoliopsida > Alismatales > Araceae > Amorphophallus > Amorphophallus konjac. The sequence continues at coordinate 420,345,547 of CM040122.1, read as the reverse complement.
AAGTAAGCAAAATACCGAGAAGGGAGCGAAAACGATACCTCCACGCGCCTGGCGTGGGGAAGACGGACCCGGCCGAAACTCGTACTCCCGAGACAATTAATACACCATATTACAGCAAATGAATTACTGCCCACTCCACGCAGGGAGGTAAAGGGCTACACAAACGGTCCCGAGAGGACCGAATTCGGGTTGACGGGCGGCTTCTCGCGTCTCTTCGGCAGCACCCGAACTAGTGATGGTGGGGCCCACGTGCTGTCCGGAGGGGTCGAGTGGGACCCAGTGACACCGCTGTAGTGGGGACACTTAGGGAAGCGTTCCCCGGGCTGGCGGCACGCTGGTTCGTCGGTCGGAGGCCGGGCGGCTCCGTTCGGCACCGGTCGGAATGACCGGCCACGGACCTGCCGGTTCTGTTTTCCGGCGCGCGCTCCGGAGAGAACGGACCCTGCGATCAGCCCCGACGTCAGAATGCGACGAAACTGGCGCCGTTGGAAAGATGCTTCGAAGGGCTTCAACCCAAGGTGATTACAGAAAAATAATCAAGCCTGTACTTCTGATTGGCGAATTTTGAAGGTTGCTGTTGTACAGTTCCTGAAATCTCAGGTCAGCAGAGAACTTTCCTGTGGATTGCCTTTGACCGATATGAAGACATCGGATTCAGACTTCGACTTGTTCATGAAAGTCGTAGGAAATCAAGTAAGGAAACCAGGACTATTTTTGGATCTGCATTTGGAGGTGGTGGTGATTTGTTCTGATTTTGGAAGTGGAGGGTGGTCGGATCTGGGATCTGACTAATAACACTGTAGCTGAGGAAGAACACGAATCTCTAAAAATAGATAGAAGGCTGATAAAAAATTAAGAAAATTTGTGGATGTAGGGGGTGATGGACAAAACTCCTAGTAAAATTGGGAGGGTTTGGACAAATCAAAAAAATGGCCGGAGGTGGGAGACACAGGGCTGCTGTCACTGTAGACAGAGACAAAACATAACTAGGAATGAAAGATGCACGAAAATGGGAAAATACTAAACGATGGAATTTGGGCGTGAAAATTTAGGTGGAGCTTGGGGTACAAGGGAAGAACACACCATAAAAATTGCAGACCACGAAGAGGCCGTGGCTGATAGCAGGAATTTCGGGAAGAGACCTCTATCCAGCAGGACAGAACACCGAGAACGGTTTCGCGGCGGCTCGAAGGCGGCACAAACGGCGGCGGCGGCGGCATAGACGATCACCGGAGATAGAGGGGAGGGGATAGGAGGTAGAAGCACTCTAGATCTGGGGTTGGGGAGGGAAGAACAGCAGGGGAGGAGAGAGGGGCGCACCAAGCTCCTTGCTTACACACAAAAATTCTGATTTTTCATTTATTTTCTCATAAAAATACAAGCTTATATATGATTCCAACCAAATCAATTGTGCACTCTTGGATCTAGGGGTGTGGATTGAAGGGCTGGGATGAGATGTGAATATCACACAAAAACTAATAAAAAATTCAAGGGGAAGGGGGCGCACCATTGACTATGTGTAAGTTGAATGGGGTAGGTGGCCAACCCATTAGAATGTTGACCCATTTACACACATGTATCCATATGACCAGCCCACCATTCTAGATGTCCACCTTGGAAGGTTCACCAGGCCCACATGGTGACATGGACCAATGGGAAAGGGCTGAGGGCCCCCTTGCTGGTCCTACTGCATAATTGCATAAAACCCATACCATCTACGGGAGTGACGCATTGGCCGATAAAGCCATACAATTGCGCGTATACTTTCCTGTGGATATAAACACAAACTAAAAGGACATAAATGTAATAAAAAAGGTACAGGCTCGGTGTCGATTCCCATCAACTCTCCCCGGGTGGAAGGAACTCGACCCCGTCGAGTAGGGGTAGGGATGCTCGAGTACGCCGGCGGATCCGTCACCGTGCCAAGTAGCGCGGGTATGCTCCACTCCAAGTGACCGTCAGCTGCTCATTCCATATATACTCGATATGCACAAGCTGCTATGGGCTAGAGGTGGACACTCCGGGTGGGGCACTCTCAAAAAGGAAGGGAGCAGCTCAAAGACTCACTAGGAATCACCGCTGAGTCCCTATAAGTGACTGATCCGAGTATGGATGTGGAACCGATCCCATACTCATCAAGTGAGTCCACTCGCCTCTTACTCATAAGAGAACGACAACGAGCTTACACAAGACGCATGCAGATAAACAAACGACACACAAACCATGCAAACAAACCACACAAAACAAACCACACAAGGAAAACACACCGACTCATATATGACCCTAGACTAAGATGGTGACACAAGCCCACTAGGTGGCGGCATCCTGGGCGGCGGGTGAGCCATCCAACTCTCCCCCCAAGGCATAGTACTCATCGGCTAGTGCGTCATCGGCCTCATAATTGACACACTCAAGCTCGGGAGGTGCGGGCTCTCCAACACCTAAGGCTATGGTGGCGCGAGCGGGACACTCGCTAGCAAAGTGGCCAAATCCATGACAGTGGAAACACTGCACTCTCGACCGACTACTCTCTCCTATAAAAGGGGCCTTACCCTTATCATCCCGTCGGGTAGGGGGTGTAGGCAGCAATGGGGGAGGTGTAGGTGCCTTGGACAATAGTGGAGGGGGGGCCGGTGCCAGAGGACGGGCTATAGGAGCCGGGGGACGGGCAACGGGTGCCGGTGGTTGGGGTGGAAATAGGTCCCGGGGTGGAGGAGGGCGAGGTCGAGGAGCAAAGTGCTCCTGACGGGTGGGCTCCTGAGGTCGAGCCATGGGAGGCCGAGGATGTGGGCCTATAGAGTGACGGGGCTCGGTGCTACGGAGAGGGGTGGGGCCCAACCGATGACTAGAGTCAAACTCTCCCTCGAATTACTCTAACTCGAGAGCAACCTGGTATGCCTCTTCCAACGTCTTGGCATTGCGGCGGAAAAGCTCATACTGATAGTGTGGCCGCAAACCACGTCGAAAGCGGGAAACGGGCATGGTACTCTCTTCCGTGACACCACATCGTAGAAAGTACTCATCAAATTCAGCGATGTATTCGGAGACTGACCGGTCTCCTTGGCTAAGACTTTGCCATCTATCGATGAGTCGCTGGCGGTATGTGGGAGGAAGGTACTTTTGCCGAAGTTTATTCTTCATCTCGACCCATGTGTCAATCGGGGGTTCTAGCCGCTGAAGTAGCAGGCTCTCCACATTCTTCCAATAGGTTTGCGCCTGCCCCATGAGCTTCATGGTGGCAAATCGGACCCTTCGGCGCTCCGACATATCAAACCACTCAAAATAACGGTCCATGCCGAACTCCCAATCTAGGTAGACTTTCGGATCCAAAGACCCGTAAAAAGATAGAGGGTCCGCTCGCACGGTCTTAAGGACCCTATCATCATCCTCATCTCGTTGTGGCTGAAAACCACGACGGCGTTGACCATACCCCTCATAGGCATTGTCGGACCCATAGTCCTCGAGACCAAGGTCACGGTGCGGTAGTTCGGGAACCCGAGGAGGGGCAGGTGGAGGAGCCTGTGGTGGCTGGTTTTGGGCCGCGGGAGCGGGTTGGACTTGGGCCATGGGAGCGGGTTTGTAATGCCCCGGATTCTTCGGATCCTTTTCGTGGGCTCCGGATCTGGTTTCTCGGATTGTCCAACTCTGTTTTGTCTGAAATTTCGTTTCGGACATCTTTCGTGTTCGGATCGGTGCGATCCGGAGTCGTTTCGGAGGCCCGGAGGCGTTCCGCGGCTTTTTCCGCGTGTGTTTTTCCGATTCCCGGCGTGGGTTTCGGCTTTCCCTTCGGAACCTCGTTGCGGGTGAACCGGGCCGTTCACCAGGGCGCGAGTGGTACCGTTGCGATCGGTGCGTTCCGAGGATCGCGAGGGTGTGATTTTCTATTTTTCTGGATTTTTCCGATTTTTCCGGATTTCCCTATAAATAGCTTTTCTCTCTCTCTCCCCTCTCATTTCTCATTTCTCTCCCTCTCTCTTCTCACGCTCTCTCCTCTCTCCCTCTCTCTCCGGCGGCCGACGGGGCGGAGTACGGGCGAGGCGGGGACGGCGCGGGCGAGGCGCGGGCGAGGATGGATGAGGATCGAGGCGGAGGCGGGCGCGATCCCTCGGTGGATTCCGAGATGGCGTCGTTCGCGTTCCGGGCGGTTTTCGGCGTGGATTAGTCGCTTCGGCGCACGGTTTCTTCGGTGGAGGTAGGGTGACGGAACACCACTGCGTTCTGCTCGTTTCCCCTGCCATTGCACGTCGTTCGGCGCGGAAACAGCTGTGTTTGGGTCCGTTCTAGCGAAACTGTGGTTTTGTGGGTTTCGTAGGGTCGGTCGGGAAACGGCGACGGTTTCCAGATCGGTTACTGTCAACGGATTCCTTGGGGCGAGAGCGTTCTTTTCCCCCTGATTTCGTCTCGATTGGTGGTCCCGTTGGACCGGTAGAGCTCCGAGAAGCTCGGTAACCCTTTTTGGGTAACTTCGGTAGAATCGCTCGTTTCTCGCGATTCGTGCGTCGTTTTGACTCCGGTCGGAGTCCACGTGATTGCCAGGGTGGTTGTGGTTGTATCCCCTTCGTTTCGGCACGAACGGGGCGTGGAAAGGCTACGATCGGGAGACCCCCTGGGTTTACCCGCCGTGATGGTTGGGCGGTCGAACCGGGCCCGTCCATCGCGAGGGCGGTTGCCTTTGGCCCGTTCATTTTCTCTTGGTTTTGGGGTTGTGCGGTCGCACGATAGACCGCACATTTGTTGTGCGGCCAGGTGAGAACCGCATGTCTCCCCCATGGACGGTTGGTACCCAGCCGTCTGTCCTTCCGTGGGCTTGTGCGGCCAGGAGCTGACCGCATATCCCAGTTGACCCTTGGTCAACAGTTTAGTGTCGGTTGGGTTGTGCGGTTTGGTCAAAACCGTTTTGACCGGCACTGGAGTAGGTCGGTTAGGTTGTGCGGACGATCTTTGGCCGCACATCCCCTTGGGCGGTCCAGCCCTAACCGTCCATCCTCCATTTGGGGTTAGTCCGATTAGAGCCTTGTGCGGCTCCTGCCTGACCGCATGTATTTTGAGCGGCTGTGCCCTAGCCGCACATCCCTTGAGCGGCCCAGGGTGAACCGCACATGTGCCAGTCTAACCCGGTGTTTCCGTTTTGACTGATTCGAGTCCCGGGTGTGTGGTTCTCGAACCACGTGCCGACCTGTGGCCTGACGGATGTTGTGCACGTCGTCGGGGCCAGGTGTCGTGGTACGTTGGAGTCCCGGATGTAGAGTTCTCGACTCGTGTCACCGTGCGTTGACGTGTGTCATCGGTTTCTCCGAAAAGCGATCCCCGAGTGGGTCCTGTGTGAGGCCTTGGGCTGCGAGCCCAGTTGTCCAGTCTGGAGCTGGAGGCTTCCCTCTTTTCCTTGAGTTGGGCCACAGCTTGGTGGTGTGCAAGTTGCCTTGGGAATCGTGCTTCTGTGCTTTCCGCGTGGGCCGTGTGTGTGGCCTTAGTCCTGTGAGTTCCCTTCCCAAGGGAATGGTTTCGGCGGCTCGTGAGCTGCCTCGGTATTCGTGCTACAGTGGTTTTAGACCTAGAGCTTGGACTAGATTGACGGCCTTGTGCTGTTGCGTGCAACGGTCTTGACCCCGAGTCTTGTGACTCAAGGACCGTTGGGTGTAGGGCGTCTAGAGGACTGTCCAGAGCCCAGTGACTTAGCGTCACTTGGGTTTTCTCGACTCTCGCGCAGGGTGTGTGCGCGGCTGTGGACTGTGAGTCCCGTTTCTTCTCCGACTGTGGTCATCGTGCGACGGTGCTAGTACGTGGGATGGTCCCCGTACTTTGTCGGATGCGGACGTTGTTTTCCGTTGACTTGAGAGTCTACTCCTTCAGTGACCCTCCACTAGTCGTAGCCTACTAGTACGCGTGTGCTAGTCGCACCAGGGAGTGGTGTACGGGCTTACCCTTAGAGGCGGTTTGTGGACCGGTTGCCGTCGGGCCCCACGTCTTGCAGCCAGAGTTCGGCTGAGGGGAAAACCGGTCAGAGGACCAGACCAGGGACGCGCGGTCTGTGTGTGCACACGTGGTTGGGGGCGGTTGGACCCACGTCGACGGGCGTGACCCCAGCTAGTCACTTGTTTGTGGTTACTTGTACGGTGTTCGTGCCTTTGGTAGGAGCTACCACGCCAGGCAGTTCACTTGCGGTGCGGTGTAAGACGTCAGGGGACGCTACCGGCTGTGCTTCTAGTGGGTGGTACTCCTGTCGAGTACGGAGTGACAGACTATCAGTTTCCGTGATTTCGACCTTCGGGTTTTCGGTCGTGTTGACCGTTGAGTTCGGTTGTTTCGCCGTGGCGCGTGTGTTGGTTTTCGCGCCAAGGGTCTAATGCTAGTGGCTTTACCGAGGTTGGGTCTTGTTGTGCGGTACCCGCGATCGGATGGTCGGGGTCGCACCTTGGACAGCGTGTCCAGGTCGGCTGTGTCCGAGGGACAGGCCTCTACGGCGTGGTTGCCGTGTGTTCTTGCTTCGGTAGGTGGTACTAGTGTGGTTCGGTAGCTTCGTCTGCGTGACCGAGGTGTACCTTCCGGTGCAGTAGGAGTAGCTGTAGTGCCGAGTTTTTGACCGGCCACCGGTTTGCTGTTCCTGCTGTAGTTGTAGCTCTCCTTTCCGCTACCGCCGTTGTTTCCGGTTGGGGTTCCGCGGGATCCCTGCTGAGTCTCTGTTTTGGAGACTCATTCCCTGCTTTTCAGGTGTGGCGGTTCTTCCTCGTGGTTCGAGGGTGCGGAGCGGAGGTTCTCTGTTGCCAGCTTGCCGGGCCGAGTGTTCACTTGGCACGTGGTACGTTTTACTGCTTTAGACTGTACTTTCGGTTGGACTGGACTCTGTTGTAGCTGTTGCTGTTCTTTCTTTCAGCTTGTTGTTGTTGGTTGTCCTGCTTTATTTCCTATTTCTTTGTGCCTCCACACTCCTTTTAGCCCTTCCGAGCCCTCCTGGCTCGTGGGCGGCGGTGCGAGTCTCGGGTTATCGGGCCTTCCCGGTAATCGGATTCTCGGGTCGTTACAGCTGGTATCAGAGCGGTGGTTGTGGACGTACATAGGAATTCGAGATATTGCAGTGATCAGAGTCCATAAGGTCCAGTACAGTCGGCAGCTGGCTTAGGGTTTTGTGTTCGCTTCCCGCCTTGTTTCTCGCTTGGGTGCGCTGTGCGGCGCTGTGAGGTGGTTGCTGCCCGCGGCTTTCGTGCCAACATGGGGTCTAAGGATCGAGGTCGAGAGCCTTCTCCCTCATCGGTGGTGGCCCTGGTTGTGCTGCGTTGGGCAGAGGTTGCTGGCAGGCGTGAGTTCGCGGTGCTGCGTTCGAGGAACCTGCAGCGTGGTCAGGTGGCTGGTGCGGACTGTTCTTGGTTAAGTGGCCGTGAGCGTGCTCTGAGGGAGCTGCTGTCGGTTTTTGGTCACTCCAGCTTGAGGTTTGTCCAGCTCCTGAGGTGTTTTGATCGAGAAGTGTGCTCGGGTGAGCGGAGGATCTTCTCGGTGGGTTGCTGTTTCGTCGAGCCTGATGTTTTGCCGTGCTCTGTTGCGTCAGAAATGACGTGTCGATCCCAATTGTTCTGCTGATTTCGAGGCAGAATTTGGCAGAGATGTCCCGTTAAGTCTTTGCTCCTGTGCTTCTGTCAGTGGATGGGTTGTGTTCGCCCTGGAGTTGGCTTGAGATGTGAAGGCTCCGCGGTGAGTTTCGGGACTCGAGGGTGAGCATCGGCGGTTGTCGGTTATGGCTCGTGTGGCGGCTCTTGGCATGCCGTGTTGCAGTTCGAGGAATTGCAGCGGTGGTGCATCGAGAGATGCTGTGATGGTGGTCCGACGTGACACTCGTCGAGTGTGTCGGAGGCGCTGACCTGATGGAAGCGATGGTTTCCCTTGGTGCTGGATGGTGCTGTTTCCAGCGTGCGCGAGGTTCGAGGTCAGGTCGAGCGTGGAGTTCTTCCGTTGGTCGAAGTGCGCTGGTTTCTCCTTTGGTTGGAGAGATTGTGTTGGGTTAAGGATTGCCGTCTTGCATTGTGTGCCCGGATTGGTTGGCCTTGTGTGCCATGAAGTCCGTGCGAGACGTGCTCCTTGTCTTGGCAAGGTGGTTGTCTGTGAGAAGTTGTGCCCATTCCCTTGTCGTGTGAGGGTGTGCTGGCGCTGTTCCGGAAGGACGAGTGCTGGTTGGGCGGTGTTTGCTTTCTCGACTGTGCGCGCGGATCTGAGTGCGCAGCGGAAGCGTGGTGGGCTCGTAACCCATTGGTTCAGGATCGTAGCATTGGTTGCTACGGGCGGATTCCTGAGTTTGCGTTGAGCATCGGAGGATGGGTTCCTCGGTGTGAAACGTGTTGTTGCCGTGCCGTTGCCCGAGAAGTCGTGGTTCTTGGCACTGGCAGGATGGAGTGTTGGGGAATGTGCTGGCTAGTGCGCCGCATGAGTACCCTGTTCCTGTGTTGGAAGCCGTGTCAGGCGTCGGTATTGGACCTGGATGGGGTTGTTGAGGATGTCGCCTGACGATGGTCGAGGACGTGTTGGTCAGAGTCGGTGGCTTGGTGCCCGACTTGTGTTCCCAGTCGTGTCCTCGGATAAGATCGTTTTTGGAGGAGTGGTCTCTGGCAGGCTGTGGGCTTCCGTTGGTTCTACGGTCTTGTCGGATTGTGACGGTGAGATGTTTATTGCTTAGGGACCCACGAGCGCTGTCCAGGTGGTGTCCCGTGGCTCTGTGGTAAGGGCGGAATCGGGATTGGCAGGTGTCCACTTGGTTTGATCGAAGGATTTGATGAGACCAGACGTAAGAGTGACGCTTGTGGGCGGAGGCCTTCTGTGAGATTAGCGTCGGTTGGTGGTCCTTGATAGGACGTTGGTGTCGCAAGGTTATCCCTGGTTTGGTGATTAGCATGGGGTGGTTCCCTATAAGTCTGAGTCCCGTGAGGTGATGACTGAAGACGCCATGTTCTGTCATTTGGTTTCGTCGTGCTCCCCGAGAGGGTCGAGTTGGCGCGATGATCGAGCTCGGATGCGGAGTCCGAGAGGAGTGTAGCTCGAGATGTGGCATCGGTCTATGTGTGAGTCAGCGGATGGCCTGCTGTGAATTGGATCGTGCCTGTTGGGCCGGTGGAGGTTTCCCGTTGACGTGTATTTGGCGACCAGTGGATGGTCTTTTCAGAGACAGAAGATGCTGGTTGTTGGGGCTCGAGCGTGGCGAGAGCCGTGTGCCAGCGAGACCTTTGATGGTCGTTTCTGCGATGTGCCTTTCCGGATGGGATCTGGACTTTGTCGAAGTTGTCTTCTGACGAGAATTGGCACGGTGTTGTGTCCGGCTTTCGGCTTGCCATGTGTGGGGTGTTTCTTGGTGTTGAGCCGATGTGCTGGTTGCGGTCTGTTGAGCTGGCTGCTTGAGCTGGTGGAGGCTCTGTGTTGGTTGCTCCCTTGAGGAGGGTGTGCGACCTGTCAGCTGGTTGTGAAGCTGATGTGTGTTTTGTCTGCTGACCCTGGGGTGGATCAGTAGCTGTTGCTCGTGTCGAGGGTTGTGTTTCCTCGGTGAGCGAGATCGTGGCTGCGGCGCCACGGTGGATTCTCGCGTTGTCTGAGGTGATGCCGGACTGTGTCCTTTGGTATATGCCTGCTCTGTTGGCCTGTGTGCTCGGCGCGAGGAGCGAGGTGTTGCTTGTGATCGTAAGTCTGGCTGTGTCCCTCAGGATCGGTGTTTTCGTGAGAATCGAGGTTTTCTGTGCTGGGGCTCTGACAGCGTGTCAGTAATTCTGTGTTCTTCCCCTGGGACTTCGTGCTTGGTCCTGAATTTCGAGGACGAAATTCCTTTAAGGGGGGAGGGCTGTAATGCCCCGGATTCTTCGGATCCTTTTCGTGGGCTCCGGATCTGGTTTCTCGGATTGTCCAACTCTGTTTTGTCTGAAATTTCGTTTCGGACATCTTTCGTGTTCGGATCGGTGCGATCCGGAGTCGTTTCGGAGGCCCGGAGGCGTTCCGCGGCTTTTTCCGCGTGTGTTTTTCCGATTCCCGGCGTGGGTTTCGGCTTTCCCTTCGGAACCTCGTTGCGGGTGAACCGGGCCGTTCACCAGGGCGCGAGTGGTACCGTTGCGATCGGTGCGTTCCGAGGATTGCGAGGGTGTGATTTTCTATTTTTCTGGATTTTTCCGATAAATAGCTTTTCTCTCTCTCTCCCCTCTCATTTCTCATTTCTCTCCCTCTCTCTTCTCACGCTCTCTCCTCTCTCCCTCTCTCTCCGGCGGCCGACGGGGCGGAGTACGGGCGAGGCGGGGACGGCGCGGGCGAGGCGCGGGCGAGGATGGATGAGGATCGAGGCGGAGGCGGGCGCGATCCCTCGGTGGATTCCGAGATGGCGTCGTTCGCGTTCCGGGCGGTTTTCGGCGTGGATTAGTCGCTTCGGCGCACGGTTTCTTCGGTGGAGGTAGGGTGACGGAACACCACTGCGTTCTGCTCGTTTCCCCTGCCATTGCACGTCGTTCGGCGCGGAAACAGCTGTGTTTGGGTCCGTTCTAGCGAAACTGTGGTTTTGTGGGTTTCGTAGGGTCGGTCGGGAAACGGCGACGGTTTCCAGATCGGTTACTGTCAACGGATTCCTTGGGGCGAGAGCGTTCTTTTCCCCCTGATTTCGTCTCGATTGGTGGTCCCGTTGGACCGGTAGAGCTCCGAGAAGCTCGGTAACCCTTTTTGGGTAACTTCGGTAGAATCGCTCGTTTCTCGCGATTCGTGCGTCGTTTTGACTCCGGTCGGAGTCCACGTGATTGCCAGGGTGGTTGTGGTTGTATCCCCTTCGTTTCGGCACGAACGGGGCGTGGAAAGGCTACGATCGGGAGACCCCCTGGGTTTACCCGCCGTGATGGTTGGGCGGTCGAACCGGGCCCGTCCATCGCGAGGGCGGTTGCCTTTGGCCCGTTCATTTTCTCTTGGTTTTGGGGTTGTGCGGTCGCACGATAGACCGCACATTTGTTGTGCGGCCAGGTGAGAACCGCATGTCTCCCCCATGGACGGTTGGTACCCAGCCGTCTGTCCTTCCGTGGGCTTGTGCGGCCAGGAGCTGACCGCATATCCCAGTTGACCCTTGGTCAACAGTTTAGTGTCGGTTGGGTTGTGCGGTTTGGTCAAAACCGTTTTGACCGGCACTGGAGTAGGTCGGTTAGGTTGTGCGGACGATCCTTGGCCGCACATCCCCTTGGGCGGTCCAGCCCTAACCGTCCATCCTCCATTTGGGGTTAGTCCGATTAGAGCCTTGTGCGGCTCCTGCCTGACCGCATGTATTTTTGAGCGGCTGTGCCCTAGCCGCACATCCCTTGAGCGGCCCAGGGTGAACCGCACATGTGCCAGTCTAACCCGGTGTTTCCGTTTTGACTGATTCGAGTCCCGGGTGTGTGGTTCTCGAACCACGTGCCGACCTGTGGCCTGACGGATGTTGTGCACGTCGTCGGGGCCAGGTGTCGTGGTACGTTGGAGTCCCGGATGTAGAGTTCTCGACTCGTGTCACCGTGCGTTGACGTGTGTCATCGGTTTCTCCGAAAAGCGATCCCCGAGTGGGTCCTGTGTGAGGCCTTGGGCTGCGAGCCCAGTTGTCCAGTCTGGAGCTGGAGGCTTCCCTCTTTTCCTTGAGTTGGGCCACAGCTTGGTGGTGTGCAAGTTGCCTTGGGAATCGTGCTTCTGTGCTTTCCGCGTGGGCCGTGTGTGTGGCCTTAGTCCTGTGAGTTCCCTTCCCAAGGGAATGGTTTCGGCGGCTCGTGAGCTGCCTCGGTATTCGTGCTACAGTGGTTTTAGACCTAGAGCTTGGACTAGATTGACGGCCTTGTGCTGTTGCGTGCAACGGTCTTGACCCCGAGTCTTGTGACTCAAGGACCGTTGGGTGTAGGGCGTCTAGAGGACTGTCCAGAGCCCAGTGACTTAGCGTCACTTGGGTTTTCTCGACTCTCGCGCAGGGTGTGTGCGCGGCTGTGGACTGTGAGTCCCGTTTCTTCTCCGACTGTGGTCATCGTGCGACGGTGCTAGTACGTGGGATGGTCCCCGTACTTTGTCGGATGCGGACGTTGTTTTCCGTTGACTTGAGAGTCTACTCCTTCAGTGACCCTCCACTAGTCGTAGCCTACTAGTACGCGTGTGCTAGTCGCACCAGGGAGTGGTGTACGGGCTTACCCTTAGAGGCGGTTTGTGGACCGGTTGCCGTCGGGCCCCACGTCTTGCAGCCAGAGTCCGGCTGAGGGGAAAACCGGTCAGAGGACCAGACCAGGGACGCGCGGTCTGTGTGTGCACACGTGGTTGGGGGCGGTTGGACCCACGTCGACGGGCGTGACCCCAGCTAGTCACTTGTTTGTGGTTACTTGTACGGTGTTCGTGCCTTTGGTAGGAGCTACCACGCCAGGCAGTTCACTTGCGGTGCGGTGTAAGACGTCAGGGGACGCTACCGGCTGTGCTTCTAGTGGGTGGTACTCCTGTCGAGTACGGAGTGACAGACTATCAGTTTCCGTGATTTCGACCTTCGGGTTTTCGGTCGTGTTGACCGTTGAGTTCGGTTGTTTCGCCGTGGCGCGTGTGTTGGTTTTCGCGCCAAGGGTCTAATGCTAGTGGCTTTACCGAGGTTGGGTCTTGTTGTGCGGTACCCGCGATCGGATGGTCGGGGTCGCACCTTGGACAGCGTGTCCAGGTCGGCTGTGTCCGAGGGACAGGCCTCTACGGCGTGGTTGCCGTGTGTTCTTGCTTCGGTAGGTGGTACTAGTGTGGTTCGGTAGCTTCGTCTGCGTGACCGAGGTGTACCTTCCGGTGCAGTAGGAGTAGCTGTAGTGCCGAGTTTTTGACCGGCCACCGGTTTGCTGTTCCTGCTGTAGTTGTAGCTCTCCTTTCCGCTACCGCCGTTGTTTCCGGTTGGGGTTCCGCGGGATCCCTGCTGAGTCTCTGTTTTGGAGACTCATTCCCTGCTTTTCAGGTGTGGCGGTTCTTCCTCGTGGTTCGAGGGTGCGGAGCGGAGGTTCTCTGTTGCCAGCTTGCCGGGCCGAGTGTTCACTTGGCACGTGGTACGTTTTACTGCTTTAGACTGTACTTTCGGTTGGACTGGACTCTGTTGTAGCTGTTGCTGTTCTTTCTTTCAGCTTGTTGTTGTTGGTTGTCCTGCTTTATTTCCTATTTCTTTGTGCCTCCACACTCCTTTTAGCCCTTCCGAGCCCTCCTGGCTCGTGGGCGGCGGTGCGAGTCTCGGGTTATCGGGCCTTCCCGGTAATCGGATTCTCGGGTCGTTACAGGGTTGGACTTGGGCCACCCCGGGAGGAGGTGCGGGTGGGCCTTGGCCTGCCCCAGGAGGGTCCCCGTGTGACATCCTATCTAACCGCCCAACGAGGTCTTGGACCGACCTATCGGAGGTCTCCATGCGTCCCTCCATGGCTCTAAGGCGACCATCCATATTATCGGAGAAAGTCCGAAAGTTAGCATCGGATTGGTCCAACCTAGTCATAATGGCCATCATCGCCTCGTGTAGGGAGTGGAAGTCTCCCGAGGCGCCATCTCGTGGGTTAGCCATAGGGGAAGGGCGATGGTATTGGGTACCTCGCCGAGTGGGCATGCAACGACACGGACTAGGAAACACCGGCTAATGCAAATGCACACTAATATGATGCACCTAGACGTAACCAAAACCCGGCACGTGGCGGAGTTACTCGATCCGAAGATCACTCGCGCAAGTGTGCGGCCTTCCCGATAGGCGTAGCCTAACGTTCGGACAACACCTTTTGATATACCGAGTAAATGGATGCAAATGCAACCTAGACCGACTTAGACACTTAGACTTAAATGACACTCTTTTTTTTTTGGACACCCTAGACTCAACTCGCTCTGATACCAAATTGATGCGGGACAAGACCACGGACACGACAAGCTCGTGAATGCCCCTTAATGAGGGAAGCGTCGGATGTGCGCGGTTGAGAAACCGGCAATGAGCTAGGGTGATCGGCTCTCTTTTGTGCCCGGATCGGGTCACGGGACGGTCACGTACTCTCTCGCAGTAGCGGTAATGAACATATAAAGCGAGCTAGATATCCCTACACATGCTCTCTAGCAGCGGCATAAACAAATATATATGAAGTAAGCAAAATGCCGAGAAGGGAGCGAAAACGATATCTCCACGCGCCCGGCGTGGGGAAGACGGACCCGGCCGAAACTCGTACTCCCGGGACAATTAATACACCATATTACATCAAATGAATTACTGTCCACTCCACGCAGGGAGGTAAAGGGTTACACAAACGGGCCCGGGGGGGCCGAATTCGGGTTGACGGGCGGCTTCTCGCGTCTCTTCGGCAGCACCCGAACTAGTGATGGTGGGGCCCACGTGCTGTCCGGAGGGGTCGAGTGGGACCCGGTGACACCGCTGTAGTGGGGACACTTAGGGAAGCGTTCCCCGGGCTGGCGGCACGCTGGTTCGCCGGCCGGAGGCCGGGCGGCTCCGTTCGGCACCGGTCGGAATGACCGGCCACGGACCTGCCGGTTCTGTTTTCCGGCGCGCGCTCCGGCGAGAACGGACGCTGCGATCAGCCCCGACGTCGGAATGCGACGAAACTGGCGCCGTTGGAAAGATGCTTCGAAGGGCTTCAACCCAAGGTGATTACAGAAACATAATCAAGCATGTACTTCTGATTGGCGAATTTTGAAGGTTGATGTTGTACAGTTCCTGAAATCTCAGGTCAGCAGAGAACTTTCCTGTGGATTGCCTTTGACCGATATGAAGACCTCGGATTCAGACTTCGACTTGTTCATGAAAGTCGTAGGAAATCAAGTAAGGAAATTATGACTATTTTTGGATCTGCATTTGGAGGTGGTGGTGATTTGTTCTGATTTTGGAAGTGGAGGGTGGTCGGATCTGGGATCTGACTGACAACATTGTAGCTGAGGAAGAACACGAATTTCTAAAAATAGATAGAAGGCTGATAAAAAATTAAGAAAATTTGTGGAGTACGGGTGATGGACAGAACTCCCAGTAAAATTGGGAGGGTTTGGACAAATCAAAAAGATGGCCGGTGGTGGGAGACACAGGGCTGCTGTCACTGTAGATAGAGACAAAACAGAACTAGGAATGAAAGATGCACAAAAATGAGAAAATACTAAACGATGGAATTTGGGCGTGAAAATTTAGGTGGAGCTTGGGGTACAAGGGAAGAACACACCATAAAAATTGCAGACCACGAAGAGGCCGTGGCTGATAGCAGGAATTTCGGGAAGAGACCTCTATCCAGCAGGACAGAACACCGAGAACGATTTCGCGGCGGCTCGAAGGCGGCACAGACAATCACCGGAGATAGAGGGGAGGGGATAGGAGGTAGAAACACTCTAGATCTGGGGTTGGGGAGGGAAGAACAGCAGGGGAGGAGAGAGGGGCGCACCAAGCTCCTTGCTTACACACAAAAATTCTGATTTTTTATTTATTTTCTCATAAAAATACAAGCTTATATATGATTCCAACCAAATCAATTGTGCACCCTTGGATCTAGGGGTGTGGATTGAAGGGCTGGGATGAGGTGTGAATATCACACAAAAACTAATAAAAAATTCAAGGGGAAGGGGGCGCACCATTGACTATGTGTAAGTTGAATGGGGTAGGTGGCCAACCCATTAGAATGTTGACCCATTTACACACATGTGTCCATATGACCAGCCCACCATTCTAGATGTCCACCTTGGAAGGTTGACCAGGCCCACATGGTGACATGGACCAATGGAAAAGGGCTGAGGGCCCCCTTGCTGGTCCTACTGCATAATTTCATAAAAACCCACACAATCTACAGGAGTGACGCATTGGCCGATAAAGCCGTACAATTGCGCGTATACTTTCCCGTGGATATAAACACAAACTAAAAGGACATAAATGTAATAAAAAATGTACAGGCTCGGTGTCGATTCCCAACAGCCTGCCACGAAACCTCGCAGCACCGTCCTCGCCGAGCTCCACATCAGCCATCGCCAAAATCCGGGACAACTCAGGGTCCGCATGCTGAGCCTCTGTCACCTGTCGACGGATAGCAGGAGTGACAGTCAGACTCGCAAGCATTGCTAACCCTGGCTCCTGGGGAATCTTGAGCCTGAAGGACACTTCGGGCACTTGTTCCCAGAGCCTCCACTTCCTCAATATCAAGGCACTGACCGCGACCTTCCGACTCAAGGCATCGGCGATGACATTCATCCTACCCGGCTGATAAGACAAGGTGAAGTCATAATCTTTCATGAATTCCATCCAACGCCTTTGCCTGAGGTTCAGGTCTCTCTGCGTGAACACATACCTCAAACTCTGATGCCCAGTGAACACCTCAAACTTCTCACCGTACAGATAATGCCTCCAGATCTTCAGCGCGAAGATCACCGCCGCCAACTCAAGATCATGGGTAGGGTAGTTCTCCTCATGGGGCTTTAGCTGCCGAGATGCATAAGCCACCACTCTACCATGCTGCATCAACACAGCACCTAATCCGACCTCGGAAGCATCTGTACACACCACAAAACCTCCCGATACAGAAGTCAAAACCAACACCGGAGCCGATGTGAGCAATCTCTTCAGTTCCCTGAAGCTCTGCTCACACTCCTCAGACCAGACGAAAGGCACATCCTTCCGCGTAAGTCTAGTCATCGGGGTCGCAATGCGAGAAAAATCTTGGATAAACCGACGATAATAGCCCGCAAGTCCCAAGAAACTCCAGATCTCCGTCACCGACCTCGGCCTCGGTCACTGCATTACTGCCTCAACCTTGGCGGGGTCCACGGAAATGCCATCACCAGAAATCACGTGTCCCAGGAAGTGCACCTCGCAGAGCCAGAACTCGCACTTGCTGAGCTTCGCATATAACTGGTGATCTCGCAACGTCTGCAGCACTACACCCAAATGGTACGCATGCTCCTCGGCAGACCGCGAATACACAAGGATGTCGTCCACGAATATGACCACGAACTGATCCAAATACGGACGAAACACCCTCTGCATCAAGTCCATGAAGGCTGCAGGGGCATTGGTGAGCCCGAACGGTATCACCAAAAACTCATAATGCCCGTACCTCGTACTGAATACAGTCTTGAGACTCGCGAATTCTCAGCTGATAGTAACCGGGCCGCAAATCAATCCGCGAGAACACTCGCGCAGACTGAAGCTGGTCGAACAAATCATCAATCCGCGGCAACGGATACTTGTTCTTAATGGTCACTTCATTCAGCTGCCGATAGTCAATGCACAGCCGCAAGCTACCGTCATTCTTCTTCATAAACAACACGGGCGCACCCCAAGGGGAAAAGCTAGGACGAATGTACCCCTTGACCAGCAGCTCCTGCAACTGCGCCCTCAACTCCCTCAACTCAGCGGAGGCCATACGGTAGGGAGCCTTCGCCAAAGGTCTCGTACCAGGCACAACCTCGATCACAAAATCGATCCCCCGCTGGGGAGGTAACCCCGGCAACTCCTCGGGAAAAACGTCAGGAAACTCGCACACCACCGGAATGTCCTCGACATTCGGTTCCATCCGTTCAGTCACAACCACGGATGCGAGAAAACCCTGACAACCAGAATCAAGCAATCGACGAGCTCGAATAGCGGAGATGAGGAATCGAGAAAAGGTGGAACGGATACCTTGGAAATAGAAGGTCCGCTTGCTCGGATGCTGGAAGTAGACCCTCTTCATTCCACAATCCACCACCGCTCCATGAGTCTCGAGCCAATCCATGCCTAGAATCATATCGTAATCCCGAAGCTGCAACGCATACAACCTGCCTGGCATACTCCGCCCATCGATCCAAATCGGAACCTGATCGAAGCAATACGGGGTGACCATGAAATCACCCGAAGGTAGTTCCACTGCCAAATCACAAGGCAACTGGGTCACCGGCTCCTCGATGCTCAGCGCAAAATCCTCCGAAATAAACAAATGAGATGCGCCAGAATCAAACAAAACCCGAGCCGCGCAACCCAAAATCTGAACGGTACCTTCCACGAGCTGCGACGCCACTGCCTCTGCCCTGGTCATGTGCGTGATCTGGCCTCGAGCTCTCTGCCTGCCTCCCACGCTAGCTGACCTGGGTAGCGGCGGATACTGTCCCTGCTACTGCTGCCTCTGATGTTGGGGAACCTACTGCTGCGGCGGCTGCCTCTGAGGACAGTCACGCGCCATGTGCCCTTGCTGGTCACACAGAAAATAGATGATCAGCGCCGTGCACTGCCTGCCTGGGTGGAACCCACTACACGGTGGACACGGTCCTCGCGACCCACCCACTGATCCCTGACGCTGCAAGGGGATCGGCTGCTGTACACTGCCCGATGAAGCTTGCCCCTGATCCTTGGACTTCTTCTTGCCGAACCCTTTCATGAAAAACTTCTTGACCTTCGTGCGAAAGGACGCAGATCCTGTCACCGACGCTGCCTGTGCCGGCACTCCTGAACCACTCATCGCATGCTGGAAAGAACCCTGCTGCTGGGTAGCCGACTGCTGGCTACGACCTGACAAAGACTGCCCCTGGCTGATCGGTCCTCGGGTCCTCTGCATGTCCATCTCCAAGCAAGCCGAAACACGAGACGCTGACTCCAGATCAGTGGCCCCGTTCGCGATCAGATGGTGCCTCAGTTCCTGCCTCAAGCCCTGAACGAACTGCGCGGTCTGTACCCTCTCATGCTCCATGATGTGAGGTGCATACCGACCCAACTCGACAAACCGGCCCCTGTACTACAACACGGACATGTCGCCCTGCACCAGCTCCAGAAACTCATGCATCCGCTGCGTAGCAACGTAGTCTGGACAGTACGTACGCTCGAAAGCACTGACGAAGTCATCCCACTCGACCTGCTCAAGTGGACGAAGCTGAAAAGACGTCTTCCACTCGGAAGACCACCACTTCCGAGCCGTACCCTGCAACTGGTTGTAGGCCAACACCACTCTGTCCTCGGCAGCACTCTTCGTAGAACTGAACACCCGCTCCATCTCGTCAAGCCAATCACGAGCCGCATCGGGGTCTGACTGGCCGCTGAAGTAAGGTGGATAGAATTGCAAGAAGTCCCTCACTGCTCGGCCTGGCCCACCCCTAGCTGACGAGCCCTCACCAGCCTCTCCGCCGAACTGCTGAGACATAAGTTGGTACATGCCACGGAAGAAATCCTCGGCCCCCGGAAACCTCGCAGTATCCACTGCCTCGGTGGCCGCTGGTGGCGCTCGACTATGCTCCTCCTGGTCCCTCTGGACCCCCTGCTGGATCTCCTGACCTCCAGCCGACTGCCCCTGCTGAGAGCGAGTGCTCCACCTCGGCGCCATGCTCGCTCCTGAAGCAAAAGACAGAAAACACGAGAACGGTAAGGTCAAGAAAACGCACGATGCCCGATGCCAGCGTCAACTGTACATCATTGATGTGGACTAGTGGACCACCACAATCACCTATGATTCTCGTATAATTCCACAACCGCGCTCTGATACCAGCTGTAACGACCCGAGAATCCGATTACCGGGAAGGCCCGATAACCTGAGACTCGCACCGCCACCCACGAGTCCGAAGACTCGGAAGGGTTAGAAGGATGGTGTGGAAACTACACAAGTATCACAAGTAATTGCAGAAATTAAACAGTTTATAATTAAGCAGGAAATGAATTAACATTATACATGGTCCACAAGATAACAACAATAGTCCACCACTAGTACAGAGATAAGATAAGAAAGTACAGCTACACGGGGCATACCCCGGCTCTGACCTCTGGCACTACCTTTGGGCACCCGCACCACGCTGCGCCCCAGACGCCCTCCCCTGGGGCGGCGTCTCACCTGAAACACGGTGAAAACACGCAGGGAATGAGTCTCGGAACAAGACTCAGTAGGGATCACTCGAACCCTACCTCGTAAAACGGGAAACCACTACGCTAGCGGTAGAAGAGTACCTCGAAAAGGAAAGTCATGTACTCTACAAAACAAAGGTCCTACGACATGCAAACCGGCACACGTGCCACAGTGAGACAACCGAAACTCAACGGTCGACCCGACAAACCCGAAGGTCAAAGCCACAAAACTGACAGTCTGACACTCCGTACTCGACAGGAGTACCTCCCACTAGAAGCACAGTCGGTAGCGTCCCCTGACATCTTACACCGCACCGCAGGTGAACTGCCTGACATGGTAGCGCCTACCCAAGGCACGAGCACCGCACTAGAACCACAAACAAGTGACTAGCTGGGGTCACGTCCGTCGATGTGGATCCAACCGCCCCCAACCACGTGTGCACACACAGACCGCGCGTCCCTGGTCTGGCCCTCTGACCGATTTTCCCCTCAGCCGGACTCTGGCTGCAAGATGTGGGGCCCGACGGCAACCGGTCCACAAACCGCCTCTAAGGGTAAGCCCGTATACCACTCCCTGGTGCGACCAGCACCGCGCACTGGTAGGCTACGACTAATGGAGGGTCACTGAAGGAGTAGACTCTCAAGTCACGAAAAATGATGCCCGCATCCGACGACGCACGGGGACCACCCCACGCACCGGCCCCGTCGCACGGTGGCCACAGTCGGACTAAAAACGGGGTTGCAACCCTCTCGGGGCAACCAGGCGCCTGACGGTCCACCCCTGGACCGTCACAGGCACGTGACGGTCTAGGCGGGACCGTCACAGGAAACCTGACGGTCCTACGCAGGCCGTCACACTCTCAGCGTAAAGTGAAGCATAACGCGCCTGCCCTGGCGCGTTACATATTGTGACGCACCCACGCAGGCGCATCACGGGGTGTGACGGTCCGACGCCGACCGTCACACCGCCTAGGGTTTCAGACGCTCAAAAGCGCCCTGACGCGCCTGCCCCGGGCCGTCACAAGGATGTGACGCGCCAGGTCTGGTGCGTCACATGCCTTGACCCCCAACGGTCAAAACAACGGTCATAAACCAACGGTCGGATGCCTCTGACGGCCCACCCCAGGCGCGTTACACGCCTGTAACGGTCTATCGGGGGCCGTCACACCCCCAGCTGGTTAACAGGGGTTGTGACGCACCCTCCCAGGCGCGTCACACGGCTGTGGCGGTCTATCGGGGGACCGTCACAGCCCCTGACCCCCAAAGGCTGACAAAGGGCGTGTGACGCACCCTTCCAGGCGCGTCACACCGTGTGACGGTCCCTGGAAGGACCGTTACACACCCGACGGCGAAACGGCGGGAAACGCCCAAAAACTCCGACCACGCCCCCATGCCTCCTCCGGAGAGGGGGGAAATCAAAGGGGAAGACCCTTGGGGACCCCTAGCATGATTCTAGGGCACCAAAACATGAAATCATGCATCAAATCCATAGATCGGACGAACTCTCCCCAAATCATGGAAAACCCCAAACCCGCTCAATCACGCCCCTCTCGGCCTCCCCTCGGCCTATAAATCGCGGAAAGGAACGGCGGGGAGCTAGGGAACGTCACCCTACCTCAATGGAGCGAATGCTCTGCCGGATCATCCACAAACGCAAGGAATCGCTTTGGAAAACCCTCGTTCTTCAAGCTTCCCACGAGCACCGCACGTCCCCACGATCGCCTCGCCGCCGCCCACGTCGCCGCGCCGTCGCCCCGCCGCCGTCTGCAGCCGAAAGGGAGCTAGCCACGCTCGAACGGGAGGAAGAGAGGGAGAGAGGGAGGTCACGGTGGGGAGAAACGGAGGAGGAAGAAGAAGAAAGAGAAGGTGGGGGAGAGAGAAAATAGGGGGGGTATTTATAGGAAAATCCAGAAATTCCAGAAAATACCAAAAAACAAAAAATTACGTTTCCGGAATCCTTGGAACGCACCGATCGCAACGGTACCACTCGTGCCCAGGTGAACGACCCGGTTCACCCGCAGCGAGGTTCCGAAGGAATTGCCGAAACACACACCGGAAATCGGAAAATACGCGCGGAAAAGCCACGGAACGCCTCCGAGCCTCCGAAACAACTCCGGATCGCGCCGATCCGAACACGAAAGATGTCCGAAACGAAATTTCAGACACAACGGAGCTGGACACTCCGAAAAACCAGATCCGGGACCCACGAAGAAGGATCCGAAATGTCCGGGATATTATAGGCAGTTAATACTGCATGTCACATAATCAACAGAGCCATGGTAAGGCCTTTCACTCTGAAAACTCCTTATGAGATTCTGAAAGGTAAGAAGCCTTCAATTGCTTATTTCAAGGTCTTTGGCTGTAAATGCTTCATTCATGTTAATGATAAAAGAGATCTTGATAAATTTGAACCTAAAAGTGATCCAGGAATTTTTCTTGGGTATTCGGAATACACTAGAGCATAATGAGTGTACAATCTTAATTCTAAAACTGTTGAGGAATCTCCACATATTGTCTTTGATGAATCCGTGACTAAATGTGAAAATGGTCTGTACAGGAAAGAAGATGATGGAGAAATATTGAATGAAAGAAAATCTGCAGACCAATCAGATCAAGAAGAAGAGCCAGAAGAAAATAATGCAGAAGAGCCTGATGTTCAGGGGGAGGTAAATGAAGATCAAGGTAATCAAATTACCAATGTTAGATTCTTAAGAGACCATCGTATTGAGAACATCATTGGTGATTTGATTGAACCTCCTAGGACTAGAGGTTTTCTTAGAGCTCAAAATGAATTAAATGCATATGCATTGGTTTCGCATGTAGAACCCAAGTCCATTGACATTGCCCTAAAGGATGTGCATTGGATCAATGCCATGCACGAGGAGCTTAATCAGTTTGACAGGAACAAGGTGTGGCATCTAGTCCCACCTCCTGTTGATAGAAATGTCATTGGGACAAAGTGGGTCTTTAGAAATAAAACTGATGAGCAAGGTAATGTTGTCAAAAATAAGGCCAGACTTGTTACTCAGGGGTATAACCAAGAATTCGGAATTGATTTTGAAGAATCATTTGCCCCTGTAGCCAGGTTAGAAGCTATTAGAATTTTGTTAGCTTATGCATGCTCCCTTGGAATAAATCTCCAGCAGATGGATGTAAAATCTGCTTTTCTCAATGGAGAAATTAAGGAGGATGTCTTTGTTCATCAACCTCCTGGCTTTGAATGCTTAGACTTCCCTTCTTATGTATATAAGTTGAATAAAGCTCTCTATGGTTTGAAGCAAGCTCCTAGAGCTTGGTATGACAGGCTCAGCAAATTCTTTACCGACAAGAAGTTCTCAAGAGGTGAGATTGACCAAACGTTGTTTACAAAGGTAAGTCACCCTGACATACTTATTGTTCAGATTTATGTGGATGACATTATTTTTGGTTCAACTAACCCAAAGATGTGTAAGGAATTTTCTGACTTAGTGACACAAGAGTTTGAAATGAGCTCAATGGGTGAGCTGAAACTCTTCCTTGGATTGCAGGTGACTCAAACAAAAGATGGAACCTTTATCACCCAGTCCAAATACATTAGGGACCTCCTGAAGAAATACAAGCTCGAAGACCTCAAGGACATTGCAGCTCCAATGGGTACCTCCACAAGTCTTGATCAAGATACAAAAGGTAACCCAGTGGATCAAAAGCTGTATAGAGGTATGATCGGATCTATTTTGTACCTCACTGCATCTAGGCCTGATATACAATTTGCAGTATGTTTATGTGCTAGATTTCAGGCTAGTCCTAAGGAGTCTCATTTTAGTGCAGTGAAAAAGATTTTTAGGTATCTGTCAAGCACCCAAGAACTTGGTCTTTGGTACCCTGCTAGGTGTGAGTTCGAGCTTATATCTTACACTGATGCAGACTATGCTGGGTGTCGGATAGATAGGAAGAGCACTAGTGGATATTGTCAATTCTTAGGTGGTTGCCTAGTATCTTGGGCCTCTAAAAAGTAACACACTGTAGCACTCTCCACTGCAGAGGCAGAATATGTTGCTGCAGGGAATTGTGCTACCCAGGTACTATGGATTAAACATCAGCTTTCAGATTATCAGATAAGTCTGGGATGCATTCCTATTCTATGTGATAACACTAGTGCCATCTGCCTTACCAAGAATCCTGTTCACCACTCTAGGACTAAGCACATTGATATTAAACATCATTTTCTTAGAGATGCTGTGGGCAAGAGTGAAATTGAATTAGTCTTTGTTGAAACTGAAAAATAAGTTGCTCATATTTTTACAAAACATCTTGGAAATGAAAGATTTAAATATCTAAGAAGAGAACTGGGGCTTTGTAAATTTCAGCAGGAAAATGACTAATCTTTTTCTCTTGAGATATCTTTTAGAATGCTTGCAATAATTAGGTGCATGTTCTTAAACTTGTGGATAAAGTTGTTTGATGATAGAATAATCTCTTGTGGACTGAGTACTTAAGTTGATGCACATCATCAGTTGGTATCATGAGTTGGAGTCAATGCATAGTTGGACATATAATCGACGGATGGTTACGCATGTAGTCAATCAATTGCATTTTATAGACCTCATGTCGAAACATGCTCTACTCATAGTCTATACATTCAATGTGTTAACTGCATGATAGGTCGAATCATTGCATAGTTTAGAAATGCATATTGTTGTCAGGGGGAGGTTTGCATTTTCAGAACTAAGTTCAACCCCTTCACAGAATGGATAACAGTCTAGTGATTGGTTCATTATCGTGAGCTGAAATTATCACAACCCTTCTGTTATAAGAATCTCATGTGCTCATTGATTGAAACTAAGGTTTAACCTTAATAGACTGTAATGTTCAAAAGACTGTCTTCTAAAAATAAGGTGATAGAAAACATTTATAGCTCTTAACCTCTGTCTCATGATTATGATAGAACAAGTCTTCACAATACCTGAACATGACAGATTTAGTGTTGGTTAAGGTTTGAAAACCAAAAATTATGTATTGTTCTTAAACAAGTCACTCCCAAAATCATAAGGGCAGCTAAAATTAAGATCTTCAAAGAAAAAGGAAGTGAACAAAGTGGCAGAGCAATGACTGAGTTTCACTGAGAAACTGAGGTCTCCATCAAAGAAATGGAGAATACCTTTAGTCATGAAGTGACTCAGATTATCTCTGTTCCATTAGTCGAATCTACCAGGGAGATTTCACTGAGTAACTAGGGGTATTGGCCTCTGATCAAGGTATACCCTTAACGTCAAATGTGCAAATTATTCCTGTAGCTTTGATCAGAAATAGATATAGTAGTTTATGCTTAGTAACTGGGGGTATCAACCTCTGATCAAGGTATACACCTAATATCAACGGCATAAATGATACTTATCTGTTCAATGAGTTCATGTTTCAGAAATTTATGAATGAAATTGCTGTAACCCTTAGAAACACAAATTTCTTTGAGTGTCAATTGTTTATTCTCAATACAAATTCAGGTGACTTTCTTTACTTTTCACTTTCTCTGAAGTAACTAGGGTCTTGTATCGACCTAGACTATTATGGTCATGTGACTTAAGTTCATTGC
Organism: Amorphophallus konjac; assembly: GCA_022559845.1. Taxonomy (NCBI): domain Eukaryota; kingdom Viridiplantae; phylum Streptophyta; class Magnoliopsida; order Alismatales; family Araceae; genus Amorphophallus; species Amorphophallus konjac. Next base: position 420,320,207 of record CM040122.1, on the reverse strand, counting down.
TATAACTGAAGCATATGTTCCTATCTCAGAAAGCCAGTTCTTTCTCCTCACCTTCTATCACTGTTAAACCTAATTGACATCAAGAAAGCCATTGCTCGATTCATATATTTTAAGGATTGCGTCATAATGTGCTCACATTCTGAACTGCCACATAGAACGTTCCTCCTTATTTGCTGATGGCAAAGGGGGAGAATGTGCAGGGGGAGATGGGATATGGGATAGGAGTCTCATTTAGTGCATACGTCTATCAGTGCATAAGTCTGTACATCTATTAGTGCATAAGTCTGTGCATGCATGAACTGATCTCATGGCATCTATTCATTGTGTTGCCATCATCAAAAAGGGGGAGATTGATGTGCCCCCTGTGCCTTGATGATGTTATATAGTTTTGATGATAGCAACCACTAATGAATCATGTAAGATTAGAATTAGTAAATGTTCTGCATGCTTCATCGTTCTTCATACTTCAGCATATATACTTCATGCATGAAGAGGAAAGGGGGTGTGCGTTGACACAGTATGGGCATTGCATTGACGCAGCTATACGGTGCATTATCTGTTCTCTGCATCAGGTCTATTCTAGTTCATGCATAGCTTGCATTGGTGCATTAATTATAGTTGCACGCCACATAGTCAGTGCATTGACCATCTCTTGCATATCACTGATCGATGCGTGTTTGCATGTGTTAGCCACAGTCAGTGCACTCGTTTGTTTCATGCGTACACTAAGTCTGCACACGGTTGGTTTGATGACTGAGCAAGTCTATACATCCATTAGCTGATGACTGGGCAAGTCTATACATCCATTAGCTGATGACTGAGCAAGTCTATACATCCGTTAGCTCAGCTCGTGGCTTAGTCAGTGCATCCGTGTTCATTGTGCATGTGTGCATCTTTCTCATCAAAGTCTGTACATTCTTTGGTGGCTAGTCTGTACAGCCTCTGTTGTTTCACTCGACCAAGTCAGTACAGCCAGTGTTCTTCATGCATATGCAAAGTCAGTGCATCACGTTGCCTTATGCATACACAAGTACACAAAGTCTGTGCAACCTGTGTTGATACTAGCAATTAAGTTTGTGCATTAATTCATAAGTTTGTACAACCGTTGCTGGTACGAGCGTTTAAGTTCATGCATTATCACACCATCAAGTCTGTACATCATTGTCGCATGCACACTAAGTCCATACACTCCTTGATGGCATGCCTGAGCATTCATCTTCAATGTGCATACTTTCCTATATGCATATCGCATTACAAGCCAGCAAGTCTGTACATCGTCTTGTACATTGCATACAAAGTCTATACATTCTCTGGTGGCATGTCCGTGCATTCACCTTCATTATACATACTTTCTAATATGCATACTGCATTATGTGCATCAAGTATGTACATGCTTAGATCAAATCTCGAACCAACTCTGTGTTCTAACCTTTGCAGGATATCTGCTCAAAGAAATTAAGAAGGGCACGTGATCCAAGAATGAAGGATGTGCCAGGATCGTGACACGTGTAACGCAGTGAGCTGAAATGCTGCCACATGGTCAAGGCGCTCTGGGCGGGAATTGTGGAGGACATACGCCCACCTCTCTGATGCTATAAATAGAAGACTTCTCCATCTGGAGAAATTGATCGTGCAAGAAGATATGTGTGTGCTATTGAGAACATAAGAAAAAGAGAGAGTGCAGCAGAGAAGAAAAGAAACGATCCAGAGAGAAGAGAAAAAGATAGTTGAGTGAGAGGAGTCTGAGAGACTTTCTCTGAATGATTGTTCATCAGTTTCTTGGTTCAGATACCAGAACTGAGATTGCTCATTGTGAGCTACATTCCATTTGAGATTTCTTATTTTTCGTTTGTTTCTATTTTGTTTTCTAAAACCTTATTTTCAAGATGTTAGTCAGCAAAGCTAAGTTGTATTGCTCAGCGGGCAGAGGAGGATTCCTCTGGACGGGTTAAGCTGTAGTCCCCAGCGGTTGGCAAAGCTGTAATGCTCAGCGGTAAAACTGTTAGTCAGCGGTTGTAGGCAAGCTGTGAGGCCCAGCAGTTGAAGCTGTGAATCAGCGGTTGAAGCCACATTCCAGGTTGGAGTGTGGGGTGGACGTAGATCTCGGGGTTGAGATCGAACCACCTTAAAAACTTCATGTCTCCTGTGTGATTGCCGTGCGAATTGTTGTGCATCATGATCATTTCCATTATACGCTGTAGATGCATGCTTAGATCCCTTTAAGTTCAGATCTGCTATAGTTGGATTTCTGTGACTGCTCTTTCTTACATTTCTGCCGTCTAGTAGCAGTTTGTTGTATTTCCGCACTAGAAATTGTTGCAGTAGATTTTATTGGGTGACTGATCTATTCACCCCCCTCTAGATCGTCCATAGACCCTCATCAGCAACTACAAGGTAGGCTGAAACCACCAAAGGAGATCAGGCCGAACCCCAGGTTTGGCCTAGGCTTCAAAGGACCACTCAAGGCGGATTGGAAGCCCCTCACGTGGACCCTATCAAACCACTTCAACAAAGGGCCCGTTATTCAGATGGGGGATTACCCGCAAGAAGCACATGGGGGATCACATGCTGTATATTTGGCTGAAAAATATCCGAGGGTCACCAAAAGAGGAAAGATCAAAGATCCAGAATGCGAATGGGACAAGTGGTTTGATATACGGGATATTTCCGTTGCACTGGAAAGGATGTTCTCGCCTCCACAGCTTGAAGGACTGTCATTGATCTCCGAAATGCCAGAGAATGTCACTACTGTTGCCAAGGTTCCAAACTACCCTCCTCCTCGCCAGAAGGACTCTGTCACCGGCGGATCTTCATCCGTCACCAACATTGCCATCGACGGCTCGTTAGCCGTCGTCTTCTCCATTCACTCACCTCAGCCTTCGCTGATGTCTTCCTCCTGGGCCAGACGGTTGTCTGACGATCTTCCCAGGTCCCCTTCTCTACTTACATACCTACGCGGGTTTCTCAACCCGCGCCAGGTTTTCAATCATGATCTACTCTACGAGCCTCCCAATCCTTTAGCCATAACCACTTTTCTCTCTCCTCCGATTTCTCTTCATTGTTTTGTCATCAAAAATGAAAACGAAAAAAAAACGTCAATTTTCAAACTTCTCAACAACACATCATTGTTGAGGAAACCTCCTACATCTCCTACGAGTGCGTCCCGCCCTGCGGGCCACTCATCCAAGGTCCTATGAGCGACCTTTTCTACCCCTCCTCTGAGGGATCGTTCCCTGTACATTCTTCGGCATCTTCTTTAGGTTCTTCTTCGTCCGTAGGACAACCCAGTCAACCTAGGAATAATGAGTCAAGGGTAGTATCCACAAAGAAATCCAAGGGTAAGCAGATCCCTCGTCGATTCCTTCTGGATTTAGCCACCAGGTGTCAGGCCCTTCTTTCCATCCCCTAGTTGCTAGAGAATCTCATCCAACTACCGAAGATAGAATGTGTGGGCAATTGTGTGATTGATGAAGGATATGGGGTTTATGAAATTATCGATGAAGAATACCCTATTGAAGAAGGGGATGAAGAATATGAGGATGCGGCTGGCGCATACGTTAGTGGAATAAGGAGATTCGACGAGCCGTCAGCCGCCGTAGAAGAGTCCACCAAAGAAGTCAACTTGGGAACTGAGGAAGACCCTAGGATCATCCTCATAAGTGATAATCTACCACCCTCTGAAGAAGAGGCCTTAATTGAAGTTCTCAAGGACTATAAGGACACGTTTGCATGGAGCTACGAGGATATACCGGGCTTGGATTCCACCTTGGTCGAACATCGCTTAACTCTAAAACTAGGGTCCGTCTCGGTAAAACAAAGGTTAAGGCGTTTCCACCCTCAGATGGCTTTAAAAATGAAAGAAGAGGTCGACAAGCTCCACAAAGCTAGGTTCATTAGAGTCGTCCTTTATCCTCAGTGGGTGGCAAATATTGTCCCGGTCATGAAGAAGGATGGAAAAGTCAGGATTTGCATCGACTTCCGGGACCTTAACCGCGCGTGTCCAAAGGATGATTTTCCCTTGCCTCACATTGATGTGTTAATCGATAACACAGCAGGTTATGAGACCCTCTCATTCATGGATGGATTTTCGGGATATAATAAAATTCGTTTGACAGAAGAGGATCAAGAGAAGACGTCATTCACTACACCATGGGGAACATATTGTTACGTGGTCATGCCGTTTGAGTTAAAGAATGCTAGAGTTACTTACCAAAGAGCTATGATGGCCATATTTCATGACAAGATGCATATATATCTGGAGGTGTATGTGGATGATTTATTGGTGAAATCAAGGACCAGGGTGGAACATCCAAGGGTTTTAACTAAGGTCTTGCAGAGATCAAGGGAGTTCCAATTGAAAATGAACCCGAAGAAGTGTGTGTTTGGTATGTCATCGGGTAAATTACTGGGTTTCATTGTGAGTAAAAGGGGGATCGAGATAGATCTCAACAAAGCTAAGGCCATCAGGGACATGCCGCCTCTCAAAAATTTGAGAGAAGTTCGAGGTTTAATCGGGAGGTTGCAATTCATTCGTCGGTTTGTGTCTCAGCACTCACAAAGGTGTAGACCTTTCTATGAGTTGACCAAGTCAGGAGTAGAATTCCATTTGGATGCTAAATGTCAGAAAGCTTTTGAAGGGTTAAAGGAATATTTGGCTAGCCCACCCGTTCTCATTCCACCCAAACTAGAAAAATCTCTGATCCTTTACATCTCAGTCTTGGATGACTCCGTAGGAGCCGTCCTCGCACAAGCTGATGAAGAAGGCAAGGAACGGGTAACCTATTACTTGTCTAAACTTCTCAATCCCTGTGAGCAGAAGTACACAGTAATGGAGAAAATATGTGCTGCCCTCGTTTGAGTAGTGCAGAAATTGAAGCACTACTTCTTGGCTCACGAGGTCCATTTGATTGCTCGCATGAACCCTATCAAGTTCCTTCTGGAGAAATCCGTCCTTACGGATAGGCTAGAACGCTAGCAGAGTTTCCTCTCTCAATTTGACATCACCTATATCCAGCAAAAGGCGATTAAAGGCTATGCCATAGCCGAGCATCTCGCCCACCATCCTCTTCCCAAGTTCGATCCTGTCCAATCAGAGTTTCCAGATGAGGAACTAATGTCCATCACCCAATCTGACGAGCCGATGTGGACATTATATTTTGATGGAGCTCTGAATTCCCAAGGAAAGGGTATTGGCATTGTCCTTCTAACGCCCGAGGGTGTTACCATCCCAGAGGCATTTCATCTCGCGTTCCCAGTCACCAACAACATTGCTGAATACGAGGCTCTTCTAGCTGGTCTGGAACTAGCCCATTCTTTCTATATCACTGAGTTGCGAGTCGTGGGTGACAGTTAACTTGTTCTCCGCCAGGTGCTTACCAAATATCGCACCCTTGATCCCAAGCTCAAGCCCTATCAGGAGTTGGTCTCCGCCTACGCCAAATTGTTCACCAAGCTAATCTTTATCCACGTTCCTCGCGAACAGAACATTCTGGCCGATGCCCTCGCCTCCTTGGTGTCAACTTTCCGATTCCCTCTAGGTGTATGGTTTGAATCCATCAACATCTACAAGCGTCTCGTCCCTGCTGTTCAGGACCCTTACCTTTTAAAGATCAAAGAAAGAGTCATACGGAAGATCCAGGAAGGAGAGATTCTCGAGAAAAGGGACATCATGTTGGCAGAAGTCGAAGAAGAAATGGCTGATGAGGAGAAACCATGTTTCTATGAAATTGTCAAATACTGTAAAGATCAGTCTTACCCTGAAGGAGCCACCACAGAGGATAAGAAAGCCATAAGAAGGGTGGCCCAGAAATACACATTGGTTGGAGGTCTACTCTATAGGAGGAGCCTTACCGGAGTTCTTTTAAGGTGTCTTGATGACGATGAGGTCTGGAAATGCGTAGAAGAGGCACACTCAGGTGTATGCGGTGGTCATGTAAATAGCCAAATGCTCGCTAAGAAGATCATTAGGCAAGGCTTTTACTGGCCCACTATGGACGAGGATTGTGCTATTTATGTCCATAGGTGTGTCAAGTGCCAACTTCACACCGACAAGATTCATTCACCATCTTCCTCACTTCATCTAATATCCTCCCCGTGACCTTTCTCCATGTGGGCATTCGACATCATTGGTCCCCTAGGTGATCCCAATTCCCTCACCGAGCAGAAATCTTTCATCCTCACTGCGACGGAATACTTCACCAAATGGGCCGAAGCCGAGGCTTACGCGAAAATCAAGGCGTCAACAGTCTGCAAGTTCATCATGAAGAACATCCTCACCAGGTTCGGCGTCCCAAGCACAATCGTCACCGACAATGGGTCACAGTTCATTTCTCAGGACCTTCAGGACCTCTGCAAAAGGTACGCAATTGCATTGCATCATTCGTCACCTTATTACCCACAAGGTAATGGTCAAGCAGATGCCACCAACAAAACACTGATCAAGATCATAAAGAAAACATGCGAGTCTAGTAAGTTTTCAGACTGGCCAGAAAAGCTGATCGAAGCTCTATGGGCCTATCGCACTTCAATTCGTACCCCCACCGGACAGACTCCGTTTGCCCTTACTTATGGTATGAAAGCGGTAGTCCCGTACGAGACTCTGATCCCTTCTCTCAGAGTACAATTGGATGAGGAATTTCCCCTCGATGAACATCGTAATTCACTCCTTGCCCAGTTGGAACTCTTAGATGAGAAGCGACTGGCCGCTGCCGAGCATGCGCGTGTGTATCAAAATAGACTCGCTCGCTTTTACCAAAAGAAGGTCATTGAGAGAAAATTCAAAATTGGCGAGATGGTCGTGAAGAGAATTTTTGTCAAACCTAGAGGGCCGCGTTCTAAACTTCAACCCAATTGGGAAGGACCGTACGTGATTCAGACTGTGCATCCCGGTAACGCCTACAAGCTAGTCAATGCTGAAGGGACCGAGTTATCCCACCCCTGGAATGGGCTTTATCTTAAAAAGTACTACCCTTAGCATAGTGTCAAAACGTCAAAAAAAATGAAAAGCAAGAAAACATCAAAAAAATCAAAATAATAAAAACAATAAAAATATGTATATACAACAACAAAATCAAAAAAATATAAAAAAAAGAAAAGAGAAAAAATATATAAAATTCAAAATACCGATGCCTGGGAGTTACCATGGAGTTAAGTCATTGCATCCAACCTCCATATTAGGATAGGGCCCATTAAGGTTTGGTAGGCATCGAGTCTTGGTCTGCCAGAACCGTGGAGATCCATGTTCGGCCACATCGGCCTATGTTCGCTCAAAGGAAGCCAACATGTACACACTCATGTGTTTTATCTAAAAAATTTGGTAGCATCCCCTACGGTGGGGCCGCACCCAGAAGACCTCCAGAAGCGGTAATCTTTATTCTCTTCTCTTCGACCAAATGAGACAGCCGGCGCCCTTAAAACGCTGAGCATAAGAAACCAAAACTCAAACCCCTTAAGGCGAGAGTAGGATCCATTTCCTCGAGCATCGGTTAGAGCACGAGAAGAGGGCAGTGTCCCCGCAGGCATGTGACAGGGAGCCCACAACGTCAAACGACTATATCTCCCTCGCAAAAAAGAAGTACAAAATCAAAATCAAAAGAAAAGTCTGGTCGTGACCGTGCCTGATACGACAAATGAAACCCCTCAAGGTAAAAATCTAAATCCACAAAAGGGGCCATGGAATGTAAATGCTCGAGATTTGGTCCGAAGTTGTCCAAAAGGGAAGAGTTAAATGGGCCCTTATTGACTCGCCGGGTTAACGATTTTATCGGTCCTCTCAGGAGGTTTATCCCCTACACTCTTCTTTCTTCCTTTAAAGATGAAAGCTCGATGGAGTGTCTGAACGGTGAAACCCGCCAAGGTCTGCGACCTTATTTTAACATGCGCGTGTGGTTGTCTACTTCGAAGAGCAAAAGCTATCGCTGCGAAGGAGTCTCTGTGTTTCTGGCTGGTCAAGACCCTTGTCTACCACCTTGATGTCTTCTTATTTAACCTTGGGCTTAGGCCAATGCAAGCGCGTCACCTCGGGGTGCGACGGCGTCTGATTCCGGGTCAGCGTCGCACAGTTGGTCGTTAGGGTTCCAGGGTGTTCCATCATATACCATCTAGAGTTGTAAGGAAATAGACCCAGGGTCGGGCAAATCATTTACCTCGAACACTTTTTGGGTGAATCCCTGTGGTCGGAAGCGACTGGGAGCCTAAGCATGGCATGACGGCATTGTCATCAGGGTAAGTCTTAGCCGTCGGGATTATCATTCGAGGGGTCTAGAGGCCCAAATCAACCTAGATGTGCACTTAGGATACCTGGGAGGTTAGTAAGAAACCCATGTTCTCATGTAGGTTAGATGACATTCGGGTGCTTACTGGGCGTTAGCAACAAAAAAAATGATAAACAACAAAAAGAGGAAAATGTAGATATTTGCAAAAAAATAAAAAAAATTAGTATAATGACAAAAAAAAACAGAAAAAAAGTATAAAAAGAAAGAAAATAAGTCATCTCGCATGATTGCATTTGTATGCAGTATTTCACTTTTAAATCTCGCTTGCATTCGTGTGCTTGTCTGCCGCATTCATCATCATCACATCTTTCCCTTGCCTTCATTAATAAAGGCTTGGCCCCTTAACCCGTTATCAAGGACAGTTAAAATAAACATATGTTTATTGAGCAAGGGGCCAAGTCAGAGCAGAAATTCTGACTTGTTTGTTTCAGTGATGTGTGTAGAGATTCAAGGCAGTAAGAATGAGATGAAAACCAACAAAACCGAACCTTTTATTCCATTCTAAAATAAGAAGTTGTACATTAAGTCCCGCATTCTCTCCCTGCATTACTTGTCCCGCCACTCTCCGGGCAAAATACTCTCAAATGTGCTACCCAACTACGAAAAGCAGTACTTCTACCGTTCTGTACTTCTCTTCCTATTCCCGCACCCCGGCGTTGATCTGTGGGCGCAGCAAAGAAGCTACTAACACGAAAGCCACGCTCTCGTGCTCTTCGGTAGCGCTCCTCACCATCTCTCAGCCATTGTTCAGCAAGGCCAATGCTGGTTCGGAGTTCGAACAGATGGGCCTCCATGGCCCTTCGTTCCTCCCTTTCAACCAATCTGTCGGCTCTCTCTCTTTCTCTATCCCTTTCTTTCTCTGCCCGTTCTCTCTCATGGTCTTCCCTCTCCAGCTGAAGGGTGATCCTCAGCTCCATGACACCTCTAGAAGAGTCATCGTCAGGACGACGCCGCAGTTCCTTCTCCAGCTCTGCTATTCTGGCCTCCCTCTGCGCAGCATGGGCAAGCGCCTCTTGCGTCTCCTTTTCCTGCCAGACGTACCATCTCAGATATGCGGCAAGGCATAAATAAGGAGAACTCAACACTGAAACTCTTACATGTATAGAGAGCATTCCTTCTGCCTCCGCGGCACGCTGTGTAGCACGAGCAAGTTGCTCGTGAAGCAAGTCAAGTTCTGAGGTAGGGATCCACAAGTTGGAAGAGACGCCACCTGCTCCCATCGCTGATGAAGCCGCATCTATCTGGGCGCGCTATAACCACATGGGATGATAATTAGCGGCCGAACACCATGAATCTAGGGTCATAATTAGGAGTGTGCAACGTACATACACATACCGAAGCACTCAGGGCTCCACGGGTGTCACCCAATTACTGCTCTGTCTCTGCCAGGCCAGATCGCAAGTTCGCTATCATGGTATCACGGACATCCTGCAGCCATAAGAGGCAGCATTTTCAAAAAAAAACAACAACCAAAAAAAAAGAGAAAAGAAGAAAAGAGGGGAAAAGGGAGACCTACCTCCACAAGTCCCTGGGGTTGGAGCCGCTTTGCGTACATTATCTTATACAGACGCAGGTAGTCTTCACTATCCTGCGCATGCGATTCCACGATCGTGCCACCCCGTTGCCAGTCTTCATACTGTTCGGAGAATCGCACACGCCAATCAATGCAGGTTGCCGGTCCCCGTGTCTTTCTCCCGACGCGAGGTGGCGCAGTCGTATCTACCCATTCCTGGGCTAGCCCTAGGGTTCTCATAACCAATCGTAGCCGAAGCGGCTCGATTTCATTCAGGCAGTACATCCAAAGATCTCGTCCGAACCGGGCACGACTTGTTAAAACCCATGGTTGGTCGGCATCGACCATGCCTGAGTAGGGTCTCCAGTTTACCTAGGTTAGGTTGTACATACCCATTTAACTGGTCAGAACCAAATAAAAATGAAAAAGAAAAAATCCCACCATCGCTGCAGGGAACTCCTGTAGCTCACGCCTTAGCACCATCAGTTGGTAGGTTAGAGGTGCTGCACTTATGATGGGTTGCCACCGCCTGGCTAACGGCACCATCACTGGTCGCCAATGTCGAGCTCTCCCCATTGGGAGGTAATAATAGCTCCACAGCTGCATTAGCATATGCCATCAGTACCTTAAATAGACTATTACAAAAAACAAACAAAAAAATAAAAATAAAATAAAACCAAAAATACCTGGATAAATGGTGTGAAGTCACTCACAGTCATCTCACGGTCTGCCTCTTAGGACAGACTGGTAAACAGGTGCGCCAGCATGGCAGCTCCCCAGGCATACTGTCCTACTCTTTCGATGTCTGATAGCAGCTCCAGGAAACGACAATGGATACTGTATCCTTTCGAGCTCAGTATCAATCTTCCCAGTAAGAAGAGGAGAAATCTCCTCAAATCCATGTTGGATCTCTCCCAATTGCCAAAATCTGTGCAGTACACAGCACGGCACCCCCTTTCCATCCTTTCCATGAATTCTTCCACTGACTCATCGTCCCGTCGACGAGTATCAGTAAGCCCTAACGCCTCCATAAGGGACGCCCTGGCTACCGACCTGTTCTTCCGACCATCTAGGTCCAACCCCAGTAGCTTATGGGCGCCTTCTCGGTAGTCCGCATAGGTGACTCCGGTCACTGCCTCGCCATCCACCTTGAGGCTCGTGATTCGGACCACATCTTCCAGACTGGGCACCATGTGCCCCCAGGGCATCAAGAATGCCTGACTCATTGGGTCCCATCTTTCACGCAAGACTTGGATGAGGACCGGGTCGAGCTTGATCGGCTCGATCCGGAGAAAAGCATCAAATCCCATCACGTCTAGCCTGGCCTTCTGAAAATCTGGGAGACCCCTGTATGCTGCCACTACTAACTCCCATGAAATGTGTGATTTCATCACACTCTGCGCATGCACACGGAATGGAGAAGGGTTTTGTCAAAGGAAAGAAAGAAGGAAAGAAAGGAAGAAATGTAGAATGAGAAAGAGGGGCAGGAAAGCTCAGCTTACGAGTTGCGATTGGGTCTTCTCGCTGAAGTGCCATTCAAGGTCCGAGAGTTTCCTGGAACTGCTACTGCTGGACCTGCTTCTCTTCGAGGGGTGGGAAGATTCGCCCTCCATCCAGACCTCAGAATTCCGAGTTCCTCCTCTCCCGTGGGAACTTGTACTCTTCGAGTTAGCTCTCAATGTCCCTGGGAGAACAAAAGAGGCAGGTGTTTATAGAAATGGAAGGGAGTGCGAGCCGAAGCTACCTCCATCACCTTTAATGATAGCCCTCGCAATAGGGCGCCTGCCCTGCGGACCCATGTGTCACTTCACCGCTCACGTAGGGTGAGTGATTGGACGGTGTAATATGACGACGTCCCCCTATGCTGTCTAGGGATGCCCTATCATGCCATGGAGGTCGTCCGCATAGTTTGAAAGATCGTCTAGGAGAAGGGGCCAGAGCCGTCATTATTGGCTTTGACGACAGATTCCCGTGAGAAAATGGTCACAGCAAGACGCGATTCTCCGTTTAGGGCGGAGTGTCGGCAGACACATCACATGAGAACAGTGCAAATGAGAAGAAGCGTAGGGAAGAAGGAACGCACAAGAGAATAAACAAGCAGCAGAAAATCAAATCACTCCATTCATAAGTCTACATAAGTTGTCTTAAACATCACAATCATAGAGAGGAGGCGGGTCCACTGGCTCGCCAACTCTCGCCATTATCTTCATACTCGTCCCTCTAGGCGTCCCTCTCCTCTCCCCTGAGGCAAGGGTCCCTCAGGGACCTTCTAGGGTCCCGTACAGCAGCACTCGCCTCGCCTCGTGGCGCCTGCTCAGCAGCGGCGACCCATTTATGCTCCCCTGGCGTAGCAAAGAAGCCACCCATATGGAGCTGACCGGACTGGCAGAGTCGCGCCCCGAATTCTCGTGCCCTCTCATAGCTTGCCTCCATGCTCTCTAGCCTCTGTCCCATACCTCGAAGGCCTAGCTGGAGCTCCCTCACCTGGGCCTCCATGGCTCTTCTGTCCTCTCTCTCCTTCTCCCTCTCTAGCCTTTCTCTTTCCGCCTCTCTCTTGGCCACCTGGAGAAACACCCTCAACTCTAGGATGTCCGGATGTGGCCTCTCCTCACTGTGACGCCGCAGCTCCGCTACAGTCACTACCCAGGCATCACGCTCCTCTTCAGCCCGGGCCGCGCGGGCCATCGCACCGGCAAGTTGCTCTCGGAGGGAGGCAATCTCAAGAAAAGGGGCATAGGAGCTGGAAGATGCGCCGCCAGCCATTCCTGCCATCGCTGCCTGCTGGGCACGCTGGAACAAACATAACAGCCATCGGCTAAGTTCTAAAAAAAAATGCTTTACCAGGATCGCTAGTTCCTGTTGAGTGACGGTCAGCTGCCGCCTAGCCTCTGCTAGTTGGGCACGCAAGCCACTGATGTCGCGTGCATCCCCGGATTGGAGAGGTACCACATGACTCTCCCTCCGCTGCCTCAGGAAGTCGGTGCTGTCCTGCACCAGTACGCTCCCTTGCTGTCCAGGGAGGCGTATGCGCCAGTCCTCGAGCTTCGTATTGCCGCGACTCTCCTTCCTAACACGGCTCGGCTCATCAGCACTCGCCCATTCATCGGCCAAACCCGGGGTCCTTGCCATGCCCTACATCAAGAAAGGACGGTCTTACGTCAAACAACGAGAACGCGTCTCCTGTCAAGGACGCGTCCATCATTCAAATGCAACACTCGCCGAACCCTTTTCCCCTCTCACATGGCTCGCTCCAAACTCAAAAGGAAGTCGAAGAGGAGGAGATCGAAGGACCTACCATGCCGTGTTCACCTCCCTCCGTGCCATCGGGCCCCTCGGGCCCCTTAAGTGCCCGAAGGGGCCCTTCCTCTTCCATGGACGCCTCTCTGTGGTCTTGCGCGTCCCTCCTCGGGCGAGGAGTTCCTCGCCCCTCTCTCCCGAAACTCCATCGATCGAGAGTGGAAGAAGACGAAGATAGGCGAGCAAATCTCGACGGGAGGCGGGCTCGTTTGCGGGCAAGGCACGGAAGAAGAAGGGCCGCCTGACACTTTAAATTTGAATTTGAAAGTTAAGACGCGTCCTCGCGCCTAGACGCGCCCAAAAGAGAAAAGAAACAGGATCCCTCCGTGCAAGACGTAATTCCCTACTTTTCAGGGTAAGATCTCGTGAAACGTGCCTCGAAAGGACAGGTGCAAGAAAAGAAGCGTGGGAAAGGGAAAGTGCACACAACAAAAGGAACCATTTCATAAGCAAATGGGCAGTCGTACATCATAAAGTGAGGAAGGTAGGGTGTACAAGCAACTCTCTAACTCTCACTACCACCCTCCTGATCATCTCTCTCCTCCCTCCTCTAACGGGAGTCCCTAGGGGGCCTCCGCGAACTCTGAGGCGGTGCTCGCCTCGCCCTGTGGTGCCACGCCGGCCTCAAAGGCACGACGCCGCTCCTCCGCCGAGGAGACCAAGAAGCTACCTACAGAGAACGAACCAGACTGACGAAGTCGCGCCCCGCGCTCCTTCGCCCTCTGGTACCGCTCCTCGCCCTCCCGTAGCCTCCCCTCCGCTGTACCAAGACTCACTCGGAGCTCCATTATCTGGGACTCTAAGGCCCTCCTCTCCTCCCTCTCTCTCTCCCTCTCCATCCTCTCTCTCACTGCCTCTCTCCTCGACACCTCGAGGGCAATCCGCAGCTCCAGCACGTCGCGAGGAAGCTCCTCAGCCTCCCGTCGTCGCTCCTCCTCTAGCTCCGCTATCCGGGCGTCACGCTCTGCGCCCAGGCGTCGCGCTCCTGCTCGGCACGGACTACACGAGCCAGGGCATCCCGGATCTCCGCAACCTGTCAAAGCCCACATGACCCGTAAAAGATCGATGAAGGAAGAAGAGCAACTGGAAAGAGAGCCGGGGTCAAGCAAGCACTCACTCGAGCCGCACGGTCGCGCTCGGCCTCCTCAGCCCAGGCCACCGCATGCGCCAGCTACTCCTGGAAGGAAGACACCTCCGGAGAGGGCCCCACGAACTGGAACCCGTTCCACCAGCCATCCCGGCTGCCGCGGCCTTATGGGCCCGTTGAAACACAAGAGCAAACGGCAATCAGAGGCTAAGCATCGAAAATCCAGGTCACAAAAAAAATGCATCATACATTGCATAGACTCACCAGGATCTCCAACTCCTGTCGGATGGCCGCCAACTGCTGCCTGGCATCTGCCAGCTGGGCCCGCAGGTCGGCAATGATGTTATCACGAGCATCCTGCATTGCACATAGGATAGTGTCACATGCATATGCATATAGGAAAAGAAAAATCATCATCTCACACTTACCCCTGCCGCCCCACCGAGGTGTAGACGCTCCCCGTACGTGACCCAGTACCGTCTCAGGTAGTCGGTGCTGTCTGGTACATGGGACACCACTGAGACTCCGCCCTACTGCTAGTCCTGGTACTGTGCAGGGAAGCGCGTACGCCAGTCGACGATCTTTGCCTTGCCCCGGGTCTTCCGCCCGACATGGCCCGGCTCATCTACGTCGACCCACTCCTGGGCTAGCCCCAACGTCCTCATGACCAGCCTGAGCCACAGCGGCTCAATCTCGTTCAGGCAATGGACCCACACGTCCCGCCCGAAACGAGGACGACCCGCTACGACCCAAGGCTGGCCAGCATCGGCCATGCCCAGGTAGGGCCTCCACACCACCTGCATCGCCATACATGCATCATATTAGTTGTCATTTTACTCAATTGAGTCACATAAAAACAAAAATAATCATACGCATCATACCATAGCCTCGGGGTACTCGGTCAGCTCCCGTCGAAGCGACGCCAGCTGGTAGCCGTGTGGTGCCGCAACCATGACCGGCCTCCATCGCCGCGCCAGGGGCACGGCTCTCTTGTTCCCCTGCCTGGCTCTCCCCATCGGGAAGTAGTAGTAGCTCCACACCTGCATCCATCATGCATCATTAGCACAAGTAATGTCATAACTACAAGAACATGTATAAACAAAATGTTTACCTGGAGAAAAGGTGCGAAACCGCTGACTATCGTCTCCCTCTTTAAAGTCTGGGAGAGATCGGCGATCAAGTGGGCGAGTAGGGCTGCTCCCCACGCATAGTCCCCCACTCGGTCCAGGTCCGCCAGGATCCCAAGGAAGCGGCAATGGATACCGTCCCCCTTCGTCCCCAGTAGAAGGCGGCCCAGGAAGAAGAAGAGGAACCTCCGGAGGTCTAGATCCACCAGCTCCCGCTCGCTCGGGTCCTGGGTGAAAGCTGCGCGGGCGTCTCCCTCCAGTCGTGCCAAAAACTCTGCCCCAGTCTCGCTAACCCGCTGGCGCGGGTCAACGAATTCGAGCACCTCCATAATCTCTACCCGGCCGACTACCCTGCTGTCTCTGTTGGTCGCGCTCGTCTCCAGCCACAGCAGGTCCAGGGCGCTCTCTCTGTAGTCGGGGTAGGTGACCCCGCTGACTGCCTCTCCGTCCAATCGTAGCCCGGTGATCCGAGCTACGTCCTCCAATGTCGGCACCATGTGCCCCCAAGGCATCAGGAACGCCCGACTCGGCACGTGCCACCGCTCCCTCAACGCCTGGATAAGAGGAAGGTCAAGCCGGAAGGGCTCGATCCTCGGGAAGGCTCCAAAACCCATGGCGTCCTCCCGCGCCCTCTGGAAGTCCGGTAGCCCCCGATACGCTGCTACCACTAGTGACCAGCTGATCCGGCTCTTCATCACGCCCTGCACCACAAATCAAACAAAAAAAAGGAACATATCAGGGTCATGAATAATAAACAACAACACTGTACATAATATTTATTTATTTATTTATCTTCTTTTTATTTTAAAAAATAATAATAATATATATTTATTTAAAGGCGTCCAGCCCACTCAACCATCTCAGTCTGCTGCGCCACGACACTCAACATCTAAGGCATACACAGGTTTGCGGAGCACCTTGCGGGAGTGAGACGCGATGTTCGTGCATGCGACTGAGTTCTAGGAGATGTCTGACATTCCTTCGGACACAGTTACATGATAGATACGGTTCTCGTAGCACACCCAGAACATCTTCTTCTACGTCCCGGGTACCCCCACCACGAGTACAAGGCGGAGCAGGATCTTCCTCCACGTCCAGAGTTCGAGCAGCACCAGCAC
This sequence comes from Amorphophallus konjac, assembly GCA_022559845.1. Taxonomy (NCBI): domain Eukaryota; kingdom Viridiplantae; phylum Streptophyta; class Magnoliopsida; order Alismatales; family Araceae; genus Amorphophallus; species Amorphophallus konjac. The sequence goes on along the minus strand of CM040122.1, from coordinate 420,303,792 downwards.
CAGCACCAGTCGCACATGATAGAATTGAAGCTATAGATGTAGTGAGGACTTTTTATATAGATTTTCATGTACCCTCCACCGCAGTACACGACCCATCATTTGTGCAGATGGTTACATATTTTCAGTCCCACCCACATGTACCTCCACCCACTAGGATAGAGTTAGATTATACAGGTGATCAGTCTCATGTATCTGATGATGAGTTTTGGGATTCAAACTTCACTGATGACGAGGATTAGTGAGTTTTGGGATTCGAGCTTCACTGATGACGAGGATTAGTGAGTTTTGGGATTCGGGCTTCACAGATGAGGAGGATGAGTGAGTTTTGAGATTCGGGCTTCACATACGAGGAGGATGAGTAAGTTTTTATACTTTATATTTCATGAATGAATCTCATTATTATGTCACTGTTTACTTTAACATATTTAGTAATTTAAATAAATTTTTTATGTATTATATATAATAGGATGTTTAATTAAGCGGTGTAATATGTTATTTTTATATAATTAATTATGTGTAATTTAGTATGGATCTATTATCATAAAAAAAACTCTACATTCTAATATTTTTAAATATATATATAACATTTAATCTTTAAATAAAATTTTATTAAAAATTTTAAAAAAAAATTAAAAAATCACGCGCCGAGAGCCCGAGAGGACGGACCGGGTCGCTGTCCGACCCGACTCGACCCGTCCCGCGCCGAGACCGGGTCGACCGGGTTGACAAACCCTGATCTGACCTGACTCAAGCGATGGACGAGATGATCGAGTCATGAGTCGTGATCGGAACGTTTTATTATTTTAATATTATATTATATATATATTATATTTATTTTATTTTATTTTATTATTTTATATATATTATACATATACAAAAAATTAATATAAAGTGAAAGATCTAGACAGATGAGACTGACCTGACCTATCGGAATGATCGAGACGGCCAACCCTGTTTTAGATAAGCCATAAGAATAGTAGTCTGTCGACGTTGTCTGCAGTTCTACCCGCCTTATCCCTTCGCTGACCGCAGCCAGCGAGTCTACTGACTGTTCAAGCTGACAACCCAATCGCCAGCAAGGAACCACCGATCTCAACTCCAGAGACACATCTATTCCCCACTCCTGCTGCGATGAGGGCGGTGGTCATCACGAGCCCCGGCGGGCCGGACGTACTGCAGGCCCTGGAGGTGGAAGACCCTGCCGTCGCGGAAGGCGAAGTCTTGATCCGGGTGGCCGCCGCCGGGGTCAACCGTGCCGACACCATCCAGCGGAAGGGCTCCCACCCGCCGCCACCGGGCGCCAGCTCGTACCCCGGCATCGAGTGCGCCGGCGTGGTCGAGGCCGTCGGGGAGGGCGTCCACCGCTGGAAGGTGGGCGATCAGGTGGGTCTTTTCAATGAGGCAACGCGAAGAGAACTCTGTGGCAGTTTCGGATGTGATCCTTTTGCTGTTGTACGGAGGGAGGTCATCGGATGGTTCTTCTCCCTTGCGTTTGTAGGTGTGTGCTCTGATAGCGGGAGGTGGGTACGCGGAGAAGGTGGCTGTGTTGGCGGGGCAGGTCCTCCCTGTACCCCCGGAATCTCCTTGGAGGAGGCCGCCAGTCTTCCGGAAGTGGCCTGCACCGTCTGGTCTACTGTTTTCATGACGAGTCGCCTCTCACCGGGGGAGTCTTTCCTGGTTGGTATTCTATATGAGTTGCCTCAACCATCTTCTTTAGTGCTGCATAAATGCCAAAAATGCAAATTTTGGACATGGGTTTGCTTGCTTATTAGTTTCCTTTTACTTGTTTACGACAAAATCTTTCTCCAAGGTCCATGGTGGCTCTAGTGGAATTGGGACATTTGCGATACAGATTGCCAAGCACCTTGGAGCGAGGGTGTTTACAACTGCAGGTTGGTGCTGCAATTTTACTGGAAATTCTTTAGCAGCGCTGTTTTCTTAAATTAAAATCATTGATTGTCTTGGGTATGGCGTAGTTGTCTTTAATACTAAAAATGAGGTGTTCGCCTGCGCATCAGGGAGTGCGGAGAAGCTGGACGTCTGCAAGAGTCTCGGTGCAGACGTGTGCATCAATTACAAGACAGAGGACTTCGGGGCACGGGTAAAGGAACAAACTGGTGGGAAAGGTGCAGAATTTTCTCTCTCTCTCTCTCTCTCTCTCCGGATCACTTGTGGTTGCAGGCTATTGCTGTAATCGAAACATTGTTTGGGTTCCTGGGTCCTGCAGGGAGCTTTGAAAATCTCGTCTCCTCTCCCTTCTTTTGCTAGGTGTTGATGTTATTCTTGATAATATTGGTGGCTCCTACCTCCAAAGGAACATCGAAAGCTTGAACGTCGATGGCAGGTTGTTCATCATCGGCTTCGAAGGAGGCACAGTTACGCAAGTGAATCTTGGGCCCCTGCTCGCTAGGCGTCTCACTGTCCAAGGTAAACACCTCATGTCATACTACTATACTAGTGTGCGGGGTTCGCTGTCTCATTGTGAGAGTGGCATGATGTTAGCAAGAAGATGCAGATTGCTAGCAGTCGGCATCGTATGATTTATGTATCGAGCTACCCAGAACCAAGTGTAAAAATAGGTGGGCAAATTTCAAAATGGACTGGGAATGATGTTCCAGATTCATGGTCGCAAAATCTTCTTCCAGTGCATCCGTGCTGAAGGCTAATATGGAATCCCGCCACATTCCTTCTCAACTTCCTGTACCAGGAGTAGATAGCTGTTTTACTTGGACTCCAGGGGACGTGTGTTGTCATTTTGATGCATGTATGTATGTAAGCTCTAATAACGGAACTTCGTCTGTCCGTGCAGCTGCCGGGCTGCGGAGCCGAAGCATCGAAGACAAAGCCAGGATCGTTGCAGAGGTGGAGAAGCATGTGTGGCCGGCTATTGCTGCAGGAAAAGTGAAGCCCGTGATTTACAAGTCCTTTCCTCTTCTGAAGCTGCAGATGCTCACCGGCTTATGGAAAGCAGTGCACATATCGGCAAGATACTGCTAGTTCCATGAATCTGTGGCAGTCACATACAACACAAGTGTGTTTGCGTGGAGCTCAATTAACTTCAGGTTATTACATGGCGTTCAAACAGAGGTGAGATCTCATGGTTAAACCTAGCCTCTTGGTTCTTCCGTCATGAGGGTACGGTGTGTGTATGTTTCATGACTTTGGTCAGTGAATTTTAAATGCTTCCCGAAATTCCATGTTCTAACAAAGACAAAGGAAACTTTTACACTTGTGGTAAGTGGGTCAACCGATCTGTTTCTATTTCATGGAACGAATTTATCTCAAGACAATGAGTTTGTTTGTTAGTCATGATTCATAATAATAAAGAGCTCTTTGGAACCCTCGGGGAGCAGGTTCAATATTTGGGGTGTGGATATGAACTATCCATGGCTCCAGCTATGTTGTTGTGTGGGTGGAGTTCTATGTTTGTCGTACTGTATGTACGACTATACGGGATAACGGAAGTTTCCATCTTCTTGATTAAAAAAAAGAAAGTTTGCTTGTTGATTGTAAGATGTATTGATTCTACCCCCCAGGTGGGAGCATAGATTTCGGGTGAACTCTCAACTGTCTCGGGATATGATCAGATTAATCTGGAGAGTAAATCCTTCTTTTAACCAAAAGATAAAATAAAAGTTAATCCTAGACTAAATATGAACTAATGTGGGTAAATTCTTCAATTAAGTAGGTGTTCAGATTTTATTATTGCTTGGTCACCTGCCAGGCGAGAGTCTCCTTCCATTGACGAGTAATACTTGCTGCTCGGGCTACTTGCATGCCCATGGGTGTGCAGTAAACTTTTAAAGAAGGGATTTTTACAAGTAAATCATTATTGGAAGTAAATTTATAAAAAAATATTTTTATAAATATATTAACAAATATATTATTACGTAAAATTAAATAATGTATAAATGTCATTGTCGTGACTACACATTACCACTCGTCAACTTAGTCATAGTTAACTTTAAGTAGAATTGAAAAAGTGTCAAATTACCCTCGATTTGGGAAAAAAACCTGCAACAGCCCTTGCACCTCCCCCGTGCGACAACAGACTTCCCTCTTCTCCTTAACCTACCATAGCCCCCCACCCTTGCATTGTTGTCGGAGGCCCCCCTCCCCTTGCCGTCGTACCCCCTTCCCATCCGCTATGTCGTTGGAACCCCCTCCCTCTTGATTGTCGAAACTCCCCTCCTCCTCCCCCTACCCTGTCAAACCTAACTCCCTCCCTCTTAGTTGTCGGACCTCCCTCCTCCTGCAATGTCGTACCAAATCTGCTCCTCGTTGGATGTCGGAGACCCCTCCCCCTTAGTTGTCGTAACCCCCTTCCCCCTTGCCCTGCCCTGCTGGACCCCCTCCCGCGTACGCTACAATCTCTCTCTCCCTCTCTCTCTCTCTCTCTCTCTCACCCACACACACACACCCACACACTCACATCTCCAGTCTCGTCGCCAGATGGAGCCCCCTTCGAGGGAGCTGGAGCCCCTCCTCCATCTCCTTCTCCACCAGCTCCCGCTACCACGTGCTGTTGTCGAACCCCCCTCCCCCTATGTTGTCTCCCGTTCAGGAATGGGGGGTGCTCTGGGCTATGGAGAAGCGGCACTCATCGCCTATGAGGCACCAGTTGAAGTCGTGGAAGTTCTTGCGGCGGTCTGGGATGGAGATGCGGGCAGGGGCTTGGCAGGGCAACAGGGAGGAGTTCAGCGGAAGGTCATAGGTGCATCGACACAGGCAACGGGTGGTAGGGCAGTAGTGAGGAGTTTGGCAGAAGATCATAGGTGCATCAATCAAATAGCTGGATGTTGGGCCTCCGGTTTTGTAACTTGGGCCAACTGCGGTCGATCTCCACGATCTTGGCGTTGTCATCGAAGCCATTGACAGCATGGTCCATGGACTGCAATAGCCACCGACTATGGAAGGAGCCCGCATATTAACTTCTAGTCTCGTCAAACTGTTCCTAGAGATGGACATGACGGGGGTCATGAGAGATCTCTAACACATGGAGCTGATCATATCAAGAAGAAGGGAGGCCACACAGATTCTTTAGCAAAGACCTCCGTGACTAGACCTCGAGATGGAACCTGGTCAGGTCACGGACAGAGATGTTGTTAGACCTCAGGATGGACCTCTGCTTCTCCATAGTTGTCGGACTCCTCTCTCTCTCTCTCTCTCTCTCTCTCTCTCTCTCTCTCTCTCTCTCTCTCTCTCTCTCTCTCTCTCTCTCTCTCTCTCTCTCTCTCTCTCTCTCTCTCTCTCTCTCTCTCTCTCTCTCTCTCTCTCTCTCTCTGTGTGTGTGTGTGTGTGTGTGTGTGTGTGTACCCTCTCATTCCCTCACGGCCATCCAGGGTGCTATCATCCTGGAGAAGTTGCCCTCACTAGAGTCGCCCTCCTCACCGACGTCTAAAGCGGCTGGTGCCCTCCTCACCTGAGTCACCCTCCTCACCGATGAAGCCCACCTCTCTCTCTCTCTCTCTCTCTCTCTCTCTCTCTCTCTCTCTCTCTCTCTCACCAAAGGTATTCAAAGGTATTTAGGTCATTTAACGCCCAACTAACAGAATATTGACATCTTTTTTCAAGCATTCGCTCTTCTGTCGATGAAACTTAACTACGACGATATTTATGTACTATTTGATTTTACGTAATGGTATGTGAGGAGGGAAAATTTCTCTAGGCCCATTAAGACCCACTATCAACGGGTCCACAATCTAAGAATGTCACCAACCGAGGCCCACTTAGGATTGACCCAACTTACAAGCACATGTTCCACTCATGATCGTGTCCCACGTTCCTACCGGATAGCCATTACCATAATAATGGCGGACATTATCCCAAGCAACGACTAGGCAGAGGGTTATCACCCACGTCTCCGTGTTATTCCCCATCTGCTCCGCCCCTTTGTCTCTCACGCAATGGGCAAGGGAGTAACCGGTGGAGAGGGGAAGATTTGTGGCCCAATATTTATACGGCCCCACCAAGGTCTACGCGGCCCAATAAGTGATAGCTCCAGTAAGGCCCACTTACTACGGGACCCCGGTTAAGTGGACCACCATGGCCCACCGAGCCTTGGCTAGGTAGCCCGAACAAAGGCCACCTCAATGCTCGGGAAAAGTCCAATATGCGACTAAATCGAGCCATCTGAAGGTGGATGGATGCTCCCTCAAGGGGTGCCCAACCCTCGGACTCCCTACGTAGGTAGGAGATATCCCTTATCTCTTATGGATCAGCCCGTCATTAAGACTCATCAATGAGTCAGGACGAATTCCTTGCAGCTGGACACTTATCCCTCATTATCCCAGCGGATGTTACGCTATCCCCATAGAGTTGGAAGCCCAAGAGGATAAGGGAATGGCAAGAGTCCCTGAACGGTAAGAGTTCTTAATGTGGACATAACATCACCCCAGACTCTCACCTTCCCCTACTCAAGAAAGGGAGCAGACATCTATATAAACCCAAGAAACCCCTCCGGAAAGGTAAGCCAAATTCTAACCACTTCAACCGGTAAAGAGTAATCTTGTGTCCTACACCTCTCTTGCCTCATCTTCGCACATTGCTCATACCTTTTGCTGACTTAAGTATCGGAGAGTTTTTCCCGAGATCACAATCCCAGGCCCCCCGATCGCTTCTTTCATTTTATAGAACTCTGTTCTGAGGTGACTACGACTCACGATTGCCTTAGATCCGACGATTCACAATTTCGCACGAGATCTCACCTCTTCAACCGGGAACTCCACGATTATACAACCCAGTAACTCCACTCTCCGTTGAGTCAGGAAGTAGGTGAAACGTACGAGCTCCACCATGATCTTATAAGGCCCTGGATAGACTTTCACAGAGATGGTACACAATACTTAGTCACAGAGGCCACTCCTACCATGTACCCTCATCTCTCATAACTCTTCAACTCTCGTCTAAGCACTCACCTCTACCATCGGACGCTATGTCCGATGCTCTTAGATCTCTTTGTCTCCTTTCAAGCACTTGTTCCCTTCTCTCGAGCACTCTGCTGACTTAAATATCAGAGGGTTATTCCCTAAGATCGCATTCAGGACTCCTTCTGATGTGTCGTTCATTAATTATAAATTTTCACGAGACGGTTGATCCCTCTCCCAACAAACAAATCATAAAAAATGACACAAGATGTGAGATATCAAATTTATGCCTCTACGTTATGATTGCTAATGCATTTTTAAGAATAATCTTTTTTACAAGTTCACTTCTTATAGTGATTTATTTACAAAATTCTCCTTAAAACAGTATCCCTACCTCTTGACCCATCCAACCTACACTTCCATGCAAGGAGTGCCTCGATTGGATGACTCAAAATATTCAAAAAAACAAAGAATAATAATTTATGATTTTAAATTATTATTTTAGAAATCTTTTGCCATCCAATCCAGACATGTACGTGTCGTGTGAAGATGTGTATATCATATGGGGTCCAAAGGTCGAGATAATTATTTTTTTAAAAGTAATTACTGTACATGCGTTAAAGAAAGTAATTGCTGTACACGCTCTATGTAATTACTCCGGATGTGGCGCAAATATTAATTTTTATGGTGAGTCACTCCCACGTCCACCACCAGCAGCCCAAGCGTCGCAAAAGGGATACATGAAGTCGTGAATTTCCTACTGGGGGAACTGCTCATCGGAAGGAATTTAACTAATTAAAACGTTGAAAGCGCGTTGATTTGTATGCTAACGTTCTTTTGGTTAGGAGGAAAAAAACGATACATGATTTATATCGGTATTTACACATTTGAAATAATGGAGTATTTCCAGTATATTTCATCGGTCCACGAGAAATGTGACCGTTAGATGATAATAATCCTTATTCTAACTTCCGAACCATTGGATTATATTTTCTACTTTCCACATTATCCAAAGTTCATCATCCCTAATTAGAGTGCATAACTATGGGATGTGCCATATTCAATTAATTTTGTCACGTACAAAGGGCTCTAACACGAGGTGCCCAATTTAACGCGGTAACTCTCGTTAACTAATAAAAGGGCCGCCTATTTATCATTATGGGTGACTTTGGTATGGAGTTAGGTTAAAGATGGATTAAGTCAACCTGATTAAAGTAATTCGGAATTAACTTATTTTTGATTTGGTAGGAGGACAGTTAATCTGAGAGTAAAGATGTAAGCTAACCTAATTTTAATCTAGTATAATTGAGTAAATAATAGGTTAACCTAGTAAGAATGAGAGAGAGAAATAGTATTTATTATGAGAGAGAGACACACATTTAATTGAACATTTATTGAGATAGAAGGTTAACTCACCTTAACCCACCCTTAAGTGTGAGTTTCAAAATTCAGAAATATCCCTAAGTTAACCCTTAACTTAATCAGACTAACACTAACTCCTTATCAAAGTACAAAAAAATTTATCTCAGAGTTAACTTAAAACTAACCCCGAGATAAATCAATACTATATGAATAACCTAGGTTGTGGGTAAACCAGCAACCAAACTCTACAAACCCAAAGGAAAGGCTGCCATTTCCATCAAATGTTCTCTTACTCAAGGTCTTATATTATCCACAACTACAGAATACAGATCCAGCTTTAGCCTGGATTCTTGATTATCTATATAATAGAGTCCGCTCCTCTTGGGAGTATCTGCTCTTATGTTATGTCCTAATTACGTTTCCGTTCTTAAACATCGGAAAATTAATTAATCATATGACGTGACGTCGGAGTAGGGTCAGAAAAGAACGAGGGATCCGTGGAACCCGGGAGGCTTCAATTTTGAAATGCTACGCGGTTAAGTGTACCGTGTCCGGGGATTAAACTCGAAGCGCTCTCTCACTCCCTTCCCCACCCGCCTGCCACCTCCCCTCCCCTCCCCAATCAACCGTTTCTGCTCTCAGAAAACCCTAATCGAAGTCCCGCCGGGCGCCCCTTACCCGTCGACCCATGTCGCCGGAGGCCGCCCCCGCGCCCCCACGCCGCTCCCTCCGCGCCGCCGCCGGTGCCGCCGCCGCCAAGAAGTCCCGCACCTATGACGAGGCCGCCCTAGACGACCTCCTCTCCGAGCACCCCGTCCACCCCAACCGCCGCCGCCGCAACCGCACCCTCGCGGAGAGGGAGAGGGAGACCGAGACGGAGGCCATGATCGCCCTCTCCCTGGGGTTCCCCATCGACGCTCTCCTCGACGAGGAGCTCCGCGTCGGCAACCTCCCCAACCCCGCCGCCCAGAACGATTACATCGTCCTCCGCAACCACATCCTCGCCCGGTGGCGCGCCGACGTCCGCTCCTACCTCACCAAGTCCCGCGTCAGGGAGACCGTGAGCGCCGAATACGAGGGGCTTATGTGCAGGGCGTACGACTTCCTCCTCGAGCAGGGGTACATCAATTTCGGGGTCTCCCCGGCGGTCCGATCGCGCTTCCCGGACGAGCAGACCTGCGGGTCGGTCATCGTGGTGGGTGCAGGGCTCGCGGGGCTCGCGGCGGCGGGGCAGCTGCTCGGGTTCGGCTTCAAAGTTCTGGTCTTGGAGGGGAGGGACAGACCCGGCGGCAGGGTCTACACGCAGAAGATGGCGGGCCCAGATGGAACCGCCGTGGCCGTCGACCTTGGCGGTAGCGTCATCACGGGCATCCACGCGAACCCGCTGGGAGTGCTGGCGAGGCAACTGGGGTTGCCGCTGCACAACATCCGGTGGGAGAACTGCCCGCTCTACAGACCTGACGGCAGCCCCGTGGATCCAAGATTGGACCTTGGGGTGGACGCCGTGTTCAACAAGCTCTTGGAGAAGGCGTCTCAGCTGAGGGAGATGATGGGAGAGTCCGCCAACGACATCTCGCTGGGTTCGGCAATGGAGACTTTGAAGGCATTGTACGGCGTTGCCAAGAGCCGCGAGGAAAGGGATCTCCTTGACTGGCATTTCGCTAATTTGGAGTACGCCAACGCCGGCTGCCTCTCAGATCTCTCGGTCGCCTATTGGGACCAGGACGACCCCTACGAGATGGGCGGCGACCACTGCTTCCTCGCCGGAGGGAACTGGAGATTGATCAACGCCCTGTGCAGAGACGTGCCCATCCTGTATGGCAAGACGGTGTCGTGCATCAGGTACGGAGACTCCGGGGTGGAGGTCGTGGCCAGAGACCAAGTGTTCCAGGCGGACATGGTGCTCTGCACGGTGCCGCTGGGGGTGTTGAAGAACGGGAGCATAAGATTCGAGCCTGCACTGCCCGCGCGGAAGCTGGAGGCCATCAGGAGACTGGGTTTTGGGTTGCTGAACAAGGTCGCCATGGTCTTCCCCTACGTCTTCTGGGGTGAAGATACGGACACGTTTGGTTGCTTGAACAGGGACAGGCGCAAGCGCGGGGAGTTCTTCCTGTTCTACTGCTATCACACGGTGGCCGGGGGCCCCGTTGTTATCGCTCTCGTGGCCGGTGAGGCGGCGCTGAGCTTTGAGGAGACTGATCCAGTCCTCATGCTTCATCGCGTTCTTACTGTCCTCAGAGGTAATCCTTTGTGTGTGTAGATGCTAGATACAGGGTACACCCCTCGGCTTCTCTAGTGGATGCGTTCTGACTGCTTACAAAGGCGTCTAACTTGGGATGCGATGTGATCTGTGACACAGGCATCTACTCTCCGAAGGGTGTTGTTGTTCCGGATCCTATTCAAACAGCCTGCACCAGATGGGGTAGCGACCCCCACTGCCTTGGTTCTTACTCCCACATCAGGGTGGGCTCTTCGGGCAGGGATTATGATGTTGTAGCAGAAAACGTGGGAGGAGGGCTTCTGTTCTTCGCCGGCGAGGCCACGAGTAGGCAGTACCCGGCCACAATGCACGGTGCTTTCCTCAGCGGATTGAGGGAGGCTGCCAACATTTTATCTGCTTCAAGAGCCAGAGCTGCGGAGCAGATGGAGATAAAGAAGTGCCTGCAGAAGGGTGTCAAGCTCTGTAACAGCATCCTGGTGGACTTGTTCAGCAAGCCCGACCTATCGTTTGGTGACTTCTCATTTGTGTTTGATCCTCCGCTGACGGATGACCCGAAGGCCATGGGGCTCATGAGGATCAGCTTCTGGTTGGCCACTGGTGAACCTCAGCAGCAAATGTCTGGCCCTGGACCAGAAGAAACAGACCAAACCTCACACCCATCGGGCCAGCAATTGGAAGCAGTGCATCTATACACTATCTTATCCCGAGAGCAAGCGTATCATCTCCAGCTGGTGAGTGGGGCGGATGCATGCAAATTGGCCTTGCTATGCAGAAATTTCAGCTTGAAACTCATGGGACACAGTAGTCTATGTGCCTTGGGGAGTTCCCTGATCATAAGCATTGCCAACGCTCGTAAAGGTAGGCGCAGGCGCCGGGCTACTGATGCAGTGAACGGTGCTAGTTATTAGATGACTCTAGATTTAACTTGTTTTTGATGAACCTTGTTGTTGTTGTTGTTGTTATTCCGGCCCGATGCTTCAAAAAGCATGGCAGCTGAGGCTGGCTTGTCCAGATGTATACATTATATGATATGAATCCCCCCCCCCCTTCATGGGTGGAGGCGGTAATCACTCCCTCTGTGTCTGGTGCTGCAGTCACCAGGTCATGTATATTGTAGCAGGAGCTGCAACTTTGTTTGGAGGGGTGGTTGCATTTGTAAAACAATGTCCATATCTCCAGCGCAGCTGGATGGATAGCCCATGTAACTGATTGATTCTTTTGTCAATTTTTGTATGAATCTGGCCATGCCAAAATTTGATCTTTGAAGCATGAATCTATTAATTAGCTGACTTTAGTCCACTTTCTCTCTTGGGAGTTTTTTTTTTGCTGTGTTTTTTTGGAAACAATTTGGAGGGAAGGTGTTGTTTCAAAATCCCTAGAAGCGTCCCATTTTTCTCTGTGGTTCTTTCTAAGCTCTGAAATTCTCTCGTTTCAAAATATGACGTGCAGGTGTATTTTGGGGAAAATGTTTATGAGGAATCGGGGAGATTTCAACTCGTAATCCATCGCTATTCCAAACAAAGCTGAGGGCGCATTTGGGAACACATCCAACTTCGCCAATGTCATAAAAATCCTCCCGTCATACGGAGTTTTGATTAACCAGAGATTTGCCATCCTTAAAAATAATCAGAAGCTCCTTTACACCTGCTTCGACGGATTTACGAGCGGAGCACATTTTTGTCTCTACAGTTTCTCTTCTCAGGATTTTTTTTCAGTGCAAAAATAGAGACAGCTGTTAGGACGTTCGGTAACACTTACAATCTTACGGAGAATTTCAACGACTGAAATCTCCACTGGGTGCGTTATCAAACACTCACTAATAAGCCTCCCAGAAGGAGTAACTGTTGGCACAACATCAGACAGAGTATGCTGATGGAATGTTCTGAAAAAGCTGTCCTCACTGCTCACAGTACTCCCACATTTCTTTGTTCTTACGCTCGGACTCGGAGACTCTGACACATGTGATACCGTAAGAAGATTTTTTAATAGATAAATGTTTGTTACCCGTGCAGTATATCTCATTGGCTCACGTAGACAGTATATGGATTCCACTTCTCGTCAATTTTATGCATATTCTTAATAATGAGATTTGTAATATTTTAAAAGTGTCAAATAATTATATAAAGATGACAAATAACTAATTAAGAGTCAAAAATAATCAACTCTAGTTAATTTTTAGGTATTTTTTAGATGACGAATAAAATTTTTAAAATTATTTAAAAATAAAAAATAATTATCTAAAGATGACAACTATCTAAAAATGACAAATAATTAACTCCCGTCAATTTTCACACATCCTCGAGACCACAAATAAAATTTTGAATAATATTTAAAGATGAGAAATATATGTTTAAGGATAAAAAATAATTACCTAAAAATGACAAAAGTGACAAAAAAGTGATAATATATTTAAATATTTAAAAAATATTTACAATTTTTAATTGGTGAAACTTACGTGCCGACGACGGATAGTTAGCATTTCTCTTTTCAACAAGGGTAACTTCCAACCGGATGCCACAACAGAGAGCCCGATTTCTGTCTGCTCTGTGAATCCGGAATCAAGAATCCAAACGGGTCAACCGGGAGGAGTGTAGTAAACGGAGCATCTTGTCACCCGTCCCCCGAACCGTGTACCGAAAGAAAGTCCGCTCCGGAGACCACACAAGATCATCGATATCAACGACGTCAATTCAATCTCATATCCCATCTGGGCTCCAACTAATGAGATCAGATCATCACGGTAAGTTGGGGGGGCATGGGGGCGTGCAGTCGCCGGGTCCCGCCCGTGTTCGAATGAAAAACTACACTCCCCTCCCCTCGGTGTGAACTTATCACCTCCCGCGTGCGTGTTCCGTACCCTTCGCCACATTGCAACCACCCGACTTGATAGTGGGTTGTGCGGGGAAACACAATCCGCCGTACCCATAATCCGAACTCGATCACCACAATCCGCCGTACCCATCGGGTAGGCACCACAGGGAGTCTCTCTCACGCAGAAAATCTGATAATTCCATCTGTCAATACATCCATCAGATTTTTTCTCTCTCTCTTTTTTTTAGGGAAGGGAGAAAAAAGAGGACGACAGAAAACGAACTCATCAACCCGCAGATGCCTTGGGAACGATTTCCTTTCGTCCAAACCAACCATTTGCCACTGCCTCTGCCTCTGCAAACAAATCCTGTTTTCCAACGGAATCACTTCAGCAAATTACAACTAGAATTGTAATCAAGAAAATTGTTTCTTAGTTCCAAACTTGACAATTTGAACGAGGAACCAGACCCATCGTCAGGTCGCACGAGAAAAAAAGTTCAAATGAAGAATGCTGTCAACGGAGGAGGTGCATCAATATATATATATGTATATGAATGGGAGAAACCAATGCCAATGCCAATGCCGGTGCCCCTACAAGTACAAGGAAAAGAATGATAGATTGTCTTTTACCACTCGACCTGCAGACCTCGTAGACGATTAATTTAATTTAATTAGTTGAATTAAAAGGAGCAAGGTTGGCCCCTCCCTCCAGCTGCTACAAGCTTATTTGGCATTGCGCGTGAAGTCGACACAGGTCTGGCAGCTGCAATCCGAGAACCGGCAGAGGTCGCATCCGAAGCAGACGCACGCGGTGCACCCACTGCAGAGCGGCGACCGCGTGCACCCACGGAAGTTCTTGCGGCTGGCACGCTCCTCGTCGTCATCACAGGTGACCCTGGCAGGCATACAAACAACAACAACGTGCCATCACCAAGTCATGACAAAAGGGAGAGAACAAGCACCACCCACACTTGGTAATCATGTCTTAATTCGCCGACGTTTGAACAGGTAATAAATGCTTAATTAACAAAGCCCTTTCCACTGCATATGCTGCCTCGTGCACTTTCTATGCAACCAAAACCACACACTGCCAACTTCGAATGAATGATGTCCTGCCTGTGGCAAAGACTAAACACAGACGGTTTGATCCATAATAGTAGTAGCCACCTCCACAAGATATTACGCAAAACTTTTGAGGAAACAAGCAAAGGTAAATATGTAAATGTACCCGAAGCTTTCATGGCTGCATAAACAAAAATGAATGCCCTGAGAATAGGTTGCAAGCAGTTGAAAGGTAACATGACATCCTCCCTTGTCCAAAGCTTTTTATATTGGAAAGACTAGGATGCATATTCTCAGATAAGGAAAAAGATCCCATTCCCTTGTCCTTATAATTTTACATCATCATCGGCGTCATCGTTATTGCCTTATCCTATTATTGGAGTCGACTACATGAATCATGAATTCCGTCAAAGAATTCTTATTCGTATTTAAACTCAAGAAGTCAATATCACTTCTAATAACATCACACCATCTCATTTTAGACCTTCCACGAACTCTTTTACTAACACTAAGTAAGATTTAGTCACATCTTTTAACTTATGCTGAGTTAGGGTGACGGTGCATATGTCCAAACCATCTAAACTTACTTTTCTTAATTTTTTTTCAAAGTGGCTTATTTTCTCTTATTTTATCATCAATTGAAGCTACACACAAGTCCTCACGGATGCATTCATTCTTAATCTTATGTTTTTTAGTCATACCACACATCTATCTCAACATCCTTATCTCCGTCACACACATTTTATGAATATGTTCTTTTTTTACTACCCAACACTCAGTACCATATAACAAAACCAATCTCACAGTTGTTCTCAAAAATTTCTCTTCAAGTTTCACAGGTATACGACGATTACAAAAGACTCCTGACGCGCTTCTCCATTTTAACCAACATGCCTTAATCATGTCTGCAACATCATCATATATCTCTCCATTCTCTCGAACAATAAAACCTAGGTACCGAAAACTACTATTTTTAGGGATACTTTGTCCATCAATTATAACTATGTCTTCCTGTGCCACTCACCCATTATTAAAATTACAGTGCATAAACTTTGACCTACTCCTACTAATTCTAAAATATTTAGACTTAAAGACATGTCTCCAATGTCCTAACTTAGCACTTAAACCATCAATACTCATCAATTAAAACAATATCATCAGCAAATAACATACAATAAAAAATATCATCATATAATTATTTTGTTACTTCATCCACAACTAAGATAAAGGGGTATGAACCTAATCATTTGTCCTTTTTTCTTTAAGAATATGATATGTACGTATTTAATAGAATAAATAAATGTATGGGAACTGTTGATCAAGTTGAGCACTAAGAGATAATTTGGTGAATTTAATAGGGAAAAGGAGTCCCTAAAGGACGTTGATGTGGTTAAGGAGATGTTAGTGATAGGATTCTTACTAACTTATAGGTTATTGCTGAAGAGAGACTCGAATTTTTTCCGTCCCTGTAGGTTAATGGTCAATACTAAGCCCTTATCCTTTTACCTCCATTATAAATGAAGTGACAAAATATATACATGATTATATTCTTAGGTATATGCTATTTGCAGACCACATTATTTTAATTATGAGGATGCAAATTGTTTAAACAATAACTTGGAATGGTGAAGGGATCTTTTGGGATCCACAGGTTTTAGAATTAGCCAAACTGAATCAGACATATGAAATGCATTTTCAGTAATATAAGGGTAAACCAGAAGGATTTGATTATGATTGATGGTATAGTTATTCCAAAAAATAACAAGTTCCATTCTTTAGGATCTACTACGTCCTCATAAAGTTCAATGGGAAAGCTCTATAGAGATGGGACTGTTGAGCTGCAAACTGAGGAAAAAGCACATGCATAGCTGTGCTGCAGAAATAAGGGTGTTGGACGTGCTGAAAAACTAGGAAGATTCAATATGAATATCTATGTGGAGATGTAGGTGTAACTCATTGAGATTTAGCTTAGGGAAATAGGCTTTAGATAATTTGGGGAAATAGAAGGTAGAAACGTAGGGAAGGCTTAAGGTTAGATGAATGAACGTAAGGACTTATCCTCCCTAAGTTTAGAAATAATAAATACGGTATAGGATAGATGAAAATGGCAGCATTGCATCCATATAGTCGACCCTAAATAAATGGGTAAGGCTTATATGATGACATCCATATAGTCGACCCTAAATAAATGGGTAAGGCTTATATGATGACGATGACGATCTTTTGGGATGTACAAACCCTATACGATGATTGGAAAAAGTTGGGTAGTGCTTGTGTACCGGATTCCATCAAGACTTAAGGGTACCGGTACACATGGAAAAGTATAAGAAGAAGGATAGGCATTTTATTTTCAGGATAAGGATAGAGCTACTGTTCAACCACCATGTAACTCTCTGCATCCACAACTTATGGTAAAGACATTTTTACAGCTATTACACTCAAAAGTTGCATAACAAAGAGATTCTTCTACAGTATAGCACAAGATCATTATAATGATTCAAAGACAGATGGTATGAGACTGAGTATCTTAGGTAAAAAGACCTGAAAATTCACATCTCACAAAAGCTAAGTAGTCCAGAATTTAATCCCCATTCCTAGACAATCTAGCAAACCTCTTTTTCACAAGAATTTATCAATCAGTGACTTATGGTGATTGCTAGCTCTAACTATTCCGATCAGGCTAGATACTGTCAATCTGGAATTCACAAAAGGGTGTGCAAGTATGAATAGATTGCACCAAAAATATGAAAGGAAAAGGATCAGCTGGCAAGTTTGATGGAACCTTCCATAAAAGCTGGGTAGTCGACAACCTGAGAAACAAAATGTTAAATTAAATGCCAACTTCATTCATCCAACAGAAAGTCATGGGCTAATACAGTGGGCATGAGAGGTTGTTCACTTGGGAAACAACCAAGAGATTAAGATTCATAGCCTGCACTTAATCTACAGCACCGGACCTCACAAATCAGATGAATCGTTAACCTTCTGATGACTAGCAATCAAGTGAACATTGTAATCCATAGCACTACACACGACATCCTAAATCTAGGACCAGGACAGGATGAAGAAGCAACAGAAACCAAGCAAAACGAGCCCCCAGCATGCAAACCACGCAAGACTAGAACTGGAATTCGGGTCAGGTTGGCCGAGGTTTGGGTCAACCTAATCCAACCCAATAAGCAAATCTGCCAACGTCCAACATGAACCCACCCCCATCACAGCTCTAACTTGTTCCCCTTCACCCTGTACCCGACTCCCAACTAAATGCTTCATCAACCCAATCTGATCCTAGCCACAGGTAGAAGAACTTAACCAAACTTGCATGACTCTAATATGAGGAATATTCATCATATAATACACATTATTTAAATTTAAACAAAAGGGCTATGTTGACATGAGCAAACCCGATATAAGACTTGCTCAAGTTGTAGCAAGGGCTCAACCTCAAACCTGTCCCAATCTACTGCTAGATGGAATCAACCTGACCTGACTTTTGGATGACATATCTGGTTTAGGGTGGCCCACCCAAAACCAGGTCTCCATTTAAGAACCAGAGGCGTAGCTCACAACAACCTACATCGTAGCCCAAAGAAGATACACCAACCCAGGTCTCTTAAATGGTAAATTTTCACTTTTAGACCCCTCCATGTCAACTCCCCAGCACCACAGGATGTCTTCTCAGAAGTTTCTGTGGAAATGTCACATGCAGAACCATCCACCAGAACTTCTGTCAGCATTCACCATCTGCTCCAAAAACTGTGACATGTCCCCAGTGGCTGGTTGCAACATACGTGTGCCTATGAATCTTTTGTATAGGGAAAAGGAAGAGAAGACGGGTAAATCTTCCTAACAGATTACTTCAATATGTGCAGCCAAATCATCTTAAATGCCTTAAAGCCAGCTTCCAAGGACATTATCAAAAGAGTTTCTCGTAAAGGAAAAATGAAACTTCACAAGACACATTTTCACTTGAACCATGGACTGCTCAGGAGACAGTACAACAAAAAGGAAAGATAATGAAATAAATGACACTTATTACGAAGATAATTTAAAATAACCTTCAAAAAAGGGAATAATAGGTGATAAGTGCATGTTATCCCACGTAAGAATGCTGACTCCTAACCACCCCTCCTATGCAAAATATTCAACATAACAGGAAAATACTTTTTAATGCAGGACTCATTATGAGCAGTAAAACAAAGCTAAATCAAGTAAAAGTTTAGTTAGTATGACTGTCTTTCATTAATATAAATTGTCCAAAAATAAACATCCATTTTAAGAGATACCTCAACATTTTCCATTTTGGGATTGTACATGATTTTTGCAATCCTTTTAAGTGGAAATAAACAAATACAGACTTTTTTGTTTCATTATGACAGTCATAAATCAACATGATGCAATGGTTTTCTAGATCTGTAGTATCAGCCATGTTAGCATTACTATATATATATATAGAATTAAAACTTGAAATACATTAAAGATGATCAGGGGGGAGCAACCTTAGATCTTGTGCAACATAAATCACCACAAATACAATCTTCTTACATATTACTTACCAGAGGTTGTATAGCAAATGAAAGGCAGAATTACCTGTTAAAAGGCATATCAGAGCATTTCCAATTCAAATTAGCCAATGCATCATGATAAATACGGCATTCCTCTTTAGTCCTAAGTCTAAATCGGCGCTCCTTCTTACATCTTGTACAGCAGATAAACTCATCCCGATGAATTGGTCGTCCATTGTGCCCCTTATGAGAGCTATTTGCCGACTTTGAAACTTGATTGTGGTATTTAAGCAAAGCTGTTTTTGACAATGCAACCTTCTCTCCTTTGACAATGACCCAAACATTGCTCTTCCATTTCCCAGCAGTCTCTCTCCCCGAATGTTTCTCAAATGCAGCTGGGCTCAACTTATCTAATCATGTTCAAAAAGCAACAACCATTGACAATCAGAAGAGCACCAATTCGGAAGTAGCTGAATTTGCATATGTTTTAATGGAAACCAAAAGATTTAGCTGAGACAATGTCCTGACTAGAAAGTCAAAATGCATTAGCAAAAGAATAGTTGAATCAGTTCATTCCCTTAAAAAAAAGAAACAAAAACAAAAATGACAGTATACAAGTCAACCTCATCAGAAAAATACCAAAACACATTTTTGCCTTTCAGTCTTTCTGATAAGAAACAAATGCAATATGTCAATATGCATAACACCGACGAAATCCAGAGTAGATCTGGAACCTATAGAAAGGATTTATACCCTTCAGGACTGCTTCATGACATCCAATATTGTATCTGTTTATAATAAGTTTTTTCTGGAAGGTAGTATTTATAATAAGAATTAATATTTTGATCTCTAGTTCAATGGAGATTATAACATTAAGTTCTTTTTTTGAATCCAAATGGATTTAGATTAATCAAACTGCCGGGAAATGGATTAGGAAAGCAAATCTTTCCTTTAATGCATCTGTAGGCACATCCATCAATTGAAAAGAAACATACAAATGGAAGGCTGTCTGTATAGAAAAGAGAGCCTCATAGGGGCAGCCACAATTCATCAGACGAACACTATCTTATTCCAGCATACTAGCCCCAACTCACTACCATACTGAATATTGCACAGAAAAACAACATTCTTTTCTGTTAAGCATATATAGCACATCCTTGATCCACACAGTCATTATTTCTGTTGAAATACCAGCAGCATTAGAGTCATTTTTAAAGGTCAAATTTCTTGGGAAAAAACTCATAAGAAATGACAAAGAAAAACATCCTTGGAACTACATATGCATTCAACAATTTTCATGTATAAAGAACTTCATTTTCCAGTACTTTACATTTCCCCCAGAACATTATTTTGTTAGCTATCTAGTCTGAAGGTTGAAGGGAAAAAACTTTAAGCAGAATGATGGAAATCCTTTCCTTTATATCCTGATATCAGGAAGTAGAAATGTAACCACAATGGCAAAAATCTTCTCCAACTGATCTATGTAAGGAAGATCATTTCTTAGTGTCTCTTTCAAGGCTGTTCTCTTTTATACTAATGGAAGGTAGTTAATATTAACTACTTGGGGGCATCCCTTCAAATGTAATGCAAATTAGGCTAACAATGCTAGGAGTCTACCCTGCTTGATTCCACATATAGATGAAGGAAATATGAAAAGGATTCTGGAGCAGGAATCATGGCATGTAAGGCTACAAGAATTCTGGTTCCACTTCAGTCTTGGAAGGAATTACATGATTCAGCTTGCAATGGATTTCTGACAGTTCAACAAAGAAATTAAGAACTTGTAAGAAAGATGAAAAAAAGCCTGAATTCAGTCACTTTGAGATTACTTACAGCTCAGTTTAAGGCCTTCATCCAGTTTTATCTTGATTCCTACTGGAATCCAAAACTTAAAAAACTAAACCAGTCATATCCAGTTTCAGACAGGCCACCCTTGTGTCCATTTTATCCCAAGTGGCGGGGTTAACCAAATTGTAAACTGAATAATCTAGGTAATTCAGCAGCAGGCAAGGCTGAGAATTCATAGACTTTAGATTGGGAAAATCTTAAACTAAAGAAACCAAATAAACTTCAACAGCCGGCAAAGGCAAGCAAGAAGTCATACACATTGTTAGCTCCACATATCATGAATAGCAGAAAAGTTTCTGCACCGACACTTGTCATTGTACGTGGTGAATTCATGCTAAGAACTCTCAATACACATTAGATTTCTCTTTAACGCCTGAAATGACAACCATCAAATTTCATGCACGCTACCTAGATTCCCATCATATGCTTTAGAAAAATTCCCGACCTCCATCATAAGTTTCAGAGAGAGATTCCACCAGAGTCAACCACAAACTGCATCAGCGACATGAAAATCACAGCTGATAGAAGTGCATCCCGCCCCCACCCCACCACTAAATATTAGTGAAATAGGCATCACATCATCTTCAGAACAAAGGAAGAAACATGTTTAACTAGTTCCAAGGGGTAACCAACTTCAGAACATGCAAACAAAAGAACAATTACCATATTGAAGGAAGACATACCAGAGACTAGAGGACACATAAACAGCAATTAGTATCCTCCTCCAAAATGGCAAGCGAAATCAAATGTAGATTTTACGACGGTAAAGAATACTTTCAAGTTGAGGAGCCAAGAAGATACTCCAAGTGATAAGAAACGAATTGCAGATATGAGGATCGGTTAAAAAAAATGATCTCAGAACAAAAAGGGATATGTCTGCATCAGTAACCAGTGAACAGACAAAGCATCTCATAGAACATTGGCCTGCGCTGAAAACTGCAGAAGAATAAAGCAGGAGATGCTAAAAGTGAATCCAACATGGAATTATCAGAACATTGTGAGGTCGAGCACACAATGCAACAAGTACATCTTGATTGTGGTGCCAGCATCCCCATACCATAAGAACAGTGCCCTATTTGTCAAAGCCTAGTTTAGAATAGGCGTTAGCAACCTGTTGCTGGGTTAAAAGTCTGGTTTCAGAACATGGAACTGACTAAAATAAAAGCTAGGACCATTTCAAGACGGGAAAGAATCAGAAAACAGAGAAAGACACCGAATACGCACCGAGTGGTTCTTGCTGCACACTGGTGAACCATCGAATCCAAATGCATTTCTACTGTGCAAAAAGAAGAGCCAATTTGAATCCAAAAGGCTAAGGCTACAGTTATTCAGACGACCAAGCCAATCAAAAAGGACAGGTACGTGTCACAATCGGAGGGAAAAGAAGGCTGAGAGAATGAAAACACTTTAGCATTGTGGAACCAGTCGACAGTCAAACGATCTCGTAGACAAGAACAGCTGGGAGATCGAAGAAAGAATGTGTAAACAGATATAGAAGGCAACCTGGGAAGTTCGGCCCCCCCAAAACTGGACGGCAATGAAGATCTGATATCTAGAGTTCACTCCCAATATTTGCGCGACGTCAAGCGCGCACAATGCAGTGACTACATAGCCATGATTGAAATGGCGCAGAACCATTGCAGCCACACAAACCTTCATACCCACCCTCCTGCATATATAGTCCTAATACATCCCATGAGAGTTGAGATACAAAGACATACACCAACTAGCCGGAAGCGAATAGGTTGACAGAGTTGACTGTGTTGCACGCCACACAAGGAAGTATATTATTGCATGGCTACCACAGAGATGGGATTATGAAAAGAAAAACACATCATAGGTCACGGGGTACCATCAAACGCCAAGCATGCATGTCAAGAACCCAGCGCGAGCGACAAAAACCAGATAGCCCAGATGCACTGCCCAGAGCATCAACAAGATTTTATGCGTGTATCGACACCAAGCACACCACAAGCAGAAGCCGGCCGGAAAGCAAGAATGCCACATAGCATACAGCGATGGAAGAACGGATCGGGTCGAAAACCCACCTTCCTGGCAGCCCGGAGTGCAGTCGCAGGTGATCACCAGGTTCCCCGACTCGAAGATCCTCAGCCTCCCGACGGCGTCACCGTAGCGCCTGCTTGTGCACCCGCAGGTCACCTCGATGTAGTCGCCGCCCAGCTTAAGCCCGCTTATCTCGCTTAATTCCTCCTCCGTGAACACCACGACACCGCCGCCCTTGGACGCCATCTCGATCTCCGCAGTCCGCAGCCGAGAAAAGGACCTGGATTTCCTCAGAGGGGCACGGCACGTAGGGAATCGCAGAGACACGTCGGAGGAATCTCGCCCCAGGGAGGCCCCCAACCTCCCCCTTCTTGTGGTGCGGGAGCCGCGAGAAAACGATGAGTCACGAGGAGAGTAGGAGCTCGAACACCGCGAATGCTCCACCCGAGGAGACGACGCAAATGGAATAGAGGGGGCGGAAAAAGGGGGATCCTTTATGGGGATATCGCCAAAGACGACATCGCGTTGAGATGACCGGGAGTGCGGGCGCCGTCCCCGCCAAAGGCGCCGCCTTTCCGGGCGACGTTTTCACACGACCGACTGGGCGAGTGGGGAGGAGGGAGCCCGAAAGGCCTCAGAAAGAGCAAGTATCGGCAGCGTGTCAGCACCCAGAAGTCGAGAAGGCCGTGCCGGCCGTCAAGCAAGCGCCTCCCTTCCGCCTGTCCTACACACCACCCCCACCCCTCTCCATCAGCCGCGTGCGTCTTCCTTCTCTTCCGTGCTCCTTCCTCCTCCTCCTCCTCGAGAAATGACCCACGACGACAACCACAACCCCCCCCCCTCCCCGGGGGGGTTGTGATATCTAACCCGAAGAATCCGCTGGAGAGCCGGGGCGGGGGGGGGGAGAACTGGGTGGGGGAGAGGGCAAGGTGGACTCGCTCGCTCGAGAGAAGAAAAAGCCATGGAGCGGGGGGAGGGGGGGCCCAAAATGACCGTATATTAAGAGAGCTGGTCAGGACGAAGATGTGGATGTCTGCGCTGGTCTGGGCTCTGTGCATGACATGACATATTGATGGATGGAAACAACAAACAATACTGACGCTGAACAGTCGAGCCAGCCAGCGGGAGAGAGAGAGAGAGGGAGACGCGTGTACACGTGACCAACAAGAACGTGGAACGGGTAACAAAAAAGTTCTCCGTTCGAGTTCGAAAAATGGTAGCTACTTCTTTGAACGGGTCGAAAATGTACTATTATTGATTTATGTCGCTGACACGTGAATGTCATTCATTAAATTTTTTAATAGTTTTAAATAATTATATATATATATATATATATATAATCTAATTATTATTTTTATTCATATATTTATCATCTTTAGATAATTATTTTTCACCTTTAGAAAATTATTTATCATCCTTAAATAATATTAGAAGTCTCGTTCGTCATCTCAAAAATATACGAAAATTGATAGAAGT
Source organism: Amorphophallus konjac (assembly GCA_022559845.1). Classification (NCBI taxonomy): domain Eukaryota; kingdom Viridiplantae; phylum Streptophyta; class Magnoliopsida; order Alismatales; family Araceae; genus Amorphophallus; species Amorphophallus konjac. Next base: position 420,279,637 of record CM040122.1, on the reverse strand, counting down.
TAACTATTTATCATAGTTATTTGTCATCTTACATAATTATTTTTTAACTTTATATAATAATTTTACATCATTAAATAGTATTAGAATACTCATTTGTCATCCATAGAATGCACGAAAATTGATAGAAATTGACTATTTGTTACTCTTATATAATTATTTATCACCATTTGATAATTATTTATTACCCTTAAATAACTATTTATCACTCTTAAATAATATTAGAAGTCTCGTTCATCGTATTGAGAATGCACAAAAATTAACCAGAGTTGACTATTGATCACTCTTACATAGTTATTTGTCACTCTTAGATAGTTATTTGTCACCCTTAAATAATATTGAAAATCTCGTTCATCGTTTCAACGATACGCAAAAATTGACGTAAGTTGACTATTTATCACCTTTACATAACTAGTTGTCACCCGTAGATAGTTATCTTTCACCTTCAAATAACTATTCGTCACTCTTATAGTATTAAAATTTTTATTATAAATATATGCAAAAATGATAAAAAAATAAAACCCACACACTATATACGTGGTCCGATGAGAGATAAGATGAGTAATAAATTTAATCTCGAGTGCGTGGACAATAAATATTTCTCATGTCGTTAATAGAGTCAAAATTATAAGGGAATCTTTTCGTAGATCTATATTTATACGTATTTATGTATACATGAATTTGTCGTCACAACCTATATATTTTTAATTAACTTACGTCAAAATATCTACAAAATATTGTTGGTCTCTCTTTGACCAGGTTTTTTAACAGTTAGAGGACTGCGGATTGATAAAATGATATAAGGTCACTGTCAGAAAAAACGTAAAATACCAAATTCGATTCCGTCAGAGTATTTGATCACGTGTTCAATCTTTGAGAGATACGTGACCCGTAATTGTGACCCGTAATTTTTTAATTCACCAAATTTAGTGTCACCAAAAAAATTGACCGTTTATTAACAAAAAGGCGACCATAAAGTCACCTCCGACAATAGAGATAAGGGGAGGCGTAAACAGACACCGTTTCCGTGTGGCGTGACGAGTCTCCTCTCCCGTCCGGTCATTGTATGCGACTTTCGCTTATGTTTATAGGTCAAACTTGGGAGTTTTGTTCTCGAACGTACATCAAACTTGGACTTTTGGATAATCGTTAATTACAACTTTGATAATAGTTTAAGATAGTCTCGGCTAGTTTATCTTTGAGTTGGAACGAGTGTTTATTTGATAATTTATCTTAACTAATTAAGGTGAGATAGGGTATTCACGTGATAGAGTGAAATGAATTAATCTTAAATTAAGAACTTTAATCTTAACCGACTTTGATTACGATGATCTTATTATCAAATTAGAATAAAAATGAATATTCATAATAACTCACTTTAATCGACTTTTATTATATTATCAAAGTGACCCTAATAAAAGCCCCCTCCTCCTCATCCATGGGTCCCTCGAGTCAACTTACCACCGGAAGCTCAGCTCTTTCACCCATCTTTCTTCCGTGAGTATAAGTTTATGAAAAAATTACTATGTTACGAGACATAATTAATTATGCTGATATATATATATAGCGTTTAATTTTATATACACTCTCGTTACATGCAAAATATTTAATTGCCAAATATCATCCAGACCATCGTTATCAATCAAATTTTTTAAAAAAAATTACCACCAAATGACAAAGTCATGTCTCCAATTTCCATACCAACTCAAACCTGCCCACATATGACTCCAGATATATTTTTATCATTTCTATACGTACTTTTGAAGCCTTTGATTAATAACAACAGTGTATACTTACGATATTTGACAATTATAAGAATCGTGATTTTGATATTCTGCGTGTAAGAGAAATATGTACGAAATTAACCCATCTATCAACGTATGTATAGATCTATGGATTAAGATGTGCGTAGGTAGAGGGACTGGTGAGTCTACCACCCCGTCATTAATCACGCAGAGACAAATTAAGAATGTAAAGAGATAATTATAGATAACATCAACTGCACTACTAATTAACCGTCCATGCATGCCTAGAGTGGAATTCAGCTGTCTCTGTATGTCGAGTAGAAGGATCGATATATATATATATAGGCCCACGAGGAACACCCTTCACATTCCATTTCATGAATTTTCATACGAAAATATCTGTCTTAATTATCAGATACGCTCGCACTTTGATGAAGATAATGCATGTTTATTTTATATATAAACAAACCACACCGACAAACTAATGAGTGCGCGGTTAAGTACTGCTTATCCATCCATCATCTCCATGGTGGAAAAAAATTAAAGGCGCGCCCCGTCGTCTACGAGAGAGTACCGAGCAACCGAGCAAGGGATCACACAAATTAATTAAAAACCAGTTACATACGCTTGGTAATTAATTAATTAGGTAATTAACTAATTAATTAAGAACGAATTGAAAGGCACACTGTTTTGTATCAAGCTCCGCTGATCAGTTTCAAAAAAGAAAAAAAAAGAGAGAAAAAATAGTACGTACTACTTTCAATTAATTTCCTTCTCAGCCCAGGTGTTCGACCGGTGGACGTACACAAGGACAACGAATTACATGTGAAACTGCCGATGGAGATTAAAACGAGAGAGAGAGAGAGAGAGAGAGGGGGGCATGCGCATGTATATTATTTATGCAGATTGAGTTATTTTATTTTAAGAATATGAGTATATATAGTCCAATTAATGTGTCTTATTAACAGTCGACAAACGTGATTATCTACCTAGCATGTTCAGTTAACCAGTTTCAGTTATTTTATTAATCATCTGGTGATTTTTCTAAATGCCATGCATCTAATGATGTCATGATCCATCGTAGATAAAATAGTAGACATTGTTGGATCAAAAAAAAATTTAAAAACTTGTGCACGGTCCAAGGCGGGCGGGGGGGGGGGGGGACTGTGTACGGCCAGCTGACGTGCGTGGGGAAGCCGTATAACAAATGCATGCCAGATCGGATAAAATTAATTAGGAGCTAATGAAACGATCGAGTAAATCCAACCGTCGATCATGTTTAGCCTTGGTATTTCCATCTTCGATCAGAATTAATCATATTAAAGCCCGATAATTAACCGAGAAATTAAGGACAGATATTGAATCGCATGATATTTTTGTATTTTATTTTTAATATCATACAGTCTCTCTCACGTTTTTCTTCTTCTTATTATTATACCGCGCGTTTGGAAAGGTGGCATATTTCTGACGATGCGTGCTCAACTCTTTGTTTTTTTATAAGTTAATTAGACACGATGATTACTTTTAAAAAAATTAAAAATATTAAATATTATATTAATTACACCGATGGACGTACTTAATGTATAGGATAAACTAAGTATTACTCTCTTAATTATAAAGAGACGTGATCGCCCTCCTAATGTTCATAACTCAATATACATCGCCTTCCTCCCCGAGAAAACAAGCGTGTGGGTTGCGGGGAAATTTTTATGACCTAAAAGAAATATCGAGCTTAAAGTGGCGGTGAAAATTTATGTTTTAAAAATATATTTTAATTTAAAGAATGAAAATATGTTTTATAAATAATGTAGATCATTTTTCTCATATAATTTTCTCTCTCCATACTATAATATGCAACTGGGTACTACGTCAACACATAAATAGTGACAAGACCCCACGTCTGGTTATTTTTAGCTTCCCTTTGGAAAAGGGTTACAATGTGGTTAACCACAGTTTAACCCTGGGCGTTGAGGTGATTGTGCTTTGATTACAGTTCAAGGTTAATCCGGAGTGGGAGGGGGATAACCACGGGTCCACGGGATAAACTCGGGTTTCGAAACTCACCTCGCGAGATGAGTTCCGTTTGTCCCGACGTGGCATTTCCTTTCCTGCCCCTGTCGCATGTCGCTTCGGCTCGCCTATCATTTCGGGACATGCGAAGGTCGTCTTCCTTCCTTCAAATAATTTATATATTTTAACTTTTACATATTTATAATATATTTTTAAACTAAAAATATTGTCATTTTAATATTTTTTAAAATAATATATATTATAATACTATTTAGAATATAACTGTGTATAAAATTATTTAACATTAAATAATTTATGTGAGAGAGATAGAGTCACGAGAGAGAGAGAGGGGAGGGAGATAGGGAGGGAGAGAGAGAATGAGAGAATGGAAAGATCGATTAAAAAAGTTATAAACAAAAGATAATTATGATATTTTAGTTACCATAATTATAGAGTTAACCCAATTATTATTAAATTGTATTAGAATAAAAGTAGGTTAGTCCACTTCTTTATTTTCAGGTTAACTATCAATCTATCAAATTAAAATTGAGTTAATCTAAGATCAAGTTAATCGAGTTTACTTATTCCAAAAAAGATAACCCTTTCCAAAGCTAAGCTTAGAGGTGTCAGCTTTGATAGAAGCTTAGGATAACTCCCAGTTAACCTAGTCAGATTAGTTTGCCTCTAACGTAACCTTTTTTTAGCTTTGATAAGGCTAGAGTTATCCGAGTGAGTTAAGACTAGAGGTAACGCGAGATTAACTGGAACTCACCCACTTTCTACCGAGATTGTATAACCCAGTCTGAAAAGGTTGTACGGAGATTACTTAACCCGGCTAGACAAGCAACTTAACCCACTTTGGAAGCGAGTTATGCTGGGGTCACCTTAGATTAACTTAATTTTAACTCCTAGTTTGATTTGATAAAATGGATTAACTAATCCATTAGACCTGCTTTGATGCTTGAATAGGTCATTCGCGGATGACTTACTCGTCCGTGGTTGGTTGATTTTATCGGTGAAAATTGTAACTGACTTTGATAAACTCAAATGACTTGTTCTCGAACAGGTGAGGAGGGCATTGTTTCGGTTGAACAAAGTTGGACATTGTATTCAACCTCTCAAGGTCGAACGACTTATCCGAGTGAGAGGACAAACGTCGTAGTTGATCCTAACCTCACTCGATCATCAAAGTGGATTTTAAAGAGAGTGTAATCTAAGATTAACCCTACGTGATCTATATATATGTATATCCCACTTCACTCTAAGTGGGTTTAATTATGCTTTCTTGTCGTAGAAATGAAAGTGCGCTAATTGAGAGAGATATTTGAGCCGGTTATTTCACTCTAAGTTATCTAACTCGCAACCAAAGCTGGATAATAGAGTTTAAGTTAGAATTAAGTCGGAGTTAATATCTGATTAACTCCTGATCAAAGCGGTGATAAGGAGATTCTGATCACCACCATATACTTAGGTAGATATTAGCCAAATACAAACGAGATCCCATCCCATAAAATGGATGCCAGGGGCATGGGTTCTGGGGGCTCCCCTCTGGTCAACGGGAGAACTAACCAAATCTATTGCATACCAGTGTACCGCTAGACTGGGAGACTTGAAAAGACCTAGAATAGACGACGACGGACTCATCTCCAAGTTTCAAACGGACCAAAGTAAAAATGTAAATGTAGCGCCCATTCTCCGGTCACACTTAGACGCCTCTAATCCCTATTTCTTAGGTATGTTATCGTCCCATGCAACGTGCGAGTGACGAATCTCACTTCAAATTATCTTTTTTAAATTTCTTCCGCCGTCGATATTATCGCTTTCCCCTCCCCCACACGGCACACACTCCACCCATTTGTTGTGTCATTCGAGTGGTTGGGTGTGTCCATCCACCTCGCTCTTCTCCTCACCTGGATTGCCGCGGTCATCTCCTCCTCCCCCTTATAGATCTACCCGCCATGATGTTCGACAAGATTAAGGTCCCCAATCACGTTGTTGAGATGGACGGTGAACCTCTTCGCTTCCCTCGTTTCTATGATCGTCACCTATATGGTGTATATTTTGCGATCAATTGCAATTGCTCTATATGTTTTTTCTCGTTTGCTCACCGATTTGTGCCCCGTCGTCTTATCTTGTTAGCATGACTATATGAAAGAGGGGATGTGTGCTCCTAACTCGTCGAATCCATTATTAAATCTTCGTTGGGCCTGTTAGTCATTAGTTATTGACATATCAATTGAGAACTGTGATCTGTTGGTGTTGATCAGGAAAAATATAATGATTGATTTTTATGACCTCCCAAATTCTCCGCATGTTTGCCATTGACGAGAGATGATGTGTTGATGATGATCACGTACAGTTGAAAGTAGAGCTTTTCTAAAATCATTTTTATTCGTTAGTCTTTTACCGAGTGGATCTGATCTTGTAAAAGTTTAATTGTAATTGTTGACTTTTTATATTTATTGTTTTTTTAATATTTTTTTGTCGGGTTAAGCCATGCCTAAGCCGAGTCTTATATTTTAGAAAAAAAATCGGGCCCGGTACATCTTGACCCGACACAATCAGGGCCCGGGCCGAGTTTGGGCTTTAAACTTAACGAGTCAAGTCCGAACCATGTCAACCTAAGCTCTGCGTGAGCCTAGCCCATTGATAGCTGTAACCAAAGTGTAGGAACGAGCCGACGGTAGAGGTCAATAAGGTTTGGTTTGATTTGAAAGTATTTTTTAAATTAAATTAAAATTAAATTAAAATTAAATTAAAATTAAATTAAATTAAATGATTTTAAATCAAATCAAATTAATCTGATTTGATTCAATTTGAAGCATAATTGACAGGTATCGATGCTAGATTTATTTGTCAAAGATAACTAGTGTAGATTCCTGATGTTAACTTAATATTTAAAAGATAAATAATTTAGAGTTAATAAAAAACAACGATATTTCGATAAACTAAACTCAATATTTAGGTTACCTGGAGTAAACACTTTGATTAAATCTAAAACAACCGGACCTGCAATTTGAGGTGAACACCGATCGTCCATTCAGGATTGCCTACCGTGGGGTAGCGATCCGACACTGCCGCGATCTTTGTATGAAGGATGGCGAGGAGCAGAGGGTCAGTGGAGAGCGGCCGAATGAGGAGGAGAGAGGAGAGGCGGCGATCTGACGCTGCAAGCTATAGGCTGCCTGTTGCGATTAGGAGACTCGGTCGGCAAGTCAAGACTCGAGAGGCTGGCGGGCGACGATCCTTGCCAACCGGTGAAGAAGAGAGGGCCAGAGGAGAGCGGCCGAACCAAGAAGACAGGGGAGAGGTGGTGATCTGACGCTATGAGCTGCAGGCAGGGTGCCTGGTGTGGCCGAGATCAAGTTAGGGTTCATTTCGCATGCGAGTTTTTAAGGTTTACCAAATTGATAAAAATATCCCAAAGTAGTCATTTTGTTCAGTTTGATTTAACGTTTTAAAAATAAAAATCTAACTAAACCACTCTTTTAAATAGGATTCGATTTCAACTCAAATCAATATTTCCAGAATTTCAACTCGATTCAGAGTTCAGGACCCAATGAACCCGAATACTGCTCACCCCTGGGCGAGAGGGTGTGATCTTGGTGAGAAGTGTCCCTTCCACCCACCATCTAATCTCGCCACTGACGAGAGACGACGACATGCAGACCTTATCCTGCGCCGCAGCCGCTGCCTATCCTACGCCCCCCCGCCGTCGTCTCCGATGTCCAGCCAAACTACGAGGCGCCGCCTCCACCCCTCCCCTCCGGAAACACCTCCTCTCTTCCTCTGCCGCGGCCGCTACCACTTCCGAGGCTCCATCCTGCGCGCCTTTCGCTTCTCCTGTCCACCCTTTCGTTCCGGAGGTGAGTTCGAGAAGCCACCTACACACACACACACGCTCACTCTCTCTCACTCTCTCTACCAGGAAGCAACAGGAAGTTGATCTCCTTTTGCCCCGGCCGGCGGGTTTCCCTTGATATTCTTCGGCTGTTTTGTTCGTTTTCTCTCAAAACTGGAATCTTTTTAGGTGGGAGAGGCCGTGGATTCTCTGCAGCAGGAGTTCAGGGCAGTCGATAACCTGGTGGCGCACAACACGACCCGTGTCCTCAGGGCCTATCAGAACGCCAGAGTTGGATCTCACGTAAGTTTCCAAGCTGGTGAAGGTTTTCCCTCCCTCAGTAGGATTGGATTTCTGTCTCGTTTACTCTTTTGTACCTTTCGAGCAATTCTTTCCCCTCAGAAATGTCATTGTGATGTTAATGTTGTTAGCCATGGAGACCCAATTTCGTCGGCATGTTGGTAATATGAAAAGCTTCCTGTTTGATTGCAAAAAAGCTTCCTGTTTGATTGCAACCGTGAAGTTTCTACGTAATGACATATCAATATGGAAATCTTGTGGCTTCTCTCGTGTGAGCGACCGAACGGTTGAAAGCACCTCCTCGACGCCTTCCCCACCCCCACACCTTAAGAAAAAGGGATTTTTGTTCTCTTTCATTATTTGGTATTTAACTTATGTGCCTTCAATGTTGTTGCATACTGAAGACCTGGTTTCCTCGGCGCATTTGACGGTCTGCCATTTCTTTTTCTTATTTGGATATGTCCATTCAGTTTAAATCCTATGGTTTTAACATAATCTGGTGGGGCTGTGACTAATGCTACAAGATGGTCTAGCATTTTGGCCAAGTTTGGTCGAAGTGATCCCTATTTTGTTCATTTTTGACAAGAAAACTGGTTTCTGAGTTTCACCTATGTGTACAGGCTGGAGAGCAGGAAAACAATGTGAATTAGTGTCTTTCCAACTGCCTTTTATTTTTCATGCGATGTACAGAAATATCACCTTTACTCTATGAATTTGCATGTAGCATATACCTGATGCTCTGCATGGCATTTCGTTGCCCTGGAAAAGAAAGCATTATGTTTTTCAGATTTAAAGCACGAGAGAAATGGACCTCTATTTTTTGTCTCTGGTATTTATTGCATGTATTGTGCATTATATGTGTTATTTAATATCCATTATATGACTTATGGGAGGATTCATCTACTGTTGCATCCATTGATGCCATTTATTACTATATGTATATTGGAGTTCAGATTCATCTACCTTTGCTCCATTTCTTTATTTTCTGGTTCATTTGACAAGTTCAATATGGGAGGAGTGAGATGGTATTTAATTATTATTGGATATTGCAGTGCAGAATGTTTTATTTGCTGCGGAAGTTCTAAGGCACCATTTGGTATGAATAACAGGCATATGCATTATGATTTGGCTACCTGCAATGTTATTCTGTCCAATATGTGACTTCCCCATTTGTTCTATTTCGCTTTCTTTTTCTGTTTTTATTAATGAATGTGCATCAATGTCTTGTGTTCTGCCTATGGCCAGGTTGTTTGGACTCTGTCTATCAGCAGTCCAAGTTTGAGGAATCTATTTCTCCTTGTGGAATTTGAGTACAATCACTAAAACTAGCTGCAATTGTTCTGTTGTATCAGCATTTTGGTGGCTCCACAGGCTATGGTCATGATGAAGGTGCTGGCCGTGAGGCACTGGACAATGTCTTTGCAGAAATTGTTGGTGCCGAATCAGCAATTGTTCGAGCACAGGTCTTCTAAGTGACAGCATTCTATATTCTTCCTGTTTCTATAGCAGTGTGCATTTAACATCTTATTCTCGTTCCTTGCAGTTTTTCTCCGGAACCCATGCCATCACTTGTGCTTTATTTGCATTTCTAAGACCGGGAGATGAAGTGAGCTAATATGTAGTTCATTAATAGATGATCTAACCTGCATTAATTTTTCTGTTTTTGACATTCCATGGCGCATTTCTTTTGTTAAATGTCTTACCAGCTTTTAGCAGTTGCTGGACCCCCTTATGATACACTAGAGGAAGTTATTGGAATCAGGAATCCTTATGGTTATGGCTCCTTGATGGACTTCGGAGTAGCATACCGTGAAGTTCCTGTAAAGTGTCCAATCTTGTAAAATTATTTTTGAATCTTACATTTCAAGCACCAGTGCTGCAGTTTTCTTATACATTGTGTGGTTTCAGCTTGCAGAAGATGGTGTTCTTGATTGGAATGCACTTTCTGTTGCTCTGAGACCCCAAACAAAGTGCGCCCTCATACAAAGATCATGTGGTTATTCATGGCGTCGGAGCTTGAGCATATCAGAGATAGAGAGAGCTATAAAGATTATAAAGGCAGCTATTATGTCTTATACTCTTTGTATATACATATACATCACTTTCTTGAACCTGTCATGATTTCCAGTTAGACCATATAGTCAATTGTGATGATTAACATCTAATGAGCGTATCTGCATTGATTATTTATATAAATATCCAATATCTGTGTTAAGCACAGCATGATAAATGAAGAGAGAAATGGTGCAATCTACTGCCATATATCAAATGGGTGACTTATCTTTCCAGCCCACATGACACAGATCACATGTTTCATTTAAAATCATGCCCAAGACTTATCTACACAGCTCAGATAATAGTATGTTGAGAAAATTACCCGTATACCCCTGAAAATATCCGAATTATTGCTATACCCCCACCTTTGTGGTATTTACCCATAAACCCCCAAAATCTCGAGCAACTCCTTGTTGTGCCCCTACCGTCAACGGACTATCACTGTGGTTAACTTCAGATGAGTTAATAGGGGTCAAAAGACTAACTTACCCCTAGTTAACTCTCTCTCTCTCAGCCTATCACAGTGGTCCTGTGGGGACAGTGTGGGGGCAAGCGGCGGCCCTCTCTGGTGCCGACGAGACAGAGAGAGAGTGAGAGAGAGGAGGGGGAACCCTGCCGGAACCGGTGGCTGTGTACTTTTGACCTTGCTGTAGTTGTGGCAGGGCGAGCGGCAAACCGAGCAGACAGCGGCGGCTGATGCATGGTCGGAGGGCGCTGGCGACGGATGAGGTTGATGGTGGATGTGGAAGGCCGATGGCTATTGGATGCTGGCCGGGGAGAGGTGGAGTGAGAGCAGAGAAGGGGACCAGGTCGCTGCAGTGTTGGAGGTGAGGACCAGGGCAGGATTTGCTGAGAACTGCTGCGGGGGACGGACTGGGGTGGCTAGTGGGACTGCACAAAAGGGGGGTGCACGGCGGGCAGCGTCGGGTGCTGGGCGAGCGACAGTCGGGTCGGCAGATCGGCCCTGTCTGGTCGCAGCGGGAGAGTGCAGAAGCAGGGGAGAGGAAAAGGGATGGGGGATCGGGCAGACACTGCACAGGCAGTGGGGTTTTGCTGTGGCTAGGTGGAAGAGGTGACGAGGTGACAGAGCCATGGGAGGATGAAGGAGGAGGAAGAAGAAGAAGAGGTGGCGGCGGTGGTTTGAGGTGGGTAAGAGAGAGAAACGGCGCTCGTGGAGGTAGCTAACCGGACGATGGCGGCTGGCCGCTCAAGAAGTCGACCAGCAGGGCAGCGGCGGCTTTGTTCACGCACGGGAAGAAGAAGTGGCTCTGCTCGCAATTGAGAAGAAGAAGAAAGAGGAAGACCACGGTGGCGGTGAAGCTGGCACTCTGGACGGGAGCCACCGGCTTGGAGTCGACGAAGAGGAAGACAAGGGCGAACATGGTGACGGCCCCCAGGTTCAGCCGCTCGCCGCCACCCTGCTGCTGCTGCTCCTCCGGGACTGGCTGAGACAGTGGGAGATCCCTACTCTCTCTCTCTCTCTTTCTCTCTCTCGCTCTCTCGCCAGCACCAGATGGGACCACCGCGGCCCTCCCGATCTCCCTCTCCCCTTACCCCTCCCTCCTGATCTCCCCCTCCCAATTTCCCCCTCCATCGCCGGCTCCCCCTCCTCAGCTCCCCCTCCCCCTCCATTGCTGGGACCAGCTCCACCCTTCCCCTCGATCGTCGTTATATCTCCCCCTGCTCATCACCCCCTCCCTCTCTCTATCGTGCCGGTGCCGGAGAGGACTGCCGCGGCCTTCTTTTGGACGTGAGAGGGAAAGGGGAGGGAGAGTGGTAAAACAGTCCAAGTGCATGGGCCATTACCTCTGTCAAGACGGAAAATAACCTCAGGGGCATGACGACTCGGGTTAAGGGTTTTGGGGGGTTTGCTGGTAAATTCCATAAACGTGGGGGTATAGTGGTAATTCAAACATGTTTCTGGGGGTATACAACTAATTTTCTCTAATATGTTCTCACATTGATGATCGGTGTTTGTTGAATGTGTCAGCAGATGCAAAATCCGGACTGCATGGTCATGGTTGATAATTGTTACGGGGAATTTGTGGAAACATCAGAGCCTCCTATGGTGGTATGTAAAAGGAACTCAGATCATCTTCCTTTGAAAAGCATAATGAGTCCATGATTATTATTTTTTTCACAGGGGGCGGATTTAATTGCTGGTAGTTTGATAAAAAATCCAGGTGGAACTATAGCACCTTGTGGCGGATATGTTGCTGGAAGGAAAAGATGGGTTGAGGTGGCGGCAGCCCGTCTTTCAGCACCTGGTTTGGGTGTTGATTGTGGATCAACTCCTGGAGATGTAATGAGAGCATTTTTCCAGGGATTGTTCATTGCACCTCAAATGGTTGGAGAAGCAGTTAAGGTGGCCTTCTTATTCATGCTGCATGCTGTTTAATTGTTTGTTCCTTTTATTTTGGTCATGATTGTGCTATTGTGTCCCTTGTTAGGGGGGTCTTCTAATTGCAGAAGTCATGGCATCTAGAGGATTCAAGGTGCAACCACTTCCACGGGTTTCACGCCATGACACAGTGCAGGTTTGATTCATCTTATGAAGAAAAATTTGGTGCATAAACTTATTTTCTATTGTTCATTGTTATGTGCAAGCTGGCATATGTGAAATCCAAGTGTTGACAGTGGGTCATTGTTTTCCAAGTTTGTTTATGCTCACTAATGGCACTTGACCATCAGCTGTCCTTTCTAATCAATGAGTATAATACCTGTCTTCTGGAGTTGCCAGTTTGGCTCCGTCTAAAAGGGGGAGGGGGGGGTCAAATTTGTATCTTTGTCTAAAAGGAAAAGAACTAAAGGTAGTCATCCACAATTGGCTAGGCTAGAACTGAGACTTCTAGATGTATATCCTTTGGCATCATGGATGGCCCGTTCTGTTGATGCATCTTTGTCCTTTTCATAGTATTTTAGGTTACAATATCTCTGGCAAAACTTTGGATTGTTTTTGTCTTAGTACCAATTTGTTACATCAGCACAATTTCATAAAACCTGCTAGATCATTCAATTTGGAGGATGGCACTGTTAGTGTCGTTTCATTTCAGGCTGTGCAACTTGGATCTCGGGAGCGTCTTCTTGCTTTCTGTGAAGCGGTGCAGAGAAGTTGTCCGGTAGGTTCTTTCATCAAACCTGTTGCTGGTACGACTGCCGGATATGCATCAGAGGTTTGTGACTCTCTCACACAAAAGCACATGGATGCACGTATGCACACACTTTCTTACGGCTAATACTTCCTTTATGTTGCTGGTACATTTAGTTGAATTCATGATATAATTTTCTTTTAAGGAGCTATACGTGTGTACCTGTATAGGGATAGTCATCAATCATGTCTGCAATCCATGTGGTTTAGTTCAAATCTAGCTCCTTGAAATAAGAGTTTCTTGAAATGTACTTGAACAAATAAAAGTGTCAAATGTTATGAACTGAATTGCAAACTGGTTTATTTTTCTTGATTCCTTCAGATAACTTATTCAAATTGTCTCCATACAGGCCATTTCTTCTGTGTTTGTGGAAGATGTTGATTTCTCCTTCTGTCTTTCTTCGTTTTAAAACCTTATTTCAGGGAGTGACTGGACAGGTCATTTTATATTTCAAAATGGTTGAGCAAAAGAACAAAGAGTGAGCTATGTAATATTTAGTAAAGAAATGCCATAAAATATTGGATGAGGTTGAGAGGAATGTCAATAAATACATCTCCCTGTGGACATGTTCATTACATCTCTGTAAGAAAGGTATCTATTCAATGTTTCGAATTACAATCTTTCCTCCACTGTCTACTTGGTCCTCCCAAATATTCATAATCTCTTCGACTGTAGTTGTATGGTCTGGTCACTTAACCTGTCCCAAGAGATTGTTACAATTTTTGCATTCCCTTTGTTTGCATCACTTTATCCTCAACTTTAAATAAAAGATACATGTGAAGTGTGGGTCAATGCTTTTCTGCATTCTGTGTCCTAAAAAGATCTCCGTAAGCTCCTTGCACAGAGGTTTCAAAGCAAGATCCAAATGAGAAGGATTGGGCTTGGGGTCAGCCAGCTTTGAGCTGATATAGTCACTTGGTCCTGATGTGAGTTAGCCTGATCCAGACCGATCCTCGCTGTCCAAAGGTTGTTTAGAAGGGGAACAAGAAGATAAAATGAGGAAGAAGAGGATTTGATGGCAGTCAGGAGCAGTGGTGGGGATGGGAATTGGTGGCCGCCGGACAAAGTTTTCTTTTACCCTTTTGACGAGCAAGAGCGAGCGAGGACCCAAGGTTGTTTAGGAAGGGGAAGAAGGAGAGAAAATGAGGAAGAAGAGGAGGATTTGATGGCAGTCAGGAGCAGTGGCGAGGATGGGCGTTGGTGGCTGCAGGACAGGATAAGTTTTTCTTTTCCCGTTTGCCGAGCGAGAGCGAGAGAGTGAGCGAGAGAGAATATCCATAATGCGCTGACTGGACTTTTAAGAATGCTGGGATGATCAGCCTGCTCTGCCTAACCTGGCCAGATCACCTGAACTGGTCAGTCTGGACCAGGGGTTGGCTTAAATAGGGAAGGCAAAACTGACACAGCTTATCCGAATTGACTTTTAAATCTTTGTGTAGAACCTTCTGGCCACAGATCATCAAGTTCATCCTTATCCTTGAAGCTATATGTTTGTGATTTTTACTTAGTGTTGCACTAGTTGACTAGAATTTTGTTTAATCTGGAAGTTGCTTTATGCATGACTAGATAAACGCTTGATGATCTTTGGTTGATGTAGTTGTTTTAGTTAAACAGGTGATATTTGCTCATGGAACCTTCATTGATGGAAGTACGAGTGAACTGTCATGTGATGGGCCATTGAGAGATCCATTTTCAGTTTTTTGTCAGGTCTGTATGTTATCATTTTTTTTTCATATTTTTGCTTGAAACTACATTGGTACTCATTGGACTGTCCTTTTGTCCTGTATGTTTGATGCAGGGTGGTACTCATTGGACTCAGTGGGCTCTTGTCTTAGGAGAGGTTTTGAGGTCCATTTAAGTTGTAAGTTTCATCAAGAGTTGAGTTCATACTCAAGAACTTGCTTCATGGTCCACTCAAGATTCCTGGGTTGGCAGTCATTCTTAATGCTGCATTGCAAGTCCAACTTGGGTGCCTCATGGTCCATTCAGTTGATAAGCAAGGTGTGTTCAAATATCATGCAATTTAAATGTCAAACTCCTTGTGAAATATCTGTGCAGCTCGTCTCCATACTGGAAATTGTTTTCCTTATTGTGCTTACTGTATGACACTGCGCGGCTACCCGCTACTCAAGTGCTTTCTGCTTCGACTTGAATTCTGTGTTGCAAGTTAAATCGAAACCCTTTTGAAAAGTGCGAGAGAACAATTCTTTTTTTATTCACTAACCTGATTCCGGGTTGGCATTCATTCTTAACGCTGTATTGCAAGTCTGTCTTGATGACCGCCAAGTTCGCATCAGGTTTCAGGTGCAAGCCAAAAGGTTTACCGACTCCTGAGGAAAATTTAAATGGTAGATATGAAGTTGGGTGGTGTCCAAAATTGTGCCAACTAAAAGCTGGTGCGCCGAACTGGTGTCTCAATTTCTACACCCGGTTTTTGTATGCCATTTGAAAACCAACGAGGCTTCAGCATTATCCTCGATGAGAATTAAGTTGAGACTGAGGGCTTAGAGAGATGAACAGGAAATGCCCCTTGACCAATATCTGTGACCACCACTTGTACTCGGGGGGGGGGGGTGAGCCTCTCGAGGGACTGAAAAATGGACGCAAGAGCTCACGCCTTGACATTCCCCTCCGTCACTTGGAGGAACGATCAGGGCACTTGAATTCATGTGTTCGCTCCAAAACAATTCTTCGGATTAGTTGCATTATGCTGTGATGCTTGACAACCTCCTGTACATCAGTTTTCCCCTTCGAAAGTTCGTACGTGATCGTCTCCGATCACAATGTTTAGTCAGTCACGCACATCAATCTGAATGATGAATTTTATCCTCATTATCATTATATTCTTGACATTGTTAAAAGAGTTTTTCTAATTGTTCTTCGCTGATAGTTGTGCTCACATACTTCTAAGTAAAAACTTTTCTTTCTTCGTCCAAGCATTACAAAATTTATGAATGCTTTTGAAGGTCACTCGTTTAAGTGGCATTAATTTTGGGGAAGATACGTTAACGAGGAAAAAAAATTCGCAATGTATTTGTAGTAAACAGAAGATAAAATTCTCAAGGCTAACATGCTAATCCACACAAAACTATTGCTTGAGTTATACATAAAAATGAGATAAATTTGAATACGTGAAGCGTGCGTCATAAGGACGAAACTCTCCCACTGGGCATCCTCCTCTCAACTTTACGAATCCTTTGTGGGGGCCAAACTACATGCGTTGCTCGGCCTCTAATTAATCCCAAAGGTATCTGCGAAGGAAACCAAATAAATATCTGGTCAATGGAATCAGCTTAACTATTTGCGACCTAACAGAAGACTCAAAATGTGAACTGACTGATAGAGACATGAACAAATGTGCGTGTAAAACACTAATGATCCTAGTGAACATACATCTCTGATTTTCAGTACCAAATAACCTTAACAAAGTATCCTTCTGAGATTCATCCAAGGGATTGTATCAAGTTCTGTTAGTTAAAGCAGTTAAATTGGGTTCACCATTGGATAGTGCAATATGATTTCATGCCATGAGTACCAAGTTTCAGTACCTGATAAGTTTAAACAATGAAATAAACAAACCTTGTTAGATTCAGATGAAGCTCAATGAAATATTTGGTTTCCCAAGAGCAAACTCATAAAGGTACAAACATGAAATTGCCCAAGTAACTAGTGTTTAGGTGCGGATAACTTGAACATCTATGTCCAGAAGCATTTGCTGACAATACAGGGGCATGCTTCCTTTTTTTTGAAAGTGGATAGTACCCTAATTGTATTAAATGAAAAAAAATGAAGGGAGTTACGTGCATATAAAGGAGTGCCCCTAGATCCCTATACAAAAAAACTACCCACACTGAGATAGTGTGGCAATCACTATCCCCCCAACAACACAAAAACGGATGAGCTCTGTGTGTTTATGTTACAAAGATTGCTGGCCCACTATCTCACTCTCTCACAAATGAAAGAGACCCCTCTGTCTACATCTCTTGCTTCCCTTCGGAAGATTTTGTTGTTCCTCTCTCCCCACAAGGCCCAAAGGAGGGCATGTACAATTAGCCAATAAATGAGTGTCTCCCTTCAGCATCCATCTTCTGTGCCAGGCCTCAAGAAGTTGCTGCACATTTTCATGGGTGTTTGGTGCACAATGGATCCTTGTTACAATTTGTGCCCATACATCCTGAGTGAAAGAACAGGCTGCAAAAAAGTGATCCAACGTCTCCTCCAATCTACACAAGCAGCAGAGGGTGTTTATATTTGTGCAGAATGGAGCCAGTCGGTCACAAGTTGGCAGCCCCCCACGTGTGATCCTCTATATGAGAACCTTCACTTTGAGTGGGCATGGTCCAGATATGCGGGGCAAAACGACATCGCACTCCATCTGAGATAAAATTGTATGTTGACCTGACCGAGAACCGACCATCCCTTTCCCATCTCCACCACCATTGATCACTTGTGCTGTATTTTGGGAATACTCCATCAGTAGGAGTAGGAGTAGGAGTAGGAGTAGTAGTCCTCTAGCTAATCCATTTCCTCATCTCTGAGGTTCTTTTCTGCTTACTTCCTCTCATGGCACATTGGCACCTCGGCACTCCTCGTGGCTGGATATCATACTCTTTCATCATCATTCAACAATCTAAGGTCAATTTCAGCCCTTCTTCAGTTAAACAGGCAAGGCCGATTTTTGGCATCCAAAATCAACCCCCTCCGATTCAGATCCGGATTGGGATTGGCGATCAGGCTAACCATGTTTGCAGTTTTTTTTTTGAAAGTGAACCATGTTTAAAGTTAATCCATTGCAATCTGAACAAGTCCAGGGCAGGCCTATTCTAAAATATCTTCACTTGCCAATTTATCATTCCAAAAAGAGTCTAGAGCATCTTTATCTAGGTCAACTGCATCGTCAATCTTGATTTTATTCTCTACTCAAACAGCTGCTATAAAAATGCCTCTCCGCAGAGGAGACACCTGATTAATGTTAGTAAGACTGAAATAGAACTTGTTCTCCTGATCGTACATGGACATGACACCCGTTCCCACAAGGTGTCAGAGAATCACAGACATACACTCCCATAACAACTTGCCCAACAAATAAGGTTCATTTTATGTAAATTTTTGAACCTCATGTCACAACCCGATCCAACACTTGTGAGATAGTTAAGTCTAGCAGACTATAAACAATTGTAGCTGGTGGGCCTGTAGTGACCTAGTCACAAGCCGTGCACAAAGAGAGGACTACACGTAGGAAAGGGCTACCCAGGTCAGGAGTTCTGGAGTGGAGCCGCCACGGAGTGGAACTGCCACTATGTATGGAGGCTGGACAGAATAAACCGAATTAGTCCCATATTGGAAAATAGAAAATGTTACTAGGCCATATATGTAGGATGTGGAACCATACCTTGTGAGGCGCCTTTTGGAGACAAAACCGTGCGGCCTCAGCCCAAACATTTTCTCTTGACACAATCCAGTTTCTTCGTAACCTAAACAGACTACTGACATATATGAATTAGAATACCTGAGAGGCATGAATTAAGAGAGCAATTCTTTGACCCAAGTTTAGATTTCTAGCCTTCCAGGAACATATCTGCTTTTGCATTCTAAGTATTCATCCCATCAGGTTCTATTGATTGCGGCAGTGCAGCAGCATGCCAAGATGCTTAGTTGATAACTCATTCACATTATAGTTCAAGATGCTTACACAATGATGAGCTTTAACTTTATCCATGTTGATCCCACAATAGATGTCTTGCCATAATTTATCAAATGATATGAAACATTCGCAATTCAACCCAGCATAAATGTGAATTTCTCTCCTTGATGGCTTCTACCTTCCACAAAGTTCATCATGTCATCAGCAAATTCTAGTTGGCTCAATTGATATCTCCAATAATTTTTGCACTCTCGAGTCACCCACAGTTTTCTGCCTTCTTGCACATTCTAATAAGAGCATCTGCCGTCAAGAGGAGAAATGGGAACAATGCATCTCTTTGTCTCAGTTTCTCAAATTCATCCTTCTTCTAGTGACACTGCCACGCAGGAAGTTGAAGTAGGAACTTATTTGCAATGATGAGAACATGAGAGTATAGTTTATGCACTTTAAGTTTTTTTTCTATACGATCAATCATAACCATGACAGATCATCTAGAGATAGATCAATACTTAATCTTGTCACACTTTAGATATTACAAAATTAACTTGAACTAATGTCAATGGCACATATCCTAATCATCCAACGAATGTGTCAAAAAATTGCGATATCTTAAATTAGATGTCAATTATTTTACTATCCACGTGTGATAGCCTAAGAAAAGCATCGATCACAATAACAAGCGTCCTATCAGTATCTAGAGATCACATGCATGTGTACTTCGACACCACCTTAATTGCCAGAAAAGCACATGGATGCTACTTCCATAATGCAAAATGTCAAATATGGAACCCCTACATTGCCGTTTGTTCAGAAGATCTGTTCTTCTAAAAGGTCACAAAATGAGCCTGCCATGAATATGATGAAGGTAACTTACCGGTCCAAAGGCTCGTGAATCAAAACTCGAAGTTAGATTGTCACCCTCAACCCAGCAGTGTCCCTCTGGAATTTTAATTATATCACGGGACTCTGGTTCTCTGATCCAATCACCGGGCAAGGCAATCAGCCTCTTCACCAGCATCTCCTTGTAGTTACTAGGGGACCTGGGAATCAATCAACGCAAAAAATCATTTGATTTGTTTTAGAAAAAGAAGCAAAAAGCCATTTGATGGCCACCCATACACAGACAAAAGCAAGAAATCGCACAGCACTACACACATGTACATACGGAACAGAAAGAACAGTTGGTGTTGAAAAACAGAAAAGAAGGTAGCAATAGTAGTCTTACTTGAAAATGATCACATCCCCATGCGAGAACTTGTACTTGTCCAGGCAGAACTTCTCCACCAGCAAGACGTCACCTAGGGAAGACCTAGTCATTTCGCCATCCATCCAATAAAGCATGTGCACATCACTCTACTAAACCATAAAAATCTCTTTCCCCTTAATCACAAAGTAAAGCCAGAAAGAAAAGAGAGTGGTGGAGAGAGTACCACCCAGCGATCCCAGGGAGGACCGGGTAAAGGGCACGAAGGTGGGCTGCATCGAACCGCCCCGCAATGGGGAGAAACTGAACCATCTGTCCGAGATGGTGATGCCGATCAGCCCTCCCGTCACCACGTTCTTGGTTAGCAGCCACAGGGAGCTCAAAGTTCCCATCTTTCCACCCAGACTACGCTCCCCCTCCCCCAGGTAACTCAGAACGATTGCACGGGCCACCCAGAAAGCACACAACAGAGGCCGACGTGGGCCTCTCGTCCCCGCCCCGGCGTCGCCACGGAGAGTGTTGCTCGAGGAGCCGTGGTCGCGGCCGGCCAGGTCGCCGCGGGCGGCGGTCGTGGTGTTTGCAGCGGGGCTAGGGGATGACTCGACTCTGGGAATTAGGGCTGCTGTAACCAATTCGAAAAAAATCGCCCTTCAACAATACGCATTTAATAAAATATACTGCCTAAAATAGTTTTAAACATATAACAAAACAAGCGCGTATGAAATCGCTTTTGCAAAAAAAAAAAAGAGAATCCTTTTTGAATAATTAATTAATGAGTGTGATTTTGTAAAAAAAATTGGAAAAAAAGTTTTTAGATGTCACATAAAATAGCCGGCTTGCATGGGTTGGATATCTAACAGCCATTTCTAATCAAATTTCTTTTCTTTCTTTTGATAAATTAGATACACACTACTAAGTAATAATCTCTTGCGCAGTCAATAAAAGATATTTTTAAATTTTTAAGCCCTATAACTTTTTATATATTTCGATTAATCTCTCTAATCTAACTATTTGTTTATAACTCTTCGAAATCTCAAGTAACTTAGTGAAACTGCCTATAGCATTACAAATAAACCCCTCAGATATATACAAAAAGAATTCCTAAAAGGGGTGTTAATCAAGTAAATGTGCAATTGTAATGGTTTATAAATGAATATATGGATTGAAGTGGTCAATTCATAAATATAAAAAGATTATAGGAGTTAAAAATTAAAACAATCCATTAATTAAGAAAGTAATGCCGGTAGTGCAGTCTTATTACCAAGTCACTAATTAATAACGCACAATAATTGATAAAATCGCTAGTGCAGTATCAATTAAAAAGATTATAGCGGTTGGTTGATCCTTCTTATGTTTGAATTTTTCCAGTCTAGGCATCATTTAACTCTCCAACAACTACCATGTATTTCACTTTCCATTGCTAAAGATCATTTAAACGTGTAAGCTTTGACTCTTTTCGTTTTGTTTATTAGAACACACGGTAATTAACAAATCATACCTTAGAGAGTGCAGGACACCATGGACACTAGCTTGAGGCTGTGTTATGAAACAATGAGAGGGAAGTAAGATTTTTTTTTTCAGAATCTCCAGAGAGAGAATAGTAATTCTAAGACGTTTTTTTTAGTGATTTTGAAAGTGTCTCTTTTTTCTCTCTATCTCTCTGAAAATCTTGAAATTCTTCCAAGATAAAAATTAATGTGACAGGTATAGTTTTGAAAAAAATTGTGAGAACGTGGAAATTTTAATGATTAAAATTTAGATAAGTTTTTTTTATTTTTTTATTTTTTTATTTTGAAACGTATCCGAGTTAAAGTGGAATAATTTATTTTACTTTTTAACTAGAATGAGTTATTTCATAAAAACTCTAGTTAGGAGTAGGCCCGGTAATTATCTGTTTAAAATTCGAACCGAATTCGAATTTGTATTCGTTTAATGAGATAATTATCCGAATAAAATATCCGACATATAATTTAATCGGATATCGGATATCGGATATCCGATTATTAATCGGATACGAATTCGGATATTGAGATATCCGTATTGAATATTATCCGACCGAATACGAACCCTTAGATAAAAATCTAAGGATACACATATTCTATATATAATTAACTTAAATATTAATATATTATTTGATTACTCTTTCTTATCCTTTTTTTGTCTCAAAATATAATTTAAAAATGAGAAATCCACTTATACCCATTTGGTAAACTATCTCCTATTTTTTAGGATGAAGTCTAATCTTTTGATAACATCTCTCAAAATAAAAATAATTTTCATTCTTTTTTTTTGAGAAAACAATATACGACGCTCTCACACGGCTCACACGAGTCACCTCTAAATAGGTCTAGTAATTATCTGTTTAAAATTCGAACCGAATTCGAATTCATATTTATCTAATAATTATCGAATAAAATATCCGAAAGATAATTCGATTATTAATCAAATATAAATTCAGATATCACACTATTCACTCCGTATCCGATCCGTTTACGGGTCTAGTTAGGAGTGAAAAAATATACTCTTCTTATCAAACTTTATTTTTACTTACTCTCTGGAGTAAGACTCTTTATTCCACCCTCATTCTATTATTATCAAAGGAGCCCTTTCACCATGAGAAGTGGGTTAGAATGAGAGAGTTGCACTGGAGATTAACTCCCACTTACTCTAAGTTAACTAACTCTCTCTGCTAAGACACATTCTGTGCTAATTTAAAGATATCCTGAGATAATTAAGTGAGAGGTAAACCCCGACGAAAGCGGTGACGTCTACAGCAAGTTGCACTCTCGTCACCTGTCATGTATTATTCTGATGGTGACTATATCCTGATCTGTTCAAACACACACACACACATCAGGAAATTAAAAAATAAAATTGGAATCCCAGTCCCCGTTGTGGAACTCTTCTCAAAGGAGGACTCACTGACTTGGAGAAGCAAGGGGTGGACATGGAAGTAAGCGAGCATTCTGTCCTGTTGCTTAATTAGCTTCCAATGAGGGGAGAAATGGTCGGATGGATCATGGTGGGTGGGTGGGTGGGTGGGGTGCGCGGTTGGAGGGGCCTCTGCCACCCATCCATCGCTCTCAGAAGGGGTTTTGTATATTCTCGAACAAATCTGATCCGAGGGGACCGGTGTGGAGACCGGATCCGAACCCCACCGACCCGAATCTGGATCCTCTAATCAACGTCCTCGCGGTTATTAAAAGAGCGAAGCACCACCATCCGTCCTTCTTGTCTCAAGTCCCGAGGGGTCCTCTCTCTCAAATCCCCTCCCGTCCATCGCAGAATGAGGTAGTCTGCACTGCACCGTTGTTTAATTGGTCGTTCTTCTGTACACATTGGGCAATCAAATGGTTTACATAATGTAAGGTCATGATGACAATGACGATGCTAACCCCATGTAATAATTCTCTCCATTAATTATTTTTTTCTTACTCTAGATATATGGATAATGGGAGAAGTCATCCAATACATGCCTCGTGTTTAATGCTTAGAAACCTTGGTGTTTTTTTTTTGGCTCCTTTCGTTGTGAAAACTGAGGGGAGTGTGATCTTTCTTTTATTTCAAGTCGAGATCTTATTCCAGAGAATCAAGACTCTTGAAATTTTCAAAATTTTGGAAAATCAAGACTCTCGAAGGTCAAAATTTGGTATTATAGAACACTACCTAGATTAAAAAAATGAAATATTTGTATTGCAACGGAATGAATGTAAAAAGCGAGATTTCTTTTTGATGTTTTGGATTATTTTACAGTATAATCGACCCCTATAAAAGTTAAAAACTGCCTGCTGTTGAGTTGGTGAAGTGCACTGGACCAAGGAATTTGGATTTGGGTGAGGGTGAGGGGATCGATCTCCTTCCCGATTATCCGCTAGAAAAAGTCTATAAACTCTAATCTAATAAGAATGTTAGCGTGTTAGATTTGTAAACATACAAACATCGCCTACAAAATTAACCAAAGCACCGTGGCGGTTCGTCTCCTCCTCCCCAGCTAGAAAAAAAAGGCGTCTTCGAGCTGCTCGCCGCGTTTATAGGCACGCTTGTCTGAGTCTCGACCTCTTTTCCCTGTTCCGTACATACACGCGCAGAGACGCCGATAGAGCGAGAGACCTGACACTGGCCTCCTCCCACACGGTTGCTACTCTGCTTCGATCTGGAGCCCGGCAAAGAGAGGTGCAGAGGGGCGGCTTGTGGAGGCGGCGGTGCTTCTTTACTGCTCCGGATGTCGGGAACTTAGCGCGGCCGGGAGATCTGAGCGGTCACTCGAGTGAGCATTTCTATCAGACTGGGCTCAAAATCTTCTCTTTCTCTCGGGGAGCTATCTGGGTCTCCATTTTCTTAGCTTGTTGTTCCCCCTCCACGCGATGTACTTTATTTTTCCTTCCTCTTCGACCGTAGAATTTCTTCCTTCGCGGATTTGTCTTTTTTTTGGGGGGTGAAATCTGGGGAAGGCAACGGTCTCGAGCTATGGTTAGAATGATGGCTCAAAAAACCCTTCTTTTGCCATTCTTTAAAGATGTCGAAGATTAGTCTGAATTTGCAGGAAATCGCAAAACGCCGGGGGGTGTTTATTTTTCAGGGATGGACTGTCTTGTATTCTCCCGTTCCTATTTCAGTTTAATCAATCTTCCCTTTGGCATGGTGATGGATCGTTTTCGGCTGAAATTGGTGGGTTGCCAATGTCCTTTCTTCTTTTTTCTTTCGGGAATGCTATTTAGTTTCTCCCGTAAGGAGCTATCTCTTGAATGGAATGTGGCTCTCATGTCATCTGTAGATTTGCTTGGCTGAGAGTTCTGGCTTTTCTCATGGAAGCGAAATATTAGGCCGCTTTCTGTGCTTTTTATATGAACTTATAGGTCTAGTGGTGCTTTTTTTTTTGCATATTTTGTTTTGTCATCTGTGTACTTGGGTGCAAAGGTTGGTTCTTGTATAATGTAATTTCTGCTGTGCCACTTTTAATTTAAGGAAAACAAAACATAACTTTTCAATGTTTTGGAATTCTGAATAGTTTCAAACTGAACTACTCTTACGACATCACTGTCAGATGGCCCATTGCTGGTTACCTTTCAAACAAGCCTGAAAAGGTATACTTAATTAGAAACTGGTCTGTTGAAACACTACTCAGCCATTATATCAACCAGTCTCAATTGCAACATGGAATGGGTTTCCCTTTTGTGAGAGTGAGTACACAAGACTGATTGATTGGAAATCAAAAACATAGTTCAACAGTATAACCGCATTCTTTAAGTTGTGTGTGGAATTATTCTGCTGAAGCCTGTTGGATTTGGGCTGATTTCCTTATATTATATTTAATTCTTCCCATTGCTTCTGTTGCAATGTGCGCTTTTGTTTCTGACTAGAGAATTTCCTTTGGGAAAGGAAACTTGATTGCTTTTTATCTTCTGTTTTGCTTAGTTTTCTTCTTTCTTCTGTCTAAAAGTGTTTCATTTTAGTTCAACTTCTTGTCTATTTTCATAAAATGCAAGTATGCTCTTTAGAGATTTTCTCCTATGTTTATTTACTTGTATGTAGCTGTTCTGATCATTTGTTGCTACCTCTTGAAATTGTATGAAGTGTTTCTGACAATGTTGTCTTTGTGCTGTTCGTTCTGAAGGAAACTTCTAGGTCTTCTGACAGCACAAGGCCTTGTCTTAGAGACTATGCTTTTTGGAAGAGGTGTCTTCGGTTTTGTTGCCAGGTCTCTCAGCTTTTCACTGCCTTCTGCCAGTGCTGTGAATTGCTTCTATTATTGGACACATATACTTAGAAAGGGTGGAAAAATATCAAGGACTCTGGAGTAATTGTGGGTTTCTTAGTTACTTTTGAAGTACTAGCATGAGGAAGAATGTGAGTCATCACTCCGCAAGGATTCTCAGTGACAGAGGGTGGCTTCTTCCCTTCTATGCAAGCTTGCTTGTTTCTGTCACTTTATTTCTTGTCAGGCTGTTGTTGTCATCGTCGTTTTTTTATGGTGATGATGTCCTGCCCGCTGATTCAGTTCCATTTAGTGGAATGGATTATACTGATGGAAATTCAATACAATATAATTTAGAAAAATCATATGTGTCACATATGGATTTGGAACCAGAACCTCCCCGCATTGCTTATCTCATTACGGGAACAAAGGGGGACAGTTTGAGGATGAGGAGGACTTTGAAGGCTGTGTATCATCCAAGAAACCAGTATATTTTGCATTTGGATCTTGAAGCCCCTCCACGAGAGAGAATAGACTTGTCAGCATATGTTAAAGGAGACCCAGTGTTCAGTGAAGTTGAGAATGTTCGTGTGATTGCAAAAGGCAACTTAGTGACGTATAAAGGCCCTACAATGATAGCATGCACCCTCCATGCCATTGCCATTTTACTCAAGGAGGGTGTAAAATGGGACTGGTTTATAAATCTTAGTGCTTCAGATTATCCTCTGGTGACACAAGATGGTCAGTATTCATCTTATATCTATGCCATGAACTTATCCACTTGCAAATTTTTGTTCAGAAGACTTCTCATCACCTTTTCAGCATGTTGACTGGAGTTTCCTTGTCTAAATGAACATCTCATTTGTGCATTGTTCTCCGTTTGCTAAGATCTTCCAAGTATTAGTTATTTCTACAATCTGTTGTATCTTGTCATCCTTGTCTTGTCACATATTTACAGACTTGGAGACAATTCACCTCTATTGGATCATACCCTTGACCTTAGAGTTCTTTAAATTGCACCTGCATGTGCATTGCATCAATCAGATAATGGAATAAGGCAATGTGGAACATAGACAATGAATTATTTGACCTCCTAGAATCCTTGAATAGGATTTAAAGAGATGGGATTGTTTCAACTTTTATGAGTGACTAACTTATACAACAATAATGGCTGTCTCCTTAAATTTTAACTTTTGCAAATGCATTTGCAACATAGAAGTATACGTTGAGCATTAGTTCCTCTGCTTTCCAAATTTTCTCACATGAGTAGGCATAAAAAAGCAACTGCTGATCCAGAAAAGCTCCCAGCATCCGCGGAGTGAGACTTACTGATGTGTTCTATTTTTCCCTTTTTTAGTTGCTTTTGTGCTGTTTTGGCCTAGGGTGGGGCCTGGTGATCATGACTGGCTTTGATTATCACATAGACCTCTGTTCACATATATATTGATGTATCTCTAGTTTATTCAAAGGTTATTTACATTGTTCGCATGGAGCCAGTTCTGGTCCTGTTTGGTGGTTTTACCATGGTACAATATTAGGAACAATAATGCCTTAAACATCTCCATATGATTGTTCTGTATTTTACAGCTGTATGTACCATTCTCATCCATTATGAATCATGTAGATTCAAAGGCATTAACACAGGTAGGTGTAAACTTCTGGTTTATATTTTTGTCTATCTAGGAAAGCAAAGTGACTGTCAAGATCCTGTTACTTTGTTCCATCCGGTCCTTTTCAAAATGTCAACTGACTGTTTACTTGAAGCCTTGAACACTTTTTGACTTCCTTCTGATGAAAGTTGTCTCTTGCATTACCCCTTTGCTAACAGCCTAATACTGTTGAAGAGTGTTTCCTGTCTCTTTCCTTCCGGAGATGCCATGTATGTCTTCGTCAACCTAGATTGCGGCATGTCAACATCTTTCACTTTATAACGTTGATGCAAAAATTCAGAAGGGGAAACGCAAAGGGATGGTGACAAACATCATCTCACTTTGTATATAAAATGACTGACCCTTTTATTTACACTATTACAATGCATATACATCAACCATGTTTCTCTTTTTTCCCTTGGTGTCTTAGTGAAAACATTTGATTTCAACATATGGGCATGACATCCATTGTTTTATGACTGGCAGAAGTTGACAACCACTAAATTATTTTTACTATTTCTCAAGCTGTTCTATTGACAACCATAAGTCCATGATTTTACAACTAATGCATGCACTAGTGCTTGAGGGCCTTGAGTATAAGCATCCTGTTAATATCTGGGTGGACATCTTTGTGAGTTTTCTGTTGTTTAAGATCTGTTATCTTGGCCACTTCGGGCTTCTTTTGTTAAAACATGTATTTACATGAAGTCCCTTTTCATGCATTTAAACATTGGCTGCTGTGGAGACTGTCTTGTTTATTACCATATTGCCTTCTCATCGTCTTGTCATTTCCTTAAAGATTGTTATTATTAAACATTTACAGAAAAAGAAGATGCAACGCAGTTTTCATTGATTAAGAACTGTTTTGCAGATCTACTTCATGTCTTCTCTTCACTGCCAAGGCATCTCAATTTCATTGAACTCACACATGTTACTGGTTGGAAATTGTAAGTGCATCACTACTTTGGTAAATGCCAAACTTTTTTCTTGTTAACTGTCATTTTCTCAGATCAGCTGCTTACTAGTTTCCAAAAACATACAGGAACCAAAGAGCAAAACCAATCATTATTGATCCAGGACTTTACTTGTCTAAGAAGTTTGATATTGTAATCACAAGTGAACGCCGGGAACTTCCCACATCTTTCAAGTTGTTTACTGGTAGGACTTCTTCATTTTCCTTATAGTAATATCTTTTTTTTTTTGGGGGGGGGGGGGTGTGGGAGGTGATCTAGTAATATCCTCGTTTTGTTTGGGGGGGAGGCGATCTAGTAATATCTTCTTCTTCACGTTTTATTGATTAGTTATTTGTGCTTCTTTGGTTGCACTTTTCATGAGTTTTTGTCTAGAAGAAGGTTTATTTGATGGTATTACAGATGTGCTTAGCCTTCAGTTTCCTTTGTAGATGGGCAGATGAACTTATTCCTGTTCTTATGTTAGGTTGGGAGTTTAAAGTATTTACCTACTAACAGGTGGATCTTAAACAAGATGTGGCATTGATTTTAAATAATGCTTTCCATGTTAAAATATATCTTGTCTCCATGGTAGCCAATTGTTTGACCCCTGGGTCTATATATCACATATTTTACTTCATTAGTTGGATCCATAGTTGTGAAGGCAACACTGTGAACTAAGGTGTTCTCAGAAAGCCTAAGTGCTTAGGTACTTAGGCATTCATCTAAATGGCACCTTCGCTCCCTTGAAAACCAGGAGCATACATGACGCTAGCATAAAAGTTAACAACAAAATATATGGTCAATGCTGCAGATTTCAGTATGAAAACTACTAGCAAGCCAAACAGTGCTAATATCACACTAAAATTAAAATCAAAAGAAAGTGAACTACACTGTGATTGTGAGCTTGGCCATATCCTAACTTTAGACCCTTGGATTTCAATCCAAGGGTTCTTTAAAAAGGGGAAAAAACATCCATGATCCCCGGCACACCTGTGCTCTGCAGGGAGGTGGATGCATGTGGAGGGGATTGTGGGCCATCCGATCAAATGATCCAATGACTCGCACACACAGATTGACCCGTGAATTTTACATGTGCCAAAGGCACACATAACTGGCAACTTCTTGGTGCCATTTTTTTTGAAAGTGGGCAGTACTCCAATTGTATTAAATCAAAAAGAGAAAGGGATATATAAGTATGGTCAAGCAGCTCCCAAAAAATCTATACAAAGAGAACTTCTTGATGCCATTTTAATTTTTTTTTGACTGTCGGATCAGATCCGATGGCGGAGGGAAAAGATGCAGTCAGTCAAGGGTTTTACATCTTGGGCTTGTACCATATTGAGAACAATGGTGTTGTCAAAAAATCCTACAAATGAAAGCTCAATAACAGCTTGTAAACATGCGAACGCCCACACTGCACGCATATAAACTAGCTTATGCCATGAGGGGAGCTCTTTCCTTCGAGGCTCGGTTCAGTGTTCTGGAACATGGTAAATGTTAGTAAGTCATGGCTGAAGATAAGAATATTTTGAGTGCCATTAGAGGGGGCAGTGGATAAGTCCATCTTCTGAAATCTAATGAATGAGAGAGAGAGAGAATGTGTAGGACAAGTTTAAATTATACTGATGAAGTAATGAGTAAACACAACATTTAATACCAGGGCTAGCATTTGACTATTAGAGTTAAATGTTTCATATTAAATAAGATCAACTCATATGTTTGAGCCATTATGTAGTCACAAATTGGACTTCATGGTAAACAGTTTGTTGTTTCTTCTTTTCCCTGAGTTTGTTCTCTCTATCTGTTTTCTTTTTCCACGTGAGTTGCATGTTTGTGTTACTCACGATTATCACTTCTCTTCAAAATTTCAGGGTCAGCATGGGTAATGCTTACACGTTCCTTTCTGGAATACTGCATATGGGGATGGGAAAACCTTCCGCGGACCATCTTAATGTACTACGTCAATTTTGTATCATCGCCCGAGGGTTACTTCCACACTGTCATCTGCAACTCCGACAAGTTTCAAAACTCTGCCATCAGCCACGACCTTCACTACATTGCATGGGACAACCCCCCCAAGCAGCACCCTCTCACTCTCTCACTCAAAGACTATGGCAAGATGGTCAACAGCACTGCGCCGTTTGCTCGGAAATTCCGTAAAGACGATCTTGTTCTAGATAAGATTGACCGGGAGATCTTGGGGCGTGCGGAGGGCCATTTTACTCCCGGCGCATGGTGTGTGGGAAGCTCGGATGGTGGGGCTGATCCATGCCACTCCAGGGGTGATGATTCAGTCTTCCGACCGGGGCCAGGGGCGGAGAGGTTGGAAAGATTGTTGCAGAAGCTGTTGTCTGAGGGCTTCCGGAATGAAACATGCAGCTGAATCCCATCCCGACAGTGATGAGATACGACTACCAATATAACACGGACCCAGCTTGCAATGGCAACCGAATTCATTGTCTCATATTCTTAGAGTGTATCTTGAGACGCTCTTGCAATATTGTTCAAAAAATGTACAATGGGCATGAAAGATGAACAAGCTCCCAATTTTTTCATCACACCACTCAGTGGTGTTGGTGACGGTCCACACCAATGTAAATTTTTCTCATATGATACATTTTGTTGATGTGCTCCACGCATATATATGATTGGAATCTCGAGAAAAAAGTTCGTGAATCATTCGTTGAAGTTAAACTTCCGGGTCGCCATTCATCGATAGAAAACCACCTGTCGAGCTTCCGATCAAGAGTAAGTTTTTTCAGCGATGATGACATTCATGTTGGACGTATGTGGAGAAATTCCTTTTCTGAAGTCACGATTAGCTGTCAATCCAGAGTGGGAAGTAAGGGGTGGGAATTGACGCAACTGATTTTGGACCGCCGCCTTAGTCGCTTCTAATCAGAAGTTCCAACTTGGGAATTTATTGCGAAGGAAAGACTAAATAGTATGTGAGTCTGAGATTAATTAATTAAATTTAAATCATTCAATGTTCTTTCTAGTTTTGTGAGTGATCCCCGTGATTTACGGTTCCAAAATGCCAAATATTATCCAGAGTATTCACTACCGAAGAAGCCGTAATTTCATGCGAGGTCCACGATTCACGGTGCTACATTCCTTCCATATGTACGGAGCTGCACTTCCACGCCAGAATCAGAATATTCTTGTTATCATTATGAAGCTGAAAACTGCAAGGTAAGCTCCGTAAGAACCAATGCAGCATAATCACAGGACGTCGACTATCATCGAAACATGAACTAATCCAGCAGAATCACAAAATGTCGACCATCGTCTTGGCAATCGAAGCTGTGTCTGCGACTACCACAATACCGCGGTAAGAAAAGCCTTCCTCAGGAAGAAATTGAGACGTCTTCTACCCAAAGAATAACAAAGAAACAAAGGGATTACCCAAATGAATCTGTGAACGAAGCCTATACACAGCATGTAAACTTGGTTCTTACAAAAGACACGAGGCAGACGAATGCTAATATTCTGTCTGCTCTTGGCTTTCATGACTCGGGGGGGGGGGGGGGGTGTTATGATGGTGGACAAGATAAGAGTCAGAGGCCAAATTTATTGAATACTTTTAAAAGGAATTCGTTGCCTTCCCTCTAAGTGAAACAGCAGCTTTCTTCAACTACTCTTAAAGTCCCCAAAAAGGTTCCTCTTCAATTACTGTACAATTCTCAGCGACGCCAACTCCACCAATGCAAGTGTCATGACAACAATTTACAGGCTCAACATGCTGACATTCGGCCTCCTTTTCTGTAAAATACGAACAAAATCCTGCTTAATCGGAATCACTGATAAGCCTTCTTCGGAAGAGTGCTCGAACCAGCGAGACAACAGCAATTAGTGTTATTTCAACATGATTTGTTGTGCTAGTTTTCAAAGAAATGTGCCCCAAAGTTCGGCTGTTCAAGTTGGCATTCACTGACATCTTGGTACTGCGGCCAGCACGGAAGTCAGACTGGATGGTTCCACCCAGAACCATCTCTTTGTCAAAAGACAGACAAGTCACTGCCAGGGTTGTTTTATCATCTCTCACAGGATAGTTTCTCCCTACAATAGTGGCTCCTAAGCTACCTCCAAATGCCATTCGACCACAACCCTGAACGCACCCGGTGTTCATAGACAGCTTGAGCCTTCTCCCAATTGAAATGGAATCCTCAATTTTGGCCCCAGTAATGTACATGCCTCTGAAAGATGTCAGAGAAATTACTCCTCCAGTCATGTTATGGCCAAGGTTCTTGATTTTGGCTCCGCTTCGTATTGTATAAACAAAGTCTCTTCCTGTAGTTTGGACATCAGCACCTCCAGAGAAGATGCACCATTTCAAACCTGTGTACTTTGCTGCACATTCTGTTACAATATTGCATTCTTGTTTATCCTTGCTCATCTGTCCCACAACAGATGCATGGAGCTCCCTATTTACATCTCCAGAAGTCTCCACGTTAATCCCATCAAATCCCACATCATGATCCCAACCTTGGGAATCCACAACCGGCCGAACAAGCCACTGATCGTCATGTGCACAACGGTACCTGTAGACAGGATGGTCAGAGTCGAAGCTTAGTGGGATAGCCATATCCAGCAGTGCCTCAGCCTCTGGAGGAACACTGGCATCATCATTCACATTATTGCCCGAGAACTCATCCTTGGGAGGAATCTTTCCTTTGCGCCTCTGAAGCTCCTCTTTCAACTGTTTCGTCAGATATAGAGTTTCACGGTAATCCAGCTCATCTAGATACTCATTTTTCTGAGCTTTAGATAGTCGCTGGAACTGGGCTTTCGTGAGGATTCGAATAGGAGGCAACAGATCATAATCATCTGCATCCTCTAAGTCTGAAAGCTCATCCACCACTTCGTCAGAGCCACTTGAACTGGACATAGATTGTGGCTGCAGTAGTGATGAGAGGAGATGAGGCAGGGAAGGCAGCCTGCTACTGGTTTGTCCTATCTGAATGCTGTCTTGAAACTTCAGCAGGGAATTTGCATCAGCCAATACCTTCATAGATGTACATAAGAGTAGGAACTCTAATCTCCAAACTAGGCCATTTGGGAGGATCTTTTCCCCATCCATGTTAGTTTTACAAGAAGGGTGGTTCTCCACCAACAAGAATGGATTCTCTAGTCGTGTATCAGATATTGCCTGCTTTATATAATGCTGAATCAGATTTTTGCATTGATTCACAAGCACTTCATAATTGACAGGGTAACCAGAAGGTCCATCTCGAATATCTGATGAATGTGTCAGGACAATTATGGTGTTAAACCAGATAGAGGAGCCCAAAACATCACTCATAAGCTTCAGAAGTGGAAAATCACTATATCCCATGTTGATGACATCCAGCCGCTCAAAATATAAAACAATATCCGGAGGAGATTTTTTAATGAACCTTTTGATTGAATGCATTACTTTCCTGTTGTGGCGCTGGTTATTATGAAAAGGTAGAAGACCTGGTGTATCAACTATTGTAATTTTTATCCCCCTAAAAGTTCCAACAATCTCTCGTATACGGTTGGTGGCAGGTTGAAATGCATTAGTTTCTGTCTCTGTTTGTCCAAAAACTGAATTTATGGTTGCACTCTTTCCCACGCCAGTCTTCCCTATGACCAAAATCCTAAAAGAGAAGTCCAAGTCACTTTGACCAACTGCTTCTAGCTCTGCAGCTATAGCTATAGCTTCATTAATCTTAAGGCTAGGTCTTCTTGTACCTGCCTCACCATTGCGTATTGCATTTGCAAGTTGCAATCTGCATAAGACTTGTGAAACAACATGATTTCCTTTGGACATACCTAAACGATGGACAACTCGCAAGAAGTTGATTTGTAGTCTTTCCACATTGGCAAATGGATCACTGATGTCATGGTGGGTAGTTAAAAGATGAGAATGATGAGAAACCTCAGATCCAATAACCTCTGAATGAGGTCGAGTCACTGTTGTTTGGTTGTCACACATACCATGAATGACGTTACCAACAGAAGCAGCATTTGTAACAGCAGGTGCAACCGCCATTCCTGAAATGAAAAGTGAAATGACTTTTAAAAGAAATGAAAAGTGAATTGACACCTGAATAAGTAGGCTATAAGCGAAGATATTCACTTCAGCACCATGCATATCTCTATTCAAAAAATCTAGCCATACGGCATGCTTCCTTCTAAACAGTGGTCAGTGCAACATTTCACAAATGAAAAAAATGATGTACATGTTAAAGATGACCCAACCTTTGCTCATTACAAGATACAATAATGCATAGTGCCTATTACATTTTTGTTTTGTCCATCCTCAACCTTGCCCTGATAACCACCCTTCCCTGAGATGTCATAAGCATTCATCTTAATTTAGTATCCATGTTTATTTTCACTTCCCTTTCGAGGCAACCATAAAAACTTGTTTTCTGTGCTTCAACTAATATGTTATATGTCTATCCCTGCTAGATCAATGTAGAAACCAAAAATAGGAAGGATCAGGTAGGGGGATACTTCATATTTAAAATTTTGATATGGGTACAGCTTTAGTGATGTCAAGGCATAATTACTAAAAAGAGGAGAAGTGAGAACTTGTTTATACAATGTTTTGAGAGAAGGTTCAAAACAATTTTTAAACAGTATGTATCATGTTCAAAGGATGTTGTCACAAATGCTTGCTAAATGAGGTGATTCATAATTTTAAAACCCACAAGACAACTCATTCTCAAGAGGCTTGAGGTTTCTTCTTCTCCAACTGAAGCAGCCACAGTTTTGGAAAACAGTCTAACCTGAGCTGAATTGTAAAATTACAACAATTTTCCCAGTTTTGGACTAGAAACCAGCAAGAAAATAAGAGCATTCTTTTTATGCAAATTGCAAGGTGCATACGCATATAGTTCACCATTCCAGCTCTTTTTGTTACAACTATTTTTCTTTCGGAAAAAACAACTATTTGTATTGGGTTTGTTTGAAATTTAAACTCCTAGCCCCTTTTTCCCCTATTCCCACACAGGATCTGCTATGAACTTGTAACCAACACGTGCGTTTAACCGTTTATTTATCGCCGGGGGGGGGGGGATTTCCAGTCAGGATTGGAACCCAAAACCGGAATGGCTAGGGACTGCTTTGTTTCTGGAATCCAGTTTTCAAAACTCTGAGCAACCATAGGTTCAGAGAATGCATGAAGGGACTCCCCAACCGTGGCCACCACTGATGGGATCACAAGTCAGATCCTGAACAACCTAAAACAGTGACAAGCAGAAGATAAGTTTTCTTTTCTTGTTCAAAGAGAATCTTTGCCATCTCTATTTAATTTCATCTGTTGTATCAATTCCTTCCCATTGGACTCTCAAGTCTCTCATCCAATGACCTAAATCCACTGTTTTCCACCCTATGGTATAGACTCCGAGAAGTACCAAAAATTGATACTTCTAGCCATATCTACATGCCATACACACCAATATCCAAGTCATGGCATATGCGAGTAAATGGTCAAAAAAAAAGAATAAAAGACAAATATACATTGAAGGGGTGAAGAACTAGATAAATAACACATTAAAGCAACAATGGACATCCTTATTCATCTTACATGGCCATGAACAGATCATGTTTAAATTTCAGTGAAATATAAAAGGAAACAAAAGATGACAATATGGAAAGGTAACCATGCTTGCGAAACCCAATCATCAATACATGCAATCAAGGTCTTGCAGTTTGTACTAAATCCTTAAAATTGACGAACATTCATATGAACACAGTTTGCTAGGAAAAGTTGAGACTACACAGGGGGCTACGAGATGATTAGGAAAGTGCAATAGCTCGCTAATACCTTGATCGCTAGTATCCACATCTGGCAACTCGCCTTCAAAGAAACTGAAAGGTCTTGCTGAAGAAAGTAAAGACTTGGATCCTAACTGGTGGGAAATCCATTCTTTAAGAATCTTCATCCTTGACAAGTAACTGCAAAAAGAAGAAAAGCACATACACCAAAAACCAGAAAATTCAGATATATAACTTGATGTAAGGAAACATACAGCTAATTACTATCTATGGAAGTGAAGTAAACACCAAAGAGATGGCTTGTTTAAAAGCTATGAACATTAGATGG
This sequence comes from Amorphophallus konjac, assembly GCA_022559845.1. Taxonomy (NCBI): domain Eukaryota; kingdom Viridiplantae; phylum Streptophyta; class Magnoliopsida; order Alismatales; family Araceae; genus Amorphophallus; species Amorphophallus konjac. The sequence continues at coordinate 420,243,318 of CM040122.1, read as the reverse complement.
TAAAAATATTCCTTCAGAAAGATCACAAAGACTTCTCAAGTCAAGAGTGATATTGACTGACTTCTAAGCAACATTTTTTTTGAAAGTGGACTTCTAAGCAACATAACTAACACAGACTTAGAATAGTATATTTTCCTAGACACAGTCTAATTCATGAGGAATACATCATTCTACTCACAACTCAACAAAAATCATGCAAGCAATCATATAAACAAACAACTACTCAAACCACAACAGTTGATTGGAGGTTTTGTATGATTCAGGAAAAACTCTTGTGCATGCTAACAATCCAACAAAAATGCCTTTATCCAATGCAATGAAAAACAACAACCTTTTTAACCCAAAATAAACATACACAGGAGATATGCTTGAATTTCTCTATGACACAAATTATTATCTTCTAAATTTTGTGTCCTGGGGATCCAGCTCTCAGATATACACAAATGTCAGCATGCATCCAAATGTCAAGCTGATAAAAAGGATAACTATATAGATCAACACAGGACTTCGTGATCCACTCACATTCATAAAATGATTCCCCCAGGCGTGATGATATGCCCACACATCTTTTTTTATGGAAGGAAAAGTGGATTGTACCACCAATTCTATGCCCAACATCTCCTAAGGCAAAAGAAACAAGGTCTCCACTTAGAGCGAACTATATGCATCCAGACAATCCCCAAAACCAGCCACATAGACCCAAGAAGCCTTCTTTGATCATCACATAGACCCAAGAAGCCATTTTTGATCATCTGCTGGAAAGCAGAAACAACTCTTCACTTCTAGGTTAATACAGACATTGGTGGAAGGCCTCATGTATAAAGAAAGTGTGTGAAATTTTCTAAATGACCCTCATTTAATGTTTAACTATTTTTGTCGTCCTTTTTCTTCTTTTCTTCTTTTTGAGTTCTCTGCATGTGATTTATTTATTTATTTATTGGTTATGCAATAGAGTATCTATGTTCAAGCATTGAGATTTTTGAAGTTATTGGTTTTCTTTCCTTTTCTGGGAAAGTGGTCAACATCATTAGCATGTGAAGAGTTGGTTGCCAATACCTAATATGAACCCTAGAAGTTTTCTATTAACATAGAATCTTTGATTCAATCTTTGATAATAGATTTTGTTATCAAACAATTTATTATGGGTTGAAATATGAATTTTGCATACTAATTTAATTCACATGAACTGTAAGATGCTTTGGATGATTGGATTCCAAAAGTTTTCAACAGTTACATCTCATAGACAGATAGATGGAAACCTCCCATCTGTTCCGTCCTGACCTAAAATGGCCTGAGTCCAGTTGGCAGGCAAAGCAGAGGCTTGTGGAAGCATGATGATTAGGAAAAAAAATATTGCATCATCCAATCAACTTGAACAACTTGCAGAAGACACTTTATCCATTGTATGTACGCATATATGTGGTCAGGGAATGGTACAATGTGCATAAAGAAAGGGAGCACAAAAGACAAGCGAGAAAAACAAGAAAATTGTAATATTGTGGAATAAGCTGTAAAAGACTTGGGACAACCAGATTTCCATTTAGCAATCACAAGAACCTCTTACCTGACAATTTAAGAAAATATTTTCTGTTCAAGGAGATAAAAATATCATTTAAAGGGTCAGCACTGAGGGTCAAATACTGGAGGTTGTTTTGAAGAATAAATTTTCTTCAATGTAAGAATATAAGCAATTTGAATGGGAATGAAGGAGGCAGGTAAGGAAGACAAAAAAAAGGTGATCAGTCTGAAAATCGTTTCCAAAAGTTAGCTACTGTGTAGTGACTATCAAAAGATGCCGTATGATCGTTACTGGTGGAGACACCGGGCCCACTACCGGGCCCACTACTCGGAGCCGACGCCGCACTGTCCCGACTGCACCGAACTTGTGACTTGGAGACTCGTTTGAAGACTCGACGTCCTAAGTACGTATCCGTACGTATGTGTGTATTGTGTGTATGTGTAAAATACATGTTTTACTACATGTATTTACTTTTGAGTTATTAGGTTAGTCATAGTCATAGACATATGTATTTTATTTTATTTTATTAAACCCCCAAGTCAAAAGGTGGGTTGGTGAGTCTTGTTTTATTAGGCTAGGATATAAATGTTATTAGGAAAAGCTAAGGGTGTAATTGTTATAGCCCTCCCTATATAAAAGGGGGCTAGGGTGTGTGTTTTCATATGATGAATGCTAGTAAGAGTTGCAACCTATGTAAGAGACATTTCTCTCTTGCTTCCTCCTTCCCTCCTTTCTCATTTTATGGGATTTGAGTGTCGCCCGGTGAGAGACCGTCCGACGTGAGGCCGAGCTGGGCGAGGCAGCAAGTTATCCCGTCTTGTTCGTCCCCTCGGAGCTGCCGTCGATCCGTCCTCCGACGCCGTCCGTGTTAAATTTGGTATCAGAGCCCAACAACGGCGCCTCCATCAACCCCGACGTCGGCATCGTCTCCCCTCTCTAATTTCTGTTAGTGAAAAAAAAATAGAAAGCACATCTTACGGTTGAGACAGGAGAGAGAGAGAAAAAAAAAGAGGAAAGAAAAAAAAATAGAGAAGCGGCTGAGATAGAAGAGAGAGAGAGAAAAGGAAAGAAGAAAAAAAATAGAGAAGCGGCTGAGATAGAAGAGAGAGAAAAAAGAAAAAAAAGGGTTCGGGGGGGGGGGGGGGATCGTCGCCCGTGCCCCTCCCTTTCAAAACCCACGGCCGCAACGGCCAATTGCGCCCCAGCACGCCACCGCGCGCACTGCCGCAGCCCCGCCAAGTGCCCCACCGCCTCCACCCTGCGCCGGCCCCAGCCACGCCTGGCCCGCACCTCGCCTCGGGCCCGAGCGCGCCTGCAGGTGCGCCCGCCCGCGTGCGCAGCCAGGGCCCCCGCGCCCCCGCACCGGGCCTAAGCGCGCCCAAGCGCGCTGCCCCACACCCGAGCCCACCACTTGCGAGCGTCTGTTGCCGTGCGCCCGTGCGCCGGCGCCTTTGGCCACGCGCCCGTGTGCGCCCAGGTCCTTCCACCTACCAACCTTGACCGCCTGCCAGCCGTCGTGACTTGCGCAGGAAAGAGATGAAGTTTGAAAAAGAAAAAGAGAGGTTTGAAAAAAAGAAGTGTTGAATATATATATCATATATATATCTATATATATATTTATATATAACTATATATATGTATATATATATATTCATATATTAGTTAATTAACTTCTTAGTTGTGGCACCTGAAGTCCGCAACGACGGCTTGCCCGGTGCCCGAGTCGCTGGATAGCCGACACACAGGCCGTAATTTACGGAGTGTGAGTGTCCCTGAGTCTCCCTGCGCGGAGAAGTTGGATTAATTTGTTCCCCTGCACGGGAAATTTTAAGCGGTTTGTAATAATTAAATCCTCCCTGCGTAGAGTGAATTTGTTGTAACCGTGAAGCTTCGTCGACGCCGTGCGGGCACGCACGTCCCCGCTCGCCTTCGTCTCCGGTCGGAGCTGGACTTTTTAGTCTAGCTAGCTACGTGCTCCTCTCACTTGCTTATTTAGTATCCTTTCAATTGTCGCGCGAAGTGAGAGAGAGCCCTATCCATGCAGCCAGTCTCCTGAGTGCATCGCTGTGGACGGAGAGAAAGAACTTGTATATACCCGTCCTTTAAGCCCTAGAACTGTCGCAATAGGGCACCCTCATTGTCAGGAGGTAGTTCCACAACTACTTCGCCTACAGGCGAGCAACTCTCCCTGACCAGTCCCTTCAAATTGACCCTTTGCGTATTAGCCAACAAATTGGGTCTATAACTTGCTAATTTTCGGTCCCAGGATTGCATCATTTAGGTCCAAGCTCGCGCATGCCACGCTGGTCTAGGAATTCATCAGGCCGTCTAGAGCGCCCTTCAACGCTACCCATGGATCAAAAGAGCGCGACTGCTATGCTAGTCCAGCTCGAGCACAACCTTATGGCCCACTTTGAAGAATCCATAGGTCAATTACGAGCAGAGCTAGATGAGAGGATCCAGGCTTTAGAAGAACGACTGAAAGGAGAGGAAGGAAAAGTGAATGGCCGCAGCGATCCCGTAGCCAATCCTCGAGAGGAGAGAGACCAGGCCCGCCAAAATCAGGCACCCCAAGGTAGAGAGCAAGAGGCCCATGCGCCTCGAGAGAGAGCACGACGATGAGGATATCATCCTACGGAACGTCAAGATTGACGCTCCGAGTTTTGATGGGTCTCTAAACCACGCCACATACCTTGATTGGGAGACCGGGATGGATCAATATTTTGACTGGCATCGCCGCATGACCCCTGCTACAAGGGTGAGATTTGTCAAAATGAAACTCCTAGGCCAAGCCAAGACCTACTGGTGCAACATCGAAAATCTCCTAGCAAGGAGACGAGAGGAGCCCATAAGCACGTGGGAAGAAATGAAAGAGAAACTGAGGAAGAAGTATCTGCCACCCTCCTACCATCAGCGTCTTTTAGACCAATGACATAAACTCACCCAAGATGGAAAGTCAGTGGACGAGTACATCGCCAAATTTGATGACTTCCTTCGGAGTCGAGTCATGGAAGATGTCTCTGTCACCCTCTCGCGATTTAGGGCTGGCCTACACGAGAGCATACAACGAGAGTTGTTTTTACGAGAGGTTAATACTCTCGAGCACGCCTATCAGGTTGCTCGAGATGTCGAGCGGTTTCAAAGGGTGGTCCCACCTTGGGTCCCCACCTACCGCCAACCCGAGTCCTGAAATCCCGTGGTCCGCTACTTTGAGAGGCCTGGCCCCTCCACTTCCTATGTCCCTACTGCTACCCCACTTAGGGCCGTTGCCCCTACTGTTCCTTTCCGAAGGAACCCTTTACCTGCACCCGCTGTTGTACCCAGGCTGGAGTACACTCCGCCAACTGATAAGAGAGATGACAAGAGAAAGGGAGTCATCCCTAGCACCTCCCAACCAGTCCCTGTCTCGGGAGTTCGTTACTTTAGGTGCCATAACCTAGGACATGTTGTCTCCAATTGCCCCACCCGAGCCTTAGTCATCACCGACCCCCAGCCTGTGGAGCTTCCACCTCAGGAAGGAGAAGCCATTGAGAGGTATGAGGCCGATCCTGACCTCATTGCCAAGTTTGAGGACATGGATGCAAGGTATGATGGAACGCATGTCGAGTACATGCAAGTGGGAGAAATTGCCGAGAGTTCAAACCAAGGAAAACTGGGTGTAGTTCGCTGCATCTTAACACACCCCCAGGAGGACGACTGACGTCGAACTTCAATCTTCCAAACATACATTATGGTGAAATCCCAACCCTGTAAGGTGATCTTTGACAACGGGAGTTGTGTCAATACAGTCTCTTCAGACTTTCTCTCCCGCCTAGATCTACCTACACATCCCCATCCGAGGCCATACAACGTGACTTGGGTAGACGACACGTCGATCCCAGTCACCACTACATGTGTCATTCCCATCTAATTCCAGTCCTACCAAGGACAGATCTTGTGCGATATAGTGCCTATGAAGGTCGGTAACATCATCCTAGAACGACCGTGGATTTATGATGTAGACCTTAATACATTCGGTCGGTCCAATCAGTGCTCCTTCTCCCACAATGGGAAGAAGAAACAGCTGTACCCGGCACCCCCAAAGGTGACCTCGAGAAATAGTTCCACCTCCACCCCCACTGGAACCCCCAAGGTTCAAGAGAGTCCTCGAACTCCCACTGAAGGGAAACTTCCCATTCCCTCTTCCCTCGCACCTATCACACCCGTTCCTAAGGCCCCTAAGGTTGGTTATGATTCGGTTAGGCGCCTTAACTTCATAGGTGTCTGTGAGCTGAATAGAGAGGTTGCTGAGGATACCCCAGTCTGGGCTGTTGTTGTCACCATCACCCCTGAGGAGTCCCGAGTCTCTGTCCCACCTGAAGTCCAAGCAATCCTGTAGGACTTCCAGGACATCTTTCCTGAGGACTTACCCTCACAACTCCCTCCCACGCGTGATGTACAACACGCCATTGATCTTGTCCCTGGGTCCACCCTACCCAACCTTCCCCATTACCTATTGAACCCCAAAGAGCATGCTGAGCTCCAAAAGATTGTCGAGAACCTTATCCAAAAAAGTTTCCTCAGGGTGAGCAAGAGCACATGTGCTGTCCCTGCCTTGCTCACACCCAAGAATGATGGCATCTGGCGGATGTGTGTTGAGAGCCGCGCCATCAACAAAATCACTGTCAAGTATAGATTCCTAATTCCCCATCTTGATGACATGCTTGACCTGATGAGTGGAGCCACCATCTTTTCTAAGATTGACTTGAAAAATGGCTACCACCAGGTCTGAATCCGACCAGGGGATAAGTGGAAGACAGCCTTCAAAAGAAAAGAAGGTCTGTATGAGTGGCTCGTCACGCCGTTCGGGCTATCCAATGCCCCCAGCACCTTCATGAGGCTTATGATGAAAGTCCTCCGCCCTCTCATCGGTCGATTTGTCGTCGTCTACTTTGACGACATTCTCATCTACAGCCACAACCCTTAGAACCACATCCATCATTTGAGGGAAGTCTGCGAGACTTTGAGGAGAGAAACCATGTATGCCAATCTCAAGAAATGTGAATTCATGACAGACCGGGTCGCTTTTCTCGGATTTGTGGTATCGAGTCAAGGAGTGTCTGTGGACCAATCCAAGGTCCAAGCCTTAGTAGACTGGCCGGAGTCCCAGAACGTCCATGACGTTCGAAGTTTCCACGGGCTAGCCATTTTCTACAGACGCTTCATTCAGGGCTTCAGTACCATTATGGCACCCATTACGGATTGTATCTGTAAGGGGAATTTTGAGTGGACCAAAGTCGCCTCCCAGGCTTTTCGTGCCATAAAGGAGCTCATGACCAAAGCCCTTGTCCTCCTCCGCCTGCCAGACTTTTCCAAAGTCTTCGAGATATCCTGTGATGCATCTGGCGTAGGAATAGGAGGAGTGCTTAGCCAGGAGAGCCATCCCGTGACTTATTTCAGTGAGAAACTTTCTGATGCAAAGCTTCGTTACTCCACCTATGATAAGGAGTACTATACCGTGGTCCAAACCCTCAAACATTGGAGACACTATCTCTTACCGCAAGAATTTGTCTTATATTCGGACCACGAGGCCTTGAAATTCCTTAGCTCTCAAAAGGGCTTAAACCCTAGACATGGTCGGTGGGTAGAATTCCTCCAGTCCTTCACATTTGTCCTAAAACATACGGCTGGAAAAGAAAATAAGGTGGCTGACGCCTTGAGTCGAAGGGTCTCCCTTCTTTCCACTATTCGGGTAGAGGTCACTGGATTTGACCGCATAAAGGAACTCTATGGAGAGTGTCCCGATTTTGGCCCTGCCTACTCTGCCTTGTCTGCTGGATCCTCGACCACGTTTGCTGACTATCTACTCCATGATGATTTTCTATTTCGAGGACAGCAACTCTGTGTCCCGAGGACTTCTGTTCGGGACTTTCTGATATGGGAAATGCATGCTGGAGGTCTTGCTGATCACTTTGGACGAAACAAGACCATCCATTCTGTGGAGGAACATTTCTATTGGCCTGGCCTGAAGAAAAATGTGACCAAAATTGTAGCCCAGTGTAGGACATGCACGATGGCCAAACATGTCAAACAAAACACTGGTCTCTACAATCCTCTCCCCATTCTTGATAGACCGTGGGTTGATGTGAGCATGGATTTTGTCCTTGGCTTACCAGGCACTGTTCACAAACATGACTCCATCTTCGTGGTAGTTGATAGGTTCTCTAAGATGGCCACTTCATTGCATGATCCAAAACATCTGATGCATCTAGAGTAGCTCACCTATTCTTTGATGAAGTCGTGCGTCTGCATGGTCTCCCCCAAACCATAGTGTCTGACCGAGATGTCCGGTTCACTAGTTACTTTTAGAAGACACTTTGGCACCTAGTTGGCACTAAGATGAAATTTTCTACTGCCTATCATCCCCAAACCGATGGGTAAACCGAGGTCGTCAACAGGAGTTTAGGAAATTTACTAAGATGTCTTGTAGGTGAGATCTTCTTCTGCCCAGAGCCGAATTTGCATACAACAGCTCTGTCAATAAGTCCATAGGTATGAGTCCATTTGAGGTCGTGCATGGCTACAAACCTAGAAAACCTGTGGATCTCATTCCCCTTCCACTCGAGTCTAGGACATCCAAGTCAGCTGAGGAGTTTGCACAGCACGTCAAAAGTCTGCATAAGTCAATTAGTAAGCAAATAAACCTCAGTAATGAAACTTACAAACGCTTGGCTGATTCGCATAGGCGTCACCATGAATTCCAAGAAGGTGACATGGTTATGGTATGGGTTCGACCCGAACGACTCTCCTCGGGAGCCGTTAAAAAGTTGCAAACACATAGTGATGGTCCCTTCCCAATTCTACGGAAGATTGGCTCCAATGCTTATGTTGTGGACTTTCCTCCCGAATATAGGATTAGCTCGACCTTTAATGTGGCAGACCTAGTGGCCTATAAGGAACCCACAGCGATTCCTAGTGACCCTTTCGAGCCTTCTCCTCCCATTGTGAGTGAGCCCACCCCTGTGTGTCCCACAGCCTCGAGAGCACCGCGCGAGCAAATTGAGAGGATACTGGATGAGCAGGTGACAACTACACGGAGCCGGATGTACCAGCGCTACCTTGTCCGCTGACGGGACCGTCCACCTTCTGATGACTCCTGGATCAGCCGGGACGATCTCCAGCGTCTCGATCCAGATCTGCTGGAGCACTACCAAAGCAGTGTTCCCCCTTACTCGACGGAGTCGAGTTCCAGCCGCCCCGGGAGGGTTGGTGGGGACACCGAGCCCACTACCGGGCCCACTACTCGGAGCCGACGCCGCACCGCCCCGACTGCACCGAGCTTGTGACTCGGAGACTCGTTTGAAGACTCAGCGTCCTGAGTACGTATCCGTACGTATGTGTGTATTGTGTGTATGTGTAAAATACATGTTTTACTCATTGTTTAAAAATGCGGCGTCTCAAGGCACCAAGGCTTAAGCCTCAAGGTGAGGCACTAGAAAAACACCTTAAGAGATGCGCCTCATGTCTTTTACTTGAGGCTTACGCCTTTTTTTGATTGAGGTGGTACGCCTCACCCCTTCACCGCCTCAAGATATTTAATTGAGACATGTGCATCACTTGAGAAGGTGATGTAATGAGGTGTTATAGGGTACTCCCAAGATTTACGTTTCTTTTGTTATCCTTAAAACACAATTCAATACTTTTTTTCTTAGTAGGTACTTTTTTTTTATCAGGGAGGGGATAATCGAGCTCGAACTCGGGCCCTCCCCCATATAGGGAAGGGTGACGAACCAACTGCACTAGATAGCTGGCTCATATTTTAGTACTTTTAAAATAACACGAATTTATCATTGAGTTGGTATAGTATTAACACATGAAAATCACTATTATTTTAAGCATTTTTTATGATTTTAAGATTATTTTATTCTCTATTAAGGCTTACGCCTCGTTGTTGTTAGGTTCGGTGCAGTATTCAGAGGGGGGGGTGAATGAATATGACTTTTAAAAACCTTTCGCCCAGTTAAAATTTCGCTCACTAAAATGCTAGTTCGCAAACTAAACAAACTTGAAGGCTAAATGGCAGTTGTGGAACTAACCAAACACACAGTGAGATCACTGGAGAGCTAACAAGACAGATTTAGTCAATCTGAAAACTAATAAATCTTCTGCTCAACCAGAAGCAAACACATGGAGCGCCCCTATGCAATCACCAAGCGGAAGCACAAATAGACAAGTCAAACCACAGTGCACAAGGGGTTTTTAGGTGGTTCGGTCCAGCAGACCTACATCCACCCCACACTCAACCCGAGTGTGGCTTCCACTAGCTCACGCTAGAAACCGCATACTCAGTCTGCAACAGGTGCTGCCACACAGCTTGACCAGGGGAACAACCTCCCCTCTTCCTCCCAACCGGAGGGACACCCCAAGTGACTCCCAGCCACTTGGAAACTAGAGACGCACAGTCTCTCTTCCTCCAAACCGGAGGGAACACACCAGTGACTCCCAGTCACCAGCAAACCAGAGGTCGAAGACCTCTCTTCCTCCAGACCAGGAGGGACACCTGGACTTGCAACTCACAAGCCCAGAACCGGAGATCAGATCTCCCTTCCTCCAAACCGGAGGGAACACACAAGTGACTTCCAGCCACTTGCAAACTAGAGGTCGCAGACCTCTCTTCCTCCAGACCAGGAGGGACCCGACCTCAATCTAGAGGATCGGAAGTACAAAGCTAACCAAATGAAAAAGGAAAAATAAGAAAGGAAAAATACACAGCGATCAGAAAGCTGTAAAGAAAGATAACACAGATGTGGCTCGCATGGAGCTGACTGGCCTGGATTTGATCCACGGTCCAGTAGACAGATCTTCAGGTAAGCTTCTCTTCCTCTTCTCTTCTCTCTCACTTTCTTTTTCTCTTTACCCTCACGAGCTCTCTAACTCTCTCTCTCTTCTTCTCCTTCTGCTCTTCTTCTCTTTCTTTTCTTCTTCTTTCGCAGGCTCTCTCTGTCTCTTCTCTTCTCTTCTTCTTCTGCTTTCTACTGCAGCTCTTTTCTTCTTCTGCTCTTTCACTCTCTCGATCTCTGCTCCTCTATTTTCTTCGGCTCACACTTCTTCTATTTCTTCTTCTTCTCTTTTTCTTCCTCTTTTCTTTTTCTGGATCGAAGGGCTTTCTGCTCTCCAGGCTTCTTCTTCGATCAGTCTTCATCTGTTGGATGAAGGCTTACTTTTATAAGCAGCAGCCAGCAGGAGGGCAGCACTGGGCGCGTGTGACTTCCACATTTCCCGCCCAGAACTTGTGGCCACGTGTCAGTCTCTCAGCCAGCTTCAGCACACGTGTCACAATCCTGTCTGCCCTTCCAGCTTCGGATCACGTGCCGCCCAGTCACTGGGGAATATTCTTCCTCGGACCACCTTCTTCTTTTTGTTTTTCTTCTTCTCCTGCAAAGAGATTAAAACCATTAATACTCAGGGTTCTCTATATATATATACCTGAAATAAGTCGGTTGACACTCAAGCTAAAGCTGCACGAGGTGTGTAGGAACAACAAAAGATGCACTATACTGAGAACGACACGAGGTACATAAGATGACTACAGCACGAGATAAAGAGAGAACGACACGAGGTACATAAGTTACAAAGCTAACACTACAAAGGGAACGACACGAAGTCAGATGAAAACAGCACGAGGTGAAGAGAGAACGACACGAGGTACCACAGTAACAAAGCTAACACTACAAAGGGAATGACACGAAGTCATATGAGAACAGCACGAGGTGAGAAGGAAATAACACGGAGTAAAACGGTAGTAAAACACGCGATCAGAGGAAACCTGGACGAAGATAGAAAGAAGCAACACGAAGTCATAAAAACAACACTAAGACACAAACACAGAAATAACATGAAGACTCAAACACAAAAATAACACGAAAACACAAGCACAAAAGATAACACGAAGACACAGGAAAACGACTCGAAAACGAGGACGAGACGGGCTGAAAACAACTCGAAGACGAAAATAGAAACCGACACGAAGTGTGGTCACAAAGCAAAAGGACACGGGGTCTAGGAAAAACAACACGAAGATAGAAGACAGGACCGGCTACAACGACACGTGATAAAACAGTGAAAGCAGGAAAACGACTCGAGTAACTACAGTAAATGACACGAAAACACAAGAGCAAAAATAAAAAGGATGACTCGAGATGAGCAACTAAATACTGGGGAAACGACACGAGGTTCACATGAAAAGGACTCGAAGTTCATCAGAACAAATCGAGCTGCTTCAGTAAACAGCACGAAGACAATCAACAAACATAGTTGGAACAACACGACGTACAAAAGGACAACACGAAGTGTAGTTAACACAAACAACACGAAGTATGAAAGGAACAGTACGGACATACAAGGTACTACCTCATAGCAATTTTCCTGTTAATCATGGAAATTTCAAATGCATAACATTACGCAAGATATCTGATTAAAATGACAATATTTAACATAGTGATGCTCATCATCAAAACACTAGGGAAGTCACAAACAAGAAAGCTGTGAACAACAAGGCATGTTGTACAGACTTCAATCAATATGCATCAGACGACTGTGTATGGACTTGAAGACCCTTAGCCAATGTATAGACTTGACAGTGATCTCTGCAGCGAATGTATAGACTTTGCAGACTGAGACGCAAAGTGAGATGATGAAAGACACCATGGATGTTCAGACTTTGGCAAGTGTGAGCGAGACAATGCAGATGCTGTACAGACTTTGTGGATGCAGTCGAATGTATAGACTTGATGGAGCGAAGCCAATGTGTAGACTTCACGTTGTACAGACTTTGAAGACGGAAGCCAGTGTACAGACTTTCCACCGACCAGTGTATGGACTTCAACAGTGAACGGCTGTACGGACTTGGCCAATGCTTGAAGCACAGTCCACTGTATAGACTTGATGCCTTGAAGGCGATGTACAGACTTTGTTGCGACTAGTGGCTGTACAGACTTAGGCAAAGTGCACACTTTGAACGCCTATGATGTACACACTTCAATTGAAGCCAACTGAGGAGTGTATAGACTTGAATGAAGAAATGGCTGTATAGACATGAATGAGTAGAGTGTATAGACTTGAAAGTCTAAAGGCGATGTGCATACTTGCTGAGTTGACGCTGCAGCCCAATGAGTTGACGCTGCAACGTATATACTTACTAACTAAGCAGAGTGTAGCAATGAATGCTTTATGTATCAGTTGACATGACTGAACATCAAATATGTTAAACTAAACTGAGCAGCAAGATGACTGAACATTTGATAGACTGAGCTATGATCAGAAAATAACTGAATAACAGCATGATGACTCACACAGCAGGATGACTCACAGTGATTAACTCACATCAAAAACCAATCATCAAAACCATCATCAAAACCACAGGGGCACAACAGTTGTGCCTTAAGGCTTACACCTTATGGGGCTTACAGAAAGCGCCTCACAACCGCCTGAAGACCTTTTAAACTATGATTTTATTACATGTATTTACTTTTGTTTTATTAGGCTAGTCATAGTCATAGACATGTGTATTTTATTTTTTTTTATTAAACCCCCAAGTCAAAAGGTGGGTTGGTGAGTCATGTTTTATTAGGCTAGGATATAAATGTTATAAGGAAAAACTAAGGGTGTAATTGTTATAGCCCTCCATATATAAAGGGGGGCTAGGGTGTGTGTTTTCATATGATGAATGCTATTAAGAGTTGCAACCTACGTAAGAGACATTTCTCTCTTGCTTCCTCCTTCCCTCCTTTCTCATTTTGTGGGATTTGAGTGTCGCCCGGTGAGAGACCGTCCGGCGTGAGGCCGAGCTGCACGAGGCAGCAAGCTATCCCGTCCTGTTCGTCCCCTCAGAGCTGCCGTCGATCCATCCTCCGAAGCCGTCCGCGTCAGTTACTGTCGTCTAGAGTTTACAACGAAAACTTTGAAATGAAAAACTCTCTTTTCATAATTGAGGCATCATAATTTAGACACCAGACGAATGGGGAAAAAAACAAGCCTCAACCAGAATCAATCAAATGGTACGGCTGGTTAAGGACACCTACACCAAGCTCCAAATTAAACATCTTGTGCTCACGCTATTTTGTTCATTCAAACTTCTATAAATATTTGAAATTGCAAAGCATCCATAGTTCCTTACTGAAATAACGAGAAGAATAAAGGCTCCTTCGTCTCCTCAAAATCTACAAAGAAAAGTTCCTCGTACGGTATAACTTGAACCTCTAAGCATTCTATTTCCAGTCCCAGTGCTGGAGATAGGATATCTAAATAAAATCATCTCAGTTTGTGGGGGAAACCGAGCCCAAGTTGCCGGATTGTGTTAATAATCCTCCACTACTAGTAAACTGTTCCAAAGAGAAATTTAAGCTGACTTTAACCGGTAAATCTATGCCTTACCGCCCACCGGAATCCAGAAAAAGTGAACCTTTCAGGAAAGTCTGATGATTTCACAAAGAAAAAATGTCTTCTCTCAAAATTAACTTCAGACCTTACCCAAGGAGGGTTACTCCCAGGGGAAGTGCTTGGATAAACGGGAGAATATCTCATCACCAGGAAACGAAAGAAAAAAAAACACTTCTTCGGCAGGTAGTTCCTCATCCCAGGTTCTGATACGCCACAAGTTGTCTACTTTGGCAATCATCCCATCCCCTTTTTCCTGTTCTCTCCGTTTTCCAGGACACAAACTCAGTTTTTTCCAACGGCAGACAGCTCTAACACCTCTAGCATGCTACTAATCATGGGAAATGAGAAAAAAAAGAGAGAAACCCAGATGAAATTTCCGAGCAATATGCCCGAGGAGAAGATGGTCAAGGTGTACCTACACAGGTCCTGTCCGGTACTCATAGATAGAAGTTTCAAAACAGCCAAAGCCCAGAATCGCAGCGAAGGAGAGAGGAATTGGACGAACAGGAACCCAACAATGACCAGAACAGCAGCATCCGGGTGGGGGGGTGGACGGGGCGCCGCTCCCGTTTGACGACAAGATGCGAAGCGAGGGGTTCTTCTTTCTAACCCCGCTCCTTCCTCCACGGCCAAGCAAGGAGCGGAGGAGAATGGATTCCCCATCCCACGGCAGGGAAACATAGCAACATTGGGTTGGTTCCGCTGTGGTCGCAACGGTTCGAATCGGGTCGGATCGTCCATTGGGCCCCGTTTTAGTTGGGGGTTGTCCCTCACTTGTCTCGGGGATCACAAATCAATCAATCTGTCTCCTCCTTGTTTTGACAGATGAAGAAAGTTAATCCCATTAAAATAAAAGATGTTTCTAAATTAACTCATTTAACTTGCTCAATGAAACAGAGTTTAACCCTACTTTGTCCCTTAAAAATAATCTATTACCTAGTAAAATAAATAACATTAGAATAAAAAATAAATTAAGTCAATAAAAGTAACTCTTCTTTTTTCTGTCCCTCTGTCCAAAGAGGGGCTTGGGGAATCCACGTCGTCACTTGGGTGGCACATCAGACTGAGCGGATCTCGATCCGATCATCCGACCACCACTCCAGGAGTTTGATCCGAAACACCACCTTTCGCCCTCTCTACGAGGATGTAAAGTGTAAACGCCGCCGTTGATTCCCAGCAAAGAGGTTAAAGTCCACTAATTTAGATAATTTTAGAGTTTTAGCTCAACGGAGCTTCTGTTAGACACTTAAGACTTACTCGGTTGGACATTATGTGAATTAGATTGAATTTAGATCGAAATATGTTCTATTTAACTTTGATTGAATTCATGTTAGCTTTAAAAAAATATTTAGCTCGATGTTAAGACCCTAACCTAAGCCAAGCCAATCCACTTTTTAGGCAGAAGTAAAACTCAGACAGAATCACTAGATGTTGCTAAAATAGATTTGGAGCATCCATTCCTTATGATACTACTAGTAGATGATCCCAAGTGGCTGGCTATTAATCCAATTACTCCAGTACTCAAGGAAATCGCGCGCACGCTGTTGTCGATTTATGCAATTTTTTTTTCTCTAGTCCCTGTGCGAATATGATAATGCGACTTTGCCAAGTGCAGCCATCCGCTGGCTGCAGCTACATTTTAGAAGAGCAAATATGCCAAGGTCAACGCTTTCATCACTAGGTATACGGTTGCAGACCAACAGAACTGAAGCAGCATGGAGTAAGACAGGCGTCCTTTCATGTAGCCCACGAAGAAATTACACGAGTCGATGCCTTTCCACGAATCACCGCACCACAACTCGCTAATTCCAGGAATCGGAGCCAGAACTCAGAGCCAAAGTTGAGACCACCACCTGGCCTCGAATAACTTGGAGGAGCTAGTGATATTAGAGACACGCCTTGCCGGGTCTTGGAGACAAGTTATCTCTATGCTTATAGCTGAGCCTGTGAAAGTGTTGCTAATAATGCTTGGAAAATTTTAGTTAAGACTCATCACAGAACATTTTTTCCCCCAGAGAACTTGGTATAGAGTGCATTACAAACATCAGCTAGTACATGATTGTTCTGAACTGATGAACTCAAACGCGAAAATCGCTTCCATACATCAGGTACCCAAGCAGCATGAGCATGAAAAGAAGGGGAGTGGGGTGAAGAAGCTCTCAACACGTGCCGCCATGCATTACGCCTTGATACAAAAAGGGACCATAACAACTTGGTAATCACAAACACGCACGCGACGCAACTATCAAAAGACTACCTGGCCTCATCATTATTTTATTTTCGGAAATTTAAAAGGTCCTGCACTCCTCCTGTTCTACTGGGACGACTCTCTTACTGCCTGCAAAGAGGGAAGAAGGGAAATGGAAGCCAAATGACATGAAAGTCAAATGGCATGAAAAAGAGAGTAGAACCTAAGAGATTATGTGAGATACACTGGGAAAGCGTAAAAATCAACCGAAGACAACAAATGCATGAAAGGAATATCTAAAGGTAAATTTTAAACCTTGCAAGATATCACAATCAAATGTCTAAACATGAAGTTAAACCATGTAGGATACTCATAATCAACAAATAAAATGAAGAAATGAGGGAGAAAACATAATCAGAAATGAGACTGCAGCTAATTTACCGACGAAGCTACTATGCCTCATATCAAGTCCATTAAAAACTGAGGCTAAGGTAGAAGGTTTTGGAGAATATCAAAGCACATTTACAAAGAAACTTTGGGAAAAAGTATTCGAGAAATGCCTTCGATGTGCGACTATTTTATCAGAAAATCAATTTGATTTTACGCCGAATAGATCTACTACAGAATCTATTTTCTTATTACGCCAGTTAGTTGAGAAGTATAGAGAGATGTGGAAAGATTTATATATAAACTTTCATGAATTAGGGAAGGCGGAAAATCGAGTACTGAGAGAGCTGACTTGGTGGGCATTAGGAAAGAAAAGAGTTTCTCAAAGATATGTTGATTTGATTTAGGATATGTACGAAGGGCCTATTACTAGTGTGAGAACTACTGCTGGAGAGACTTGTACATTTTCTGTTACCATAAGTTTGCATCAAGGTTCTACATTATGTCCGTATCTCTTTACCTTGGTTATGGATGAAGTAACAAAACAATTGCATGATGATATCCCTTGGTATATGCTATTTACATATGATATTATTTTAATTGATGAGATTTAAATGCTAAATTAGAACGTTGGAACCATACTTTGGAGTCTAAAGATTTTAGAATTAATAGGAGTAAGTCAGAATTTATGCATTGCAATTTTAGTAATAGGAGAGTAACATAGGAAGATATAGTTCTAATTGACGAACAAATCATTCCTAAAAGAAATAGTTTTCAGTACTTAGGGTCTATTATTTAAGAGAATAGGGCGCTCTATGATGACGTTGCACATAGGATTAAGACAGGTTGATTAAAATGGAGAAGCGCATCAGGAGTCTTTGTGATCATCGTATACCAAAGGGAAGTTTTATAGAATAGCTTTGAGACCTACTCTGTCATATGGTACCGAGTGTTAGGTAGTAAGAAAGAAACACATTCACAAAATATGTGTGGCGGAGATGAAGATGCTAAGATGAACGTGTAGTAAAATTAAGAAAGATAAGATTAAGAATAAACGCATCCGTGAGGATTTAGGTGTAGCTCTAATTGATAGTAAAATTAGGGAAAATATGCTCAGATGGTTTGGATATGTACAATGTCGCCCTAATTCAACACCAGTTAAAAGATGCGACCAAATCTTAGTGGATGTTAGTAAAAAGAGCGCGAGGAAGGACTAAAATGAGATGGTGTGATGTTATTAGAAAGGACATCGGTTTCTTGGGCTTAAATGCGAATCTAGCACTTGATATAATTCTTTGGCAGAACAAGATTCATGTTACCGGCCCCAAATAATGGGATAAGACTTTGATGATGATAATGGTGATGACTTTCAACACAAGCATTGACAACATGAAAGGCCCCAAGTTGCAATAAATGGTTCATCTTTTACAGCCATATAGCCATATAAACCTCTTCCTCATAGAAAAGGTTATGCATCTTTGGGATATCGGAGTTTTCCTCCCTCTCTTTTTCCTCTTCATACCCTTTCCCCCCCTCTTTTATGGCTCATGGGGGGGCGGGGCGGGGTTGGGGGCTGGGGGGGTGGAGTGTGGATTCTTGGCATACTAGAGTCCAGACAACATACCTCTTCTTGTTTCTCCTTTTTCCCTCCAGAAATAAGTTTGTAGCCTCCATAGAAGATTAGACCCCAACCAGCCAAAGAGACGATTACAAACTGCAAGAAATCAAAGTAGAGTTAGAAAAAGAACTTTTACGTTGTCTAAATGACCTCAGCTAGAGTATAAAGGTTGTAAAAGAAGCACAAATATACCCTTGTTGTATTTCAGTCGTGCAGGTTGAAAGGTCCTGAACATTATCATGACATGTGTTCCAACTTAGTTTTACCCTCCTCTGGTTTCTCCGACTTCTTTTACTTCATTCATGCTGTCAAGATATAAACAATGACATCAAGGAAGGCTTTTCTTTTTCCCTATCTCTGACCTTTTTTCTTGTTTCAGATGTTGAGGAACCCTGGCTCACTGGACCTGTTAACCCTCGTTGTAGCCGGAGAAATCCCCCTTACCAGGATTCCATGGACATTGAGGGCCCTGTTTTGTGAACAGGTGCTGGGTTAGCTGCCCTGTAAGAGGCGGACTTTCTACCACTTCAGCACCGTTCTGGTAATGGGTTAGCTCTCAAGTGGGTTAACTCAGTAGTGGTAGATTACCCCGGAGTTAATCCACTTTTGCTTCGGATGTGAAATGGGTTAACCCACTGCGTTTCATAACCCACCTCTGAAGGTGGGGCAGATAACCCGGGTTAACCCACAACCCCAGTTAATTAATCTGCCTTACCAAAGAATGTTCAGAGTTAAAACTGGGTTAACTCTGGGTTAACCCTTTACCAAATTAGTGCTTAGAGTTCTCAACATGACTGTTGCTAAACATCGGCCACCAATTGTCAAGTGTTCGTACTTACCTAGGTTCCACTTCTCCTCGAATTGTGGACTACGCGCATGCAATTGAAATAAACACTAATATAGCCCTCTTCTAATCCTGATCAGTTCTCTTAGGACTATGGGCCTGCAACTCCAGGTAATCCGCCACCTACCAACTAATCTCTCAGTAGGAAACAAGCAAAAGTTTGGAGGGCAGAAATGATTTGACACTGGTCACTGGGTTTGAAAATGTTGAAGGCCTAGCCAATGGAGTTGATCGGACTAGACTTAATCGTTAGATAGTCGATACAATGTACACCTAACTTTCTGACTCATAGTTATCAGGTTTGCATAAAATTTGTTAAGTCATGCAGCCAGATATTAATTGTCTTCCTGGACTAGATGACATTGATCGTATACTGTGAGATGATCTTGAACGAAAATTGAAACTGAGAGTGCTTCTTAATACAATTGTTGTAGATGACAGCGATTGTGGAATGGATAGCAGATTTCCATGCTTTAGTGCTTCCTTAACACAATATCTTATTTTATATTGGAAAGAGAATTGAAACTGAAATTGATTGTACAGTGACTGTGGAATAGATAGCAGATTCCCATGCTTCAGTGCAGCTTATACAATATGCTATTTTATATTGGGACGAGAATTGAAATAATACTCACATGCTCTTCCTTCCATTTAGATGGGCTTAATGGGTCCTCCCAGAAGTTGACCTTAGGTGGTCCATGAGGGTCTGCCAAAAGTTTGAAAGACAAAAATAAATTCCATAAAAATAACAAAAGGTATAAAAATGAATTGATCATAAGATTGTAGACATGACATCAATTACAAATGTCCCCCCAAAAAAATGCTTTCTCAAAATACATGGAGTACCTCATAGTTATCAACTGAGGAACATACAAACATTTTCCTGTGCATGTAAACTGTATGAAAGAGTACGCTTTGCTCAATGAAAGTGCAGCGCCGTATATGCTGGGTGCAAAGTCAAAAGCTCCCATTTGCAAACATTGTAATACTTTGCTGGATCTTTACATCCCATCAAAGCTACAATGAACAAAACTTATAGTCATTTGTTAGTTATTTACAGCTAATATCTACTAAATGGTCCCCCATCTGGCTTGCAATATTATTGTATTTCCTCATAATGAATGTCGTAATTCCTTCATATTTGATCAGTTCATATATGTTTTTCTTGAAAAAGGTTTATCATCAGACACTTGCAGTACATAATAAGGGCTTCCAAACCCTCCCAACAGAACTTGGATAACTGTCATGAGCAAAGTCCAGAAGAAAAATGCACCAAGACCATAGAAACAGTCGGACCTATCAAATGAGTGACAAAATTCAAACAGTCCAAGCGTCCGAAACCTTATGTTGAAAAGTACATTAAGTAAAAGAGTCTGGCAGTATGGGATTACCATTAACGAACTTTTAATTCAAAATGTGGGAAGGCTACAATGCATTAAAATAAAGAAGGTAAACTACAACTCAACTAGTACATATGACTATTCTTCTATTAATCAGGGTCTTCCGAAATCACTTCTACAATTCCACATTTGACAATAGATGTGTCACCGATTCTGAATGACTTGTACAAAATACATAATAAGCATTACTACCTTGAAAATTTTCAGCCCGTCCCTCATTGGCAGTCTGTTGATAGCAACCTTCCAGAAGAATCGTTTCACTTTCTCACACAACAAACACTAAGACCTCTCAAGAACTTCCAACAGTTCAATTCTTTCAAGCCATAACAACCACTATCTTTCCCCCTGATGCTAATATCACAGAGCTAAACCTCATGATTCGTTGTAATGCAAAATATTTTGATGATAAAGTTAATCTTCTTCTCACTCGTCCAATTCATTTGCCCAATTCCAACTCATGGCAACCTAAAACTTTAACCCATACGTTAAGGGAAAAAACTAACAAATTTTCACATGCCTACGAAATATAAATACGGATTATCAAGTATACTAATGATTAATTATGCAATTTGAACGGGGTTATGGAGCCATTTGACACATCTAGCACGAGTACAGGCCAGAGTCTAGCTAACCAAACATTGTAGCACTGCAACTGATAAATGTGACTAACTCAAACATTGTCAATTTTTTAGGTATGACAACTAAAAGCGAGAAAGAACTAACATGGTACGCGATGCGCGAATTTTGTCTCTCTTCCTATGTGTGATGCAGAGAAAGAGAGAGAGAGAGAGACCTCCGCCGCCGGCGAGGCCACGGCGAGGGATCAGCTTGGCGGCCTGGGACGTCGGCGCCGGTGGGGAGATCGTAGGCAGGATCGAGATGCGGCGACCGGCGGCCCTCAACGCGGCGCAGGCAGCCATCCGAGCGGAGTCGGAGGGTTTTCTTCGAGAGGGGACGGTGGCGGCGGGAAGAGCAGAAAGAAAACACACGCAGTGACGCAGAGAGAGAGAGAGAGGGAGAGACGGGAGGGGAAGAAGAAGCGGTGCCCGTCAACTGTTTTGTGGGCAGTATGATCAGGCGAAACCCATGTAATGTAATGCAAACTCGACATGACGTAGGATTGTGGATTGGAAACTACGTAATACTGGGCTTCTAACTGTTTCTGGAAACATCTCCTTGTAACCATGGTTGATGGGAATCTCCACATCAAGTAGTTATGAAGAAAAAATAGGATTGGGTTCTAAAAATGGCACTCACTTTATATAATAAAAGTTGAATTCTGCCACCATACAAGATTGTCTCATCAATTTAGACTAGCTGACGTCAGTCCCCGAATCCAGCTGACGTCAGTCCCAAAGACCATACCATGTCAGAGAATACATATTACATAGGATATATTGTTGTTCCCCAATAAGCCTTTTGTCCATTTTCCCATCTATATAACATCTATATAATCAAATCATCCATCGGGGGTCCCAGTGAAAGAACTTGCGAAAAAGGCTCATATCAGAGAGATCGGTGCCTTCTCCGAAGGTTGCCGGAACCCTCGGTGTCTTTCTCTGAAGGTCGCCGGAACCCTACTCCCCACCCCGACCACCCCCCCCCTTCTCCCTTCCTTTCTCTCGGAGTGGTCCGCTCCGGTCTCCTCGGTGCCCTCACACCGGCCTCTCCCTTCTTAGGGCTTTCTTTGTTTCCTCTCTTCCTCCCCCCTTCCGCCGTTCGTGGCCCCCCCCCCTTTTTTCTTCTTTCTCCCCCAGTGGCCCGTCCTCTACCCCAGGGGCTCCCCTTCCCGGGGTTTCCCCACCTCTTGGATCGTTCCCCCTTTTCAACATGTTTCCCCCGTTATTCCCTTTTCCCTTCTGCCCAGGCCCTACCCTACCCGACTCCACGCTTCCCTGACCTCCTTCCACTGTTTTTCTTCCACCCGACACCCCTATACGCCTTCCCCTTTCCGTTTTTCTGACGAATCTTCGCCACCCCTGGTCTTCCTACCCCCGATTGTGTATCCCTCTTCATGGTCCCTCAAGTTCTACATATGAGTCCTTCTCGCTACCGTCCTAGCTACCTTCTCGAAGGGTTCTCATATATTCCCCCCGTCGCCGCGTAGGCCCATTTCTTCATCCTTGCCCTATCCTGGTTTGCTTATCTTCCCCTGCAGGCCCTCCCTCCCTGGTGGTCCGGCGGTCATGGCAAACGACGAAGGAGAGCCTATGATGGAAGACGAAGAGGCAATCAGATCCCGCTTCAGGCAGCTGATGGTCAGAGAAAAGAGCTCCGATGTCATTGATATCTCCCAGATGGCCCAGTCAGATCGGGATCGAGGAAGAAGTTATTTGGTAGTCAAAGTATTGTCGAAATCCAAGATAAGAGTGGCCGGCTTCAAGGAATGGATAGAAAATTTATGGAAACCAAAAGGTGAGTGGCAACTCATTGACTATCCAAATGATTCCTATCTAGTTCGGTTTACAGATCCTCAAGAGGTCGACACTGTTTGTAAGCGTTCCCCATGGTTCTTCAAGAAGGATATTGTGTTATTCCAGAGAGGTGAATCCTACATGGCACCATCCCAGTATTCCCTCACAAAAGCTGATCTTTGGGTCCGGATTTATGACCTGCTGGAGGAGCTTCTCAATCTAGCTTCCATCAAAGCTCTGGCTTCCCAGCTGGGAGAGCCGTACCCACCCATCCCCAGAGAAATTTCTTCCTGGGGTTGGTTTGCCCGCATCAAGGTGTCAGTTAGCATAGAGAAGGCTATCAAGTCCAGTATCCAAGCTCGTCTCCCGGACAACTCTATTCGGTCTTTCCAGTTAGCTTATGAACGTCTGCCCTTGTTCTGTCACTTTTGCGGTTGTTTGGACCACGAAGCAGACAGTTGTGAGGAATTGATGGAGCTGAAGATGCACATTAAAGAAGCCTACTCACCACAGCTGAGAAAGGATCTGGAGGAGATGATTGAGTTCGAGTATGGAGATTGGCTGAGGGTAGGTCCTTCATCCCCCTCCCCCAGTCCGAGAGATCCTACTAAACCTAGGTCTTCTTCTCCCCTCCATAGCAGAGGGGAAAGCAATTCCACGGAAGGAGATGCAACTTCAGCAGGTGTCCAGACTACTCTTAAATGTAAGAAAACTCTGTTCCAGGAGAGTCCACCCGCATGACAGAATGCTGACGTCCTTCTTGAAGAGGCGCATACTGGTTTGCCCTCCACCATCCCTCAGCTACCCCTCTTAGCCTCCGCTCCCCTTGATCTTCATTTCTCCCCCTCACATAGCTCCAATCAACTCACCCACCCCATTCCATCCAATCCCATCCCCACGCTTCTAGCCAATCCCCTTCCAGACACTCCCCCTCCTCCCCCCCCCCCCCCCTAGACCCCCACCACCCTTCTCTGGCACTCTTGACCCCTGGTACCACAGCTAGCCCCGCGAAGAGGAAAGTTGAACCTACTTCCCCCACCCTCCAGAGCGGAACCCCCAAAAAAGCTAAGATCGATCCTCTCACTAGCTCCTCCATCATTTTCCATCCCGGAACCTTTACTGATCCCCATCAACCACAATCCAGATATAAAAAGCTTAAACAGGTAGCTAGATCCAAAAATCCCGTCCAGGTTCAGTCCTCCCTCAGTCCAAATTTCACCTCATATACTGTAGGTTCTGCGGCCGACCTTAAGGAGCCGCCAAGTACAAAATGAAGATTCTATCCTGGAATTGTAGAGGGGTGGGTGGGCCCTCCACAATTCCTTATCTAAACCAACTAACCCACGCCATTCGGCCGGACATTCTGTTTCTTTCTGAAACCAAGGCTGCCCCTCAAACCAGTAGCTCCTTATTCAGTAACAGAGGAACTGGTACCTTCGTGTACATTAACCCGGTTGGCAGAGCGGGAGGACTCTGGGTCTGGTGGAATCCTAGTTCTAATGTCAGGGTCCTCCAAGCAAATTCGCACAGGATTATAATGGAGATTGAGGATCCGCCGCAAATTACCTGGAGACTCTACTGCATTTATGCCCCAGCCAGAAGGTCTAGCAGACAGGAGTTCTGGCAACAACTAGCGGAAGAAGTCAGAGCCTACAAAGGTCCCATCCTGGTCATGGGAGATATGAATTCATTTCTCGACCCCAGTGAGAAAGTTGGGGGTTCCGGTTTCAGCTATCAGCAGATGAAAGACTTCAGTAATTTTACTCTGGTCTCTGGACTAATTGATCTGGGGTTTGATGGTCCTGCATTCACCTGGACCAACCGTAGGATGGCCAAATGGCATATCAGGGAACGGCTCGATAGATCCCTAGCCAATGTGGAGTGGAGGATGCTCTTCCCGTAGGCTGCTGTCCACCACCTCCCACGTATAGCTAGTGACCACAATCCCATATTTACCACCCTCCACAAAAGTACCATTCAAAGAAGACTCTCATTTAAGTTTGAATCTATGTGGATCCAAAGGGAGGATTTAGAAACCTTGATCAGAGACAGCTGGAATAACTCTCCCAATTTGACGTCTAGCTACCAGAGGAAGACCCAGGTTATGCAATCCAGAATAAGGAGATGGAGAACTGTCAAGTACGGGAATCCCTTCCACAGGTCCAAGGAGATATCTACGGAGTTGCAACTACTCCGCTCCCTCCCTCCCACCTCAGACAGTATCCGAGCTGAATCCGAACTGGAAGGCCAATTGGAAGAACTGATAAGAAGTCAGGAGGAATATTAGAGACAAAGAGCGAAAGCCCATTGGGCTAAGGAGGGGGACAGATGCACTAAATACTTCCACTCCAAGGTTCTCAACAGAAGATCCTCAAATAGGCTCTCCTGGATCAAATTGCATGACAACAGCTGGACCGGGGAGATTCAATCAATCAAGGATTGCTTTGTGAACTATTTTCAGGACCTTTATTCTTCTCCCACTCCCAGCCCTTCCTACATTAATCTTCCCTCACACACCTCTACCATTTCCCGCACCCAAGACAACATGTTCCATTCTCCTCCTTCCATCCAAGAAATCGAGAACGCACTCTTCACCATGAACCCTCGTAAAGCTCCTGGGCCTGATGGTTTCCCCCCTCTCTTTTATCAAAAATACTGGCCAATCATAAAAAACCAGTGCATTGACCTCATCAATTCCATTTTTCTCACCCATCTTATCCCCAGTAGACTGAACCATACCTACATTACTCTCATCCCTAAGAAGTCTCCAGCCTGCACTCCTTCAGATTACAGACCCATTAGCCTTTGCAATGTGCTGTACAAAATCACCACCAAAATTCTGGCAAACAGAGCCAAGTCCATCCTACTAAATGTTATCTCCACTAATCAGTGTGTTTTTTTGCCAAACAGGTCAACTACTGATTGCATTATTACAGTGCAGGAATTACTGCATTCTATCCGCACCAAGGTAAGAGAGGACTCTTTGGCCTCAAGGTGGATATTAGCAGAGCTTACGATAGCCTGGAATGGCATTTCATTGATGCTGCTATGGATTCAATGGGCTTCTCAGCATGCTCCAGGAACCTTGTCCAACAATGTGTGGGAACTGCTACCTACTCCATTAATATCAATGGAGAGCCCACGGGTCACATTATTCCGACAAGAGGCTTAAGGCAAGGCTGCCCACTCTCCCCATATCTTTATATCATCTGTGCACAAGTTCTATCAAATCTCCTCAGAATCAAATTGGAGGAAGGAAAGATACAGGTGTAGACACGCCAAAATTGACGTTACTGTGAGTACATCTCATATTACCCTACAATATCCCAATTTGACCCTCAAATTAGCTCTGTTTGAGTGATTTTTCTCACTTTTCTTGGATTTCTCCATTTTTCCTCTCTTTTCCTATTTTCCCCTATTTTTCTGGATTTTTCTGGTTTTTCTGGGCATTTTTCTCTATTTTTATGAATTTTTCAGAAATAACGACTTGACTTGGGGCGTCTTTTAAATAACGACTTATCCTTGGGCGTCTCTTAAAAAATTGACGACTATAGAGAAGGGCGTCCATTCTTTCAAATTCCTATTTTTCTGGATTTTTTTGAGAATTTTTCAGAATTTTTCGGGAATTAACGACTTAGCATAAGACGTTACTTTGAATTTGAAAAGAATAAAAAATAAAAAATTGAATAACGACGTTGTTGAGGGCGTCACTTTTTCAAATTGATTTTTTTAATATTATTTTTCAACCCCCTTCCAGAGGCGATTTGGTGGCCTTCCGGGTGTTAGAAAAATTCATAAAAATATTCGTTGGAATCAGCACATTGAGATGCACCTCCACCTAAAAAAATGAGAAAATAATATTGAGAAATAAAAAATGACCCTATTTTGAATATTTTGAATTAACGTCCCCTTCTAGGGCGCTTTTTAATTAGCGCCTTTTGCTCAGACGTGTTTTCACAATTTTCAAAAAAAGAAAGATATATTTCTAAAAATTATTTTTTGAATTAACGTCCTGATCTAAGTCGTGTTTTAATTAACGCCCTTTGGATAGGTCGTCAATTCTTGAATTGACGCCCTTGTTCAAGTCGTGTTTCAGTTTCGGGTTCCAAACGAACGCAGCCTTTCCCCAGAGAGTCCCTGCCTCGTTTGGTCGCCCTTGCCCATTCTAATCCTTCCCTCCTTGGGCTCTTGCCCATTCTTATCTTTCTCTCCTTGGGCTCTTACCCATTCTTATCCTCTCTTAACTTTGATCGACCCTATTTGAATAGAGCCATGCGGCTCTGTTAAGGGTTCCGATTTTCTTCTTCTTCTTTCTTCTCCTTGCAGGAAGGTGCTGCGCTGCTGCTGGCTGAAGGAGGGAGATCTCGTCCTCTCGCCCTTCATATTCTCCATATTCTTTGCATCCCATTGCATTCGCGCATTCATTGCATTCATCGCATCCATCCCATTGCATGTATTTGCACCTCCTGCTTCACGGGTTTCCAAACCCGTATCTTCCCCGCCTTCCGGTACCGCCGGATATTCCGCATTTCCCATCTTATTCATATTCATCTTTTTGTCCACTCTCCTTGGGGCATCGCGTCCCCTTTCCTGCTATTTCCCTGGAACCTCCAGGAGTCTTATTCCTCCTCTTTAGGCATCGCTCCCTTTCTGATTCTATTCCTCCGGAACCTCCGGATTTTCCCTTTGGGCACGACGCCCCTCTCCACCTTTTTTATTTGCTTCCTCCGGAGCTTCCGGACTTTCCCCTCGGACACGACGCCCCTTTCCATCTTCTCCCTCCTAATTTCATTCCTCCAGAACCTCCGGACTTTCCCTTTGGGCACGACGCCCCTCTCCACCTTTTTCATTTTCCTCCTCCGGAACCTCCGGACTTTCCCTTTGGGCACGACGCCCCTCTCCACCTTCTTTATTTGCTTCCTCCGGAACCTCCGGACTTTTCCCTCGGGCACGACGCCCCTTTCCACCTTCTCCTTCCTGATTTCATTCCTCCGGAACTTCCGAATTTTTCTCTCCTCCCTGGGCATCGCGTCCCTCGGCATTTTCTCCCTCCGGAACCTCCGAACCCTCCATCTTTCTTTCGATTCATCTTTCTAATCTTCCTGAACATCACATCCTTCATTTTTTTCTTCCTTTTCCATCATCTTTTTCCCTATTTCATCTCAGGGCATCGCGTCCCTTCTTTTGTCATCCCTCCGGAGCCTTCGGATTTTTCCTCTCATGATTCTCCTCTGCCTCCGGACCCTCCAGATCCGCCTCTTTCCATCTATCAATTTCTTCTTCTGATTCCTCATGATCCTGGGTCCGACCCAACTTCTTCCACATCCACTGCCTTGGGCATCTGCCCATTCTCTCACTGCTTTCGAGGCTTTAGTCCTCACTCATCCTTCTAATTCTTCACTTCTTCTGTAGACTGTTCCATGTGATCAGGGTCTCCGCGCCTTAGTAAGGGAGTTCTAGCCCTCGCCTCTCTTCCCTTTTCTCCTTATTCGTCTGAGTCTGGTTTGAGCACCACTCATTCTTGTTAAGCCACTCCCAAAATCCTTTGCTTCCAATCCTTTTGACTCTCAAAGAGGACAAATCCCATGATGATCAACCTCGCCTCTGACAGCTGCTTCTACAAAGGTTGCAAGGTAACATATTGGCGTAAGTATGCATTTTAATGATATCATTTTCTCATTACTTCACGCATGATTTTCAAAATCAAGTGCTTCTTAACGAGATTAAGAGTGGTGTTTTAAACCTTTATCTTAAGCTTTTGTTTAATTGAAATCATTCTCAAAAGAGTCCTTTAGGCTTGTTTTTTTGCAGCACCTCTGGTTAATAAAAACCCGCGCTGGGAATTCAACATTCTCTCCCCGCTTGTTAAGAGCAACCCTTAGTTGGGCACCGCACACACTTCACGGCGTCCTTAGCTGGCTCCTTTGATAAAAACACCGTTGCTATCTTGGCCATGCCATGAGAATATCTGAAAGTCTTTTCTCTTCTTTATTCGGCCACATGCAGGGGCAAGAGGTTGACGGATGAGATGACCAACCTAGGTAATCCCCAATACGAGAGGAGTCTCAAATAGGGGCAGTCTTGACCCAAAATCAACATCAATATGAGTTTTCATATGAGTTTTCGTGATATACATCTAGCCAAAAGGGCTATTATGAAAATCAAGTCAGAATTTCGATAAAAGCAAAAGTATGAATTATGGCATGACAAGAGTGGCAAAGTCCCCGCAGGGAAAACCCTGGTCGTATGCATGTCAAGGGTCTAAAAATCAAAGGCACAAAGCCCCGGCACAACAGACTACCTCTTTGAAGGGAACACCTTGGAAAGAATTCAAGTCCTGATACCTCCCATCCTGTACAAAGCTTGTCACAATTATTCTTCTCTTCTCCCGCTAAGACCGAATGTTTCTCGGGTATGGCCTTGGTAGGGGCACCGTTGATCAAGGGCGGTCGGTTATAGGGCGCTACCCTTCAATGCACGTCCAGCTTTGGGCAGTTTTAGCGAAAAGGGAAGGAACAAGGACCCCTAGTCAGTGGTTCAAAACAACCCTTTGATGCTGCATTAACAATGTCTAAACCAAAATCCAAAAAAAAAATTAAATATTTCCCGATCAAAATCCCAACAAAAATTTAAAATATTTTCCAAAAATCTCCATAAAAATTCAAATATTTTCAAAACTCATAAAAATTTGCATATTCCAAAACTCATAAAAATTTGTATATTTCCAAAATCCAAAAATTTGCATTGTATTTTCTGATGGTGTTTTGCAGGAACAGCTTTGCAGAGACCAAAAGTACGGGATGAGTCATATCTCCACTCATTGCTATCAATCTATTGATTCTCCCGATATTCTCATGACATGCCACCCTGGACATTTTTGGTTATCACCTCCTTATATCATTTTGGTTATATCTCCTGATTATCATTCTAATTATTCATCTCCAGATCTTTCAATCAACTCCTGCTAATTTCTTTGGATCAATTCTGCCGATGGGCATTATCAGATCTTGATCATTCAACTCCAAAACTTGATTAGCCAGATTGGCATCCTCATGACAAAATAACAAACAATGATGCTTTGCAATATCATGATTCAACTCATAATGGTTACTATGTTGTGACATGCTATTGATTCATGCTATGCATGCTATGATTAAATGCCTTATTCATTGCTTATTATATCTTGGCTAATGAAAATTTGAGCGCAGGATAAGAAGCTCTTGGTCCCGCCGGCAGGGCATCATCACTCAAAGTCCCACGGTGCTTGCAGCTCATTTCTCAGTTCCCATACTTATTGCTCCACCATCTCTCCCTGTATGCATTTTTACTATATGTTACATACGCTACTAGATTATATCAAGGACCTTGTGGCTTTGGTAAATCTGGGATTTGAGTTCCCCTTCATCAAAAATAATGATGATTCCAGAATAGTCTTAGTCACACGGATAGGCCGTTGAGCCGTCCAAGGCTGGGGACGATAGTTCCCTTTTGCGAATTGGTGCGTGGATAAACGGGCTTCGGCTTAGTATCAGCTCGCGAAATTGGTTTCTTGACCCAGTCTTGGCAGTTTAACAATATTATCCTTGATTATATTATATCTTTATTTGTTATTTTCCCTTTAAACCCAGCATGCATTCATGTAGGATTTTGAATTAACATTGGAAAATCATTCTGATGAGCTGACTTTGAGGGTTGAAGTTGATCTTAATCTTTCCATATATGAGATATTCCATGCCGAATTGAGTCCTCAGTTCGTTTTATCGCTGTTTTGAGTCTTTTCTCGAAAACTCCCTGTTTGGATTTTTATCATCTTATTTTTCAAACTTTCCCCTTTGATCCACCTTGGCTGCAGCACGTCCACATGGCTGGTAACTGCTCCCCAATGGTGAAATCTACAGGTTTGTGACCTGGGGTACTTCCACCGCGCTGGAAGTTGATCATTTTTTATCTCCTTCGTGCACCGCGTGCACATCTCCCCATTTTATCCAAACATTGTTGATTTCGATGAATTTCCCGAGATTTGCTTCATCTCGAACTTTTGATTTCATTTCTCATCAAGTGATGTTGATTGCGTGTCTCATCACACCTTGGCATCTACTTTTCAGTTTGCTACGCTCCCTTGCAAAGCAGACGCCAAGGCGGGGCAGCTGTAGACACGCCAAAATTGACGTTACTGTGAGTGCATCTCATATTGCCCTGCATGCCTCAATTTGACCCTCAAATTAGCTCTGTTTGAGTGGTTTTTCTCACTTTTCTTGGATTTCTACATTTTTCCTCTCTTTTCCTATTTTTCTGGATTTTTCTGGATTTTTCTAGTTTTTCTGGACATTTTTCTGTATTTTTATGAATTTTTCAGAAATAACGACTTGACTTGGGACGTCTTTTAAATAGCGACTTATCCTTGGGCGTCTCTTAAAAAATTGACGACTATAGCGAAGGGCATCCATTCTTTCAAATTCCTATTTTTCTAGATTTTTTTGGGAATTTTTCGAAATTTTTCGAGAATTAACGAATTAACATAACACGTTACTTTGAATTTGAAAAGAATAAAAAATAAAAAAATTGAATAATGACGTCGTCGAGGGCGTCACTTTTTCAAATTAATTTTTTTAATATTATTTTTCAACCCTCTTTCAAAGGCGATTTGGTGGCCTTCCGGGTGTTAGAAAAATTCGTAAAAATAGTCGTTGGAATCAGCACATTGAGATGCACTTCCACCTAAAAAATGGGAAAATAATATTAAGAAATGAAAAATGGCCCTATTTTGAATATTTTGAATTAACGTCCCATTCTAGGGCGCTTTTTAATTAACGCCTTTTGCTCAGACGTGTTTTCATAATTTTTTAAAAAAGAAAGATATATTTCTAAAAATTATTTTTTGAATTAACGTCCTGATCTAAGTCGTGTTTTAATTAACGCCCTTTGGATAGGTCGTCAATTCTTGAATTGACGCCCTTGTTCAAGTCGTGTTTCAGTTTCGGGTTCCAAACGAACGCAGCCTTTCCCCAGAGAGTCCCTGCCTCGTTTGGTCGCCCTTGCCCATTCTAATCCTTCCCTCCTTGGGCTCTTGCCCATTCTTATCTTTCTCTCCTTGGGCTCTTGCCCATTCTTATCCTCTCCTAACTTTGATCGACCCTATTTGAATAGAGCCATGCGGCTCTGTTAAGGGTTCCGATTTTCTTCTTCTTCTTTCTTCTCCTTGTAGGAAGGTGCTGCGCTGCTGCTGGCTGAAGGAGGGAGATCTCGTCCTCTCGTCCTTCATATTCTCCATATTCTTTGCATCCCATTACATTCGCGCATTCATTGCATTCATCGCATCCATCCCATTGCATGTATTTGCACCTCCTGCTTCACGGGTTTCCAAACCCGTATCTTCCCCGCCTTCCGGTACCGCCGGATATTCCGCATTTCCCATCTTATTCATATTCATCTTTTTCTCCACTCTCCTTGGGGCATCGCGTCCCCTTTCCTGCTATTTCCCTGGAACCTCCAGGAGTCTTATTCCTCCTCTTTAGGCATCGCTCCCTTTCTGATTCTATTCCTCCGGAACCTCCGGATTTTCCCTTTGGGCACGACGCCCCTCTCCACCTTTTTTATTTGCTTCCTCCGGAACTTCCGGACTTTCCCCTCGGACACGACGCCCCTTTCCATCTTCTCCCTCCTGATTTCATTCCTCCGGAACCTCCGGACTTTCCCTTTGGGCACGACGCCCCTCTCCACCTTTTTCATTTTCCTCCTCCGGAACCTCCGGACTTTCCCTTTGGGCACGACGCCCCTCTCCACCTTCTTTATTTGCTTCCTCCGGAACCTCCGGACTTTTCCCTCGGGCACGACACCCCTTTCCACCTTCTCCTTCCTGATTTCATTCCTCCGGAACCTCCGGATTTTTCTCTCCTCCCTGGGCATCGCGTCCCTCGGCATTTTCTCCCTCCGGAACCTCTGGACCCTCCATCTTTCTTTCGATTCATCTTTCTAATCTTCCTGAACATCACATCCTTCATTTTTTTCTTCCTTTTCCATCATCTTTTTCCCTATTTCGTCTCAGGGCATCGCGTCCCTTCTTTTGTCATCCCTCCGGAGCCTTCGGATTTTTCCTCTCATGATTCTCCTCTGCCTCCGGACCCTCCAGATCCGCCTCTTTCCATCTATCAATTTCTTCTTCTGATTCCTCATGATCCTGGGTCCGACCCAACTTCTTCCACATCCACTGCCTTGGGCATCTGCCCATTCTCTCACTGCTTTCGAGGCTTTAGTCCTCACTCATCCTTCTAATTCTTCACTTCTTCTGTAGACTGTTCCATGTGATCAGGGTCTCCGCGCCTTAGTGAGGGAGTTCTAGCCCTCGCCTCTCTTCCCTTTTCTCCTTATTCGTCTGAGTCTGGTTTGAGCACCACTCATTCTTGTTAAGCCACTCCCAAAATCCTTTGCTTCCAATCCTTTTGACTCTCAAAGAGGACAAATCCCATGATGATCAACCTCGCCTCTGACAGCTGCTTCTACAAAGGTTGCAAGGTAACATATTGGCGTAAGTATGCATTTTAATGATATCATTTTCTCATTACTTCACGCATGATTTTCAAAATCAAGTGCTTCTTAACGAGATTAAGAGTGGTGTTTTAAACCTTTATCTTAAGCTTTTGTTTAATTGAAATCATTCTCAAAAGAGTCCTTTAGGCTTGTTTTTTTGCAGCACCTCTGGTTAATAAAAACCCGCGCTGGGAATTCAACATTCTCTCCCCGCTTGTTAAGAGCAACCCTTAGTTGGGCACCGCACACACTTCACGGCGTCCTTAGCTGGCTCCTTTGATAAAAACACCGTTGCTATCTTGGCCATGCCATGAGAATATCTGAAAGTCTTTTCTCTTCTTTATTCGGCCACATGCAGGGGCAAGAGGTTGACGGATGAGATGACCAACCTAGGTAATCCCCAATACGAGAGGAGTCTCAAATAGGGGCAGTCTTGACCCAAAATCAACATCAATATGAGTTTTCATATGAGTTTTCGTGATATACATCTAGCCAAAAGGGCTATTATGAAAATCAAGTCAGAATTTCGATAAAAGCAAAAGTATGAATTATGGCATGACAAGAGTGGCAAAGTCCCCGCAGGGAAAACCCTGGTCGTATGCATGTCAAGGGTCTAAAAATCAAAGGCACAAAGCCCCGGCACAACAGACTACCTCTTTGAAGGGAACACCTTGGAAAGAATTCAAGTCCTGATACCTCCCATCCTGTACAAAGCTTGTCACAATTATTCTTCTCTTCTCCCGCTAAGACCGAATGTTTCTCGGGTATGGCCTTGGTAGGGGCACCGTTGATCAAGGGCGGTCGGTTATAGGGCGCTACCCTTCAATGCACGTCCAGCTTTGGGCAGTTTTAGCGAAAAGGGAAGGAACAAGGACCCCTAGTCAGTGGTTCAAAACAACCCTTTGATGCTGCATTAACAATGTCTAAACCAAAATCCAAAAAAAAAATTAAATATTTCCCGATCAAAATCCCAACAAAAATTAAAATATTTTCCAAAAATCTCCATAAAAATTCAAATATTTTCAAAACTCATAAAAATTTGCATATTCCAAAACTCATAAAAATTTGTATATTTCCAAAATCCAAAAATTTGCATTGTATTTTCTGATGGTGTTTTGCAGGAACAGCTTTGCAGAGACCAAAAGTACGGGATGAGTCATATCTCCACTCATTGCTATCAATCTATTGATTCTCCCGATATTCTCATGACATGCCACCCTGGACATTTTTGGTTATCACCTCCTTATATCATTTTGGTTATATCTCCTGATTATCATTCTAATTATTCATCTCCAGATCTTTCAATCAACTCCTGCTAATTTCTCTGGATCAATTCTGCCGATGGGCATTATCAGATCTTGATCATTCAACTCCAAAACTTGATTAGCCAGATTGGCATCCTCATGACAAAATAACAAACAATGATGCTTTGCAATATCATGATTCAACTCATAATGGTTACTATGTTGTGACATGCTATTGATTCATGCTATGCATGCTATGATTAAATGCCTTATTCATTGCTTGTTATATCTTGGCTAATGAAAATTTGAGCGCATGATAAGAAGCTCTTGGTCCCGCCGGCAGGGCATCATCACTCAAAGTCCCACGGTGCTTGCAGCTCATTTCTCAGTTCCCATACTTATTGCTCCACCATCTCTCCCTGTATGCATTTTTACTATATGTTACATACGCTACTAGATTATATCAAGGACCTTGTGGCTTTGGTAAATCTGGGATTTGAGTTCCCCTTCATCAAAAATAATGATGATTCCAGAATAGTCTTAGTCACACGGATAGGCCGTTGAGCCGTCCAAGGCTGGGGATGATAGTTCCCTTTTGCGAATTGGTGCGTGGATAAACGGGCTTCGGCTTAGTATCAGCTCGCGAAATTGGTTTCTTGACCCAGTCTTGACAGTTTAACAATATTATCCTTGATTATATTATATCTTTATTTGTTATTTTCCCTTTAAACCCAGCATGCATTCATGTAGGACTTTGAATTAACATTGGAAAATCATTCTGATGAGCTGACTTTGAGGGTTGAAGTTGATCTTAATCTTTCCATATATGAGATATTCCATGCCGAATTGAGTCCTCAGTTCGTTTTATCGCTGTTTTGGGTCTTTTCTCGAAAACTCCCTGTTTAGATTTTTATCATCTTATTTTTCAAACTTTCCCCTTTGATCCACCTTGGCTGCAGCACGTCCACATGGCTGGTAACCGCTCTCCAATGGTGAAATCTACAGGTTTGTGACCTGGGGTACTTCCACCGCGCTGGAAGTTGATCATTTTTTATCTCCTTCGTGCACCGCGTGCACATCTCCCCATTTTATCCAAACATTGTTGATTTCGATGAATTTCCCGAGATTTGCTTCATCTCGAACTTTTGATTTCATTTCTTATCAAGTGATGTTGATTACGTGTCTCATCACACCTTGGCATCTACTTTTCAGTTTGCTACGCTCCCTTGCAAAGCAGACGCCAAGGCGGGACAGCTGTAGACACGCCAAAATTGACGTTACTGTGAGTACATCTCATATTGCCCTGCAATGCCCCAATTTGACCCTCAAATTAGCTCTGTTTGAGTGGTTTTTCTCACTTTTCTTGGATTTCTCCATTTTTCCTCTCTTTTCCTATTTTTCCCTATTTTTCTGGATTTTTCTGATTTTTCTGGACATTTTTCTCTATTTTTATGAATTTTTCAGAAATAACGACTTGACTTGGGGCGTCTTTTAAATAACGACTTATCCTTGGACGTCTCTTAAAAAATTGACGACTATAGCGAAGGGCGTCCATTATTTCAAATTCCTATTTTTCTGGATTTTTTTGGGAATTTTTCGGAATTTTTCTAGAATTAACAACTTAGCATAAGACGTTACTTTGAATTTGAAAAGAATAAAAAATAAAAAAATTGAATAACGACGTTCTCGTCAATTTTTCAAATTGATTTTTTAATATTATTTTTTAACCCCCTTCCAGAGGCGATTTGGTGGCCTTCCGGGTGTCAGAAAAATTCGCAAAAATAGTCGTTGGAATCAGCACATTGAGATGCACCTCCACCTAAAAAATAAGAAAATAATATTGAGAAATAAAAAATAGCCCTATTTTGAATATTTTGAATTAACGTCCCCTTCTAGGGCGCTTTTTAATTAACGCCTTTTACTCAGACGTGTTTTCACAATTTTCAAAAAAAGAAAGATATTTTTTTAAAAATTATTTTTTGAATTAACGTCCTGATCTAAGTCGTGTTTTAATTAACGCCCTTTGGATAGGGCGTCAATTCTTGAATTGACGCCCTTGTTCAAGTCGTGTTTCAGTTTCGGGTTCCAAACGAACGCAACCTTTCCCCAGAGAGTCCCTGCCTCGTTTGGTCGCCCTTGCCCATTCTAATCCTTCCCTCCTTAGACTCTTGCCCATTCTTATCTTTCTCTCCTTGGGCTCTTGTCCATTCTTATCTTTCTCTCCTTGGGCTCTTGTCCATTCTTATCCTCTCCTAACTTTGATCAACCCTATTTGAATAGAGCCATGCGGCTCTGTTAAGGGTTCCGATTTTCTTCTTCTTCTTTCTTCTCCTTGCAGGAAGGTGCTGCGCTGCTGCTGGCTGAAGGAGGGAGATCTCCCGCACATCAAGCTTCATCCGACAGAGGCTTCCTCCCGGTTGAATATCAAGCCAAAGACGCACAGGCTTTTTCTTCCTTTTATCCCCATTTCCCCTTTTATTCTTCTTAGTTCGTGCATACATGCATCGTGCATCTCTGATATTAGTTCTATTTTCTCAATCACATTGAGAATTTCCCACAGTGCGACTGCGTTGCACACATCTTTTCTTTTACTTGCATTGGCATATATCATTCATCTTTTACCTACCCTTTTGCATAGGGGTTTAAGGGCCAACACCCACAAGGTGTGTTCATACCCGAATTTTCATGCTCATCTTTATACATAGAATTTGATACTACACACCATATTTCTAATTCTAATCTTTTGGTGTTGTCTTTGATTTTTTTGCAAGGGTAATAAAAGTGAAGAACTCTCTTCGTCGGCCGGCCGATTTGAAGAGAAAGGAAGCACCTACAATCAACCACGTTTCAAGAGGTATTTTGCGATCCTTTCCCATATTATTTTCCACTTGAGACCCTCGCGTCTCTGGCGATCACACACACACTCCCCTTAGCACCTCGTGCTCATGCTTATTATTGTTATCATTTTTTATTGATATTTCTTTTAAGTGGATTATTCTAAATTAGAGATCTACAACAGGGTCTCAAAATCAACAACCGGGCTCCCTCCATTTCCCACATTATGTTTGCAGATGATGTCTTCCTCTTCGGGTGCGCAAAGGACTCTGAAATTCAGAAATACATGGAGGTGCTGACTACTTATGCATCTTGGTCAGGTCAGTACCCCAATAGATCAAAATCTGGTTTCATCTTCAGTTCAAATGTCTCTGCTGTTCTCCGGTCTCATGTTAGTTAGTTCACTCGAATTAAGAGTCTCCCGAAGAATGAATTGTACTTGGGAGTTCCCCTATGGCCCGAGAGGAGAAGAATTCAATAATTCCGCTTCTTGGAACAGCGCATCAGAACTAAGCTAAGTCAGTGGAAATGTAAGACTTTGTCTCCTGCAGGGAGAGCTACTCTTATTCAGTCCACCCTCTCCTCCATTCCGGCACATATCATGAGCACTTGTTTGCTTCCTAAGGGGATTCTTCACATGCTGAACTCCATTCAGAGTAATTTTTGGTGGGGGGCTGATGCTCATCAACAGAAGATTCACTTCTGTAGTTGGGAGAATATGAAGTTGCATAAGAAAAGGGGGGGTTTAGGATTTCGAGACCCCTCCAGGTATAATAGGGCTGCCATCATGAAGGTTGTTTGGAGATTTCTCAATGAGCCTCAAATCCCGTGGGTTAGTCTCCTTGAAGCCAAGTATCTCAAAGGTTTAGATTTTTGGGCCTCCAGCAAGCCAGCCAGCTGCTCCCATATTTGGAATGCTATTCTTTCTGTCCGGCAGGAGATGAAGGAGGGCATGCACAACCAGATTCAAGATGGCAGGGGCACTAACATCTGGGAGGATCACTGGATTCCGGACAGGCTCAGCCCTCCTATCTCCCGGGTTGCTCACTCCAACCCCCACCCCCTCATGGTATCACAATTAATTTCTAACAGGC
The DNA here is from genome assembly GCA_022559845.1 of Amorphophallus konjac. Taxonomy (NCBI): domain Eukaryota; kingdom Viridiplantae; phylum Streptophyta; class Magnoliopsida; order Alismatales; family Araceae; genus Amorphophallus; species Amorphophallus konjac. The sequence goes on along the minus strand of CM040122.1, from coordinate 420,204,831 downwards.
AGTGGAATCGTCCCTTCCTCACAGCCACCTTCAAGGAGGAAACTGTCCAGGATATACTGAAAATCTATCTTCCCCAGCAACCTGATCCCAAGGGTGATCAACGGTTATGAAAATACACCAAGGATGGATCCTTTTCTATAAAATCAGCTTACAGGATGCTCACAGAGAAAATTCTCCCACCTTCATCATCAGAAAATCACAGCTTATGGACCTTACTTTGGAACCCTAGGCACTGTAAACACATTCCCCCCAAGGTCACCATCTTCATTTGGAAATGTCTAGTGGGAGCTGTTCCTGTCAATGCTCGGATCTCCAGAAGTGTCAAGTGGGTCGACCCCACCTGTCCCATATGCAATTCGGCGGAGGAAACGATCCATCATTTCCTATTTCAGTGCAACAAGGCCCGAGTCACCTGGCTTCTATCTCCACTAAATTACCATTCGGCTGAAGATCCGAAGTCACTGGAAGAGCGATTTGTGGAGTGGTCAAAACCCCCTTTTATCGAAGAACCCAAGGATTTCAAATTCCTATCCATGTGTTATGCCATCATATGGCAGATGTGGGTGGCCAGATGTAAAAAGGTATTCGAAGGAAGGGAGGATCACCCCTACAGCATCATCCAAAGAGCCGTGAAGGACCAGCAAGCATGGCTGCCCGTCGACGACCCCTCCATATCTGCCCCTAAACAGCCGCTAGCAGCAATGCTTTACTCTGGGGAGGCCCGACCAAAGATCCAAGTGGATGCAGCTTTCTCTGAAGGCCAGGGAGCTCTGGGCATCATCCTTTTGAACGGCGAAGGTATTGCTGAAATTTGCATACAGTCCTTTATCCCGCAGGTTTTCTCTGCCGAAATGGCAGAAGCTTTTGCCTTTCTTCAAGGTTCGCAGTTGGCGGCTTCCTTTCCCCAACCTCTGGTGATTGAAGGCGATTCCCAAAATGTGGTCAGTTACATCAAAGGCAAATCCCCTCCCCCCTGGAGGCTTGCATCGGTCATCCAAGACTGCAGAGGATATCTTGATGACAGGGCAGAGGTTAGTTTTGTCCCGCGAGCTTCTAACAGATTGGCACATGCCCTAGCCAGGGAGGCCCTTCTCCTCCGTAGATCATGTTCTTGGTATTATCCGGCTATCCCGGAATGTATCTCCCACCTTGTAAACTTAGGTTCTTATTAATGCCATGGCTACTTATCTTGCTTCCAAAAAAAAAAAAAATCAAATCATCCATCCTTTTTACAAACCAAGCTGAGGTCAACCTGGGAATTTCCCTGTCAGCTTAACATGCTCCAGGGTGCGTCTCAACCCGTACCGGAGTAGTGCCCGGTTGCAAGCTCTGAACCCATCTCCGTACACCGGCGAAGTGTGCAACTCGATGTGTCCTCTGAAGAAATATCCCAATCTCTTCTCGAATTGCGATCGGGTCCTTGTGATGCGTGATGGATCCGAGGTCGGACGTGCCGATGAAGCGGATGCGACGCTCATCTCGGAACCAGATCCGATTTCTGAATCTAACCACATGTGCGCCATCACTTGACAGATGCCTTCTTCCACCTCGGGGCTCAGTGGATAATACCCTGCCAAAATTAAATAAACTCAACTTTACATAATAATAATATATTGATTCAAATTATACAGGCCTTTTAAATATGAGATAATAAACGATTCCTTTAAACTTTATTTATTCCCTATACATTAATTAATTAACACTTAACAAGAGATTTAATTATCTCACATGCATGCATTTGATAATATTGATTCAATTATCCATGTGATTAATTATTCAACGGTACGTGACAAAAATAACGTGCATGGATCATAGTCATGAGAGCATAGCTAGCTAATTAAATTAACGGAATATATATCATTACACAAAATCATGTAATTAGTTAAAGAATATTAATATATAGAGAGAGCGTACAAACTAGAATTTTGATGGTAGTGAGAGATGATCGGTAATTAACACAAAATAATCAATAAAAAACACCACCATTATTTTGCAGCCAGCCAGCCACCCATGCATGCATGCATCATACACCCATAATCGATAATCACCATTTACAGCCAGCCATGCATGCATCATTTCATGAGCAAGAAGTGTCCCCATCATCAACCTGCAACGAGAGTTTATCCTTAATTAGCACTGTTATGAAAATGTCTTATATGAGCCAAGAATTAAACAAAATAATACCTCGGGAGGCCATATAAGATGAGAAGGGCTATCACGTCACAGTGGTAAGTGACTCTGGCTTGCCTTTCTCCTGGATCCACGTTATGAGCCCCATCACCGCGATGTGCTCTCTTGGAACGTATTAATGCACATGAATTAGATATGCTATAATTTGTGGGAAAAAAAACAAATTTATCCACATATTTCTTGGTAATTGAATGGCGATCAAGTTTAATTACCAACTACATATGTATATATTAATATCATGAAAACGTCTCAGTACTGAAACCTATAAATACCATCTTATCATAACATCAATAGGAAATGCTCATTAATTGTGATAGATCTAAACACCTCAAGAATGCAGAGGCCTCGAATTTTAGGAAGATGCCAAAGTTCCTGCTAACAAATTAAGAAGGATAGATAAATTAATTCATTAGAATAAAGATGAAGTAGTACTGCAAGGGTATTATATATGTTTCTATAAACAATTAGTACTCTATAAAGTTTTTTTTTAATCTTACATCAGTTTTTAGTTCCTTGTCTTCATTTAGAGCTTCTCGCTCAACCATAAGCAATGGGACTTTTTGTGTCAATTTCATGTCTAAACCTTCAAAAAATTCTTGGATGTCGATATAAAGCAGCTGACATCCTGTGTTGTCCATGATTGCAGTTTCTTGGCACTCGAAACAGAGAATTCTGCCATCACCCAAAGTGAAGAATCTTGTGTCCCTCGGCTAAAAAGATTAAACATGATTAAATTATATATATTCAGAATATATAAATCTTCCAGTTTCAATGTAATAAAAAGATAGTAATTCACAAAACTATGTGTACTAGTGATTAGGGCATTATAGTGTGTGTGTGTGTGTGTGTGTGTTTGTTCTATCTAATTATACCTGAGCTTAGCTGCTTAACTAGACAATTATTACATAATTAATTAGACAAACAACAAACTAGGTGGATATATAATTAAATGGCTAGCTAGCTAGGTTCCATAGGTGTAGATGAACTGATGGAACCTTGGGACAATCACTGCAGTATAATTTAGACAACAACGACCAACCTTCATTCTTTGGCAGCTACTGCAATAAGGGGTCCCATCAGACCAATGCGAATTACATAGCTTTTGGTTAAAGAAACGATGCTTTGTGCCATTTGATGTGATCTGCGATGATGCAAACAAGAAAATCCCAAAGAAAACTTGATAAATACAAAGGAAAAGGCGAAACAATTGATATATATATATATATATATATATATATATATATATATATATATATATATATATATATATATATATATGAAGTATGCCAAAAAAAAAGATTGCTCGAAAAATTTGCACATTATGATAAGAGAAATCAATTTGGTGGCATGTTTTCCAATTTATTGACCACACACTCTCTTCAAAATAGTTTTGAATAAATAAGGGATTGCTAAAAGACAAAAAAGAATTAATTGTTGGTCAATAAAAGAAAATTGTTATGTTTCTTGCATAATTTAAGCACATATTAATTAAATCATAAAAATGATACATTTATTATCAATTACTCTCTAACATGTGGATAATTATAATTAGTAACGTGTTGTACTTGTCGATAAACAAGAAAATCAATAAACACACTTACCAGTTGCTTGCAAACATCACATGTTAACTGATAGAGTTCCTTGTGGCATGACTTGTGATATGGATATTTCTCAAATACATAAAACTAGAAACAAGGTGATGAATGCGATTAGTTTTCATCGAGGACAAACTTCGGTAGAGAAAATGACAGAAATAGAGGGTATTACTTTCTTACCTCATGGTCGTGTGTAATTGGTTGATCACAAACATAACAACAAAAGCATTCTATGTGCCAAAAGTCATCCATGTAACTATGGAAGTGCATGCGTCCTATGTTAGTTTTGCAACTGGCACATGCCCTACAATATTCACACAAGATAGTGAAATAATGAGTTGAATATATATCCATATATACTGGATGATATATAGTAGAGGTAAATTTATAATTTTACATCTTTCCTATGACTTGTCATTAATATTCTTAACTTCTTATTGCCCATAGATATACCTAACCATGTAACTCCACAAATTTCCAATCGTGTATTATACATGGCCTTAAACCAAGTTAACATAAGTATGGCATTAAACTATGACTTGTCATTAACCGCCTTATCTACCTGTGTCATAAATCCTTCTCATCCCACTTTTTAAATACCAAGTTAACATAAATATGACATTAAACTACTTGTTAAATGTTAGATAGGTATTAAATATGGTATTAATTGATGGATGTACATCAAAATCTACTCAGAAACTCCATAAGAGGAGTTTATATATAGAGATTTTTAAACTCTCCTCCTCGTGTATCCTTATATCTCTAGTTAGAAAATCTATCTCGGGAAGTCGAGGAAGGATGATGTATTTGGTTCGATTTAAAATTTTACAGGAGATTCTAATGATTAGAATATCTAAACGCGCCGAGTTGAAAATAGTGTTAACGTTTGTCATGTATAAGATTAATATTTTAGAATATGTATTAGAAGATGGGTGTGGAAAAGTGTTGCCATTTTCACGTCCAATTTCTCAATGAAAGTTTAAGATCTTGACGCACAAGGTCTTACCCTCGTGAATCCATATATTGGAAAAAAGACGGGTTCTTTTCATAAACTTCTAATTTAGCTTCCAAAATATCAGAACAAGTCGAAAAGCATATTATCTCTATTAGTAAACAGATTATCTCTATAAATTTATCATAGAAAGTATAATTACGATGACAACAAAAATAAGTATAAGCAGTGATGTCTACCGCTTCTCATGACTGGGAAATTCAAAATTCAAAGACTCTTTCGATGCTCTGGAAACTCGTTGGTCCTTCTCTAATAAATGAGACTGATTGTCTGTGCAAGAGAAATAGTATATTATTCAGCATCATATACATATCATTTCTTCCTTTTTAACATAAGTGAATAAATTATTTTCCTTCTTTAAACATGGCATGAAGGCAAGTTGCACGTGAACATTAACCATTTTGTAAAGCTCACCATTTAATCTATTCGTTTATGTATCTGACTAAATTTTCATTTTTGCAAAGAAGACAAGCAAACGATTAGTGATAATCTATTAGTTTCTAAGCCATGGGTCATAATAGAGCAGAAACTATGTTAATAGAATTTGCGTGTCTTATCTATCATAAAAAAAGAATTTGCGTGTCTTAATGGTTCACCACCTCTCCCCAGATGAGGAGGTCGTGGGTTTGATTCTACTCTCCAATATGCAGAGTAACATCACTCACCCCCCCAGTTATTCGTGAACGTCAAACTATTAATTAGCGAGATCACATGTTCTTGATTTATCAAAAATTACGAAGCACTAGTTTTGAATCCTAATTCTCCGATTCCCCCGATCTCATACCACTAAGTCATATAACAAAAAAAAACTATGTCAATACATTATATTCGGTCAGATGCCTTATCAAAATTAATGGATAAAACCTTTTCCATGACCTAACCAAACGACAAGAATATTTGATTAAAAGTATAAGCAATAGCAAAGATTAAGAGAATCCATTAGATACTCACATTAGTTACTTAAATACTCAATTATCTAGGAAGATTATCACTTGGGATCTAGTTGTTTGGTTTAATATTTCTAAAATTAATATATCTATCATTTTCTCTTTAAGGTACGTATATATTTTGATCAGATCCTAGAATATAATAAGCATATATATTCTTTATTTTGTTGCATCGAGAAAGACTTTTTCATTCCACCCAGATCATATTTTTACATTGAAATGCTTATTAAAGATGATTAACAACCACTACGTTACTTCCTAGAGTTCAAGATTAGTTAATCAACATATTTTCTTTAGCTATGTTACAAACAAATTTAACATCTAAGTAACGATTAACCTCAATCAATCTGAAAGAATGAGCCTTGTAGACAATATTGGACAAGCATTAAATTGACTCACTAGTATCCGAAGGATTTATAATAAAGCTTGAGAACTGGTGAATTACTGACCTTTTTTTAAAAATGGACTATATATTGTAGTGAGACATGCAAATTAACACAATATTGTTGCACTAAATACCTAGCATATGCCATCAACCATTATCCACCTTCAGTATTATATATGAGTAGTGAACAATGGCTGTAGGTTTGCATGCAATTAATATAAGCCTAGTAATATAAAAATAATCGATTATCTATAGAGCTACCTCAAGTGTGAGCAATCAAAGTGATAAATGTAATGATGATAGATTTCAAAACTTTTTTGTTTTGCTTTATTAAGATATCTTTGGTTTGCAGAACTTTCTTTAATTATGATGGTTTCTAGTATAACAAGAGCAGTATAACTTATGTTGCTGTGGATAGTTCATATATCCAGAATGGCAAATCAATTAGTATAAATGGAAACTGAAATAAAGACTAAGTTTTGTCATAATACTAACAATGATCTGATAGTCTTGATATATATTCAAATTAGTAAAACCAAAAAATTGAAGTTAGATGGATATTATAAGAACACGTAGTACCTCTAAAATTGAAATTTCTAAAGAACATATACATTTACAAATTTGAATATCATAACATCAAAATATAATAGTTCAAATGGAAGTACAGGTAATAAAAGTAACGGTTACATATTGTTTTCCCTTGTTTTTCTTCATCTCGAAGAAGGGGCATCACAGTTCTATGATGTAGATCCTTTTCATTTGTTGACAAGTCCAGCTGAACATATATAAAGGGGGTTAAACAAATTTGTAAATGTGGATTATGAGATGGAGTATTAATGAAAACCAAACGTAATTGTAACCGAAACCTCTAAAGCATATAGTTGGGATAATATGAGTTTATAAAATAATAAACACGAAAAATTAATGAGCAGGCAAAAAACTGTATCATGCAAAAACTATCTTACCCATAGACAATAAATAGTCATTCGAGATAAAATCATCTTTTAATTTACAAGGACTGTGAGATTGGAGTGAAATGGTTACATCAGATATATAAGAGGTGAAAATAAATAGATCAAGAATATTATAAGGTTACAAAGAGATATCTTGACCTGTATGGTCAAAGCATTTAAAAGTTTACCTTATTTGTAATCCAAAATTAGTCGTGAAATTGCATGAGTACAGAAGATTTAGGATCGAGATATATAGTTCAGTGGATTTGTTAAATATCAAGATTGATGGGTTATTCCATGATTCCTAACATAGTAAAAGTGGGTATAATTATGACCCTCACTTTTCTTTTGCATTTTAAGGAGGACATGACTTATGTTGGGGGAGATTAATCTGGCTAATAGTTTTCATAACTACATATCTAAGCATCACGCAAAATGAATATTCATATAACAATAACTACTTTATTGTGTATAGAAAGAATGTCTCTAGAAAGTTTGCCATTCCAGTACTCTTAGATATTTGTGAAAATACCATGGATCTATATTGTAAAAATTATGACTTATTTTAGCAGTGACACCTCAAATGACCCAATAACTTTCCGAGATGACTATAGAAAAAATGATTTGGAAGGTTTTGCAATTAATTAATGCCATACAAGGCTTTCTTTGCTTAAAGTGTTTTTAATCACATTCTTTTCCTAATGAAAAGTTTCTCCTCCTCAAAAGAAAAATGATACGACAGAGAAATAAGAATGAAAACAATCGATGAAACTCCCCTATCTTAATTACTTGAGAGCTAGGACGTCCACTCCCTGCTCTTTCCTTTTCTAGTTTCTCACGATGTTGCTCCTTCGATATTTGGTGTCTAGAAAATTTAAGAACTCTTTTCACCCAGTTCATTATGTGGGAATTGAATTAAGCAGATAGTCCTGCGAATTGCTGCCTGCAAAAATAAACATATAAAACCAGTCAAGAAATAACAATATTATCAACGTACGCATAATCAAAAAATTGGTTACATTGTATGTTAAAATAAGCGTGCATGCATGATGCTTGTACGAAGAGAATTACAAGTACATTGGAGCAGAAAGATGTCACTTACCAAAAGATCGAGTAAATTTTTTCTTTTAATAACGAGAAATCGACGAATCAAAAAATCTCGAATCACGCACCTCCATCGAGGATTGAGCAAGATTTAGTAACTTAATTAGCAACACTTGGTGAGTCTCTTACTCCCCCACTGTAACACGATGACAGTTTTGGGAGGGAACTCGATCACCAGGTGCGGGGGATCGTTCAATTCCCAACCGGCCGGCGGGTGAACCACCGCAGCAACCGGCGTGGGTGGGTTCGAGACGAGATAAAATGTTAAGGACGAATATTGCAAACTTACCGGCAAGATGGGCCACACTCAACAGTGTTCTAGTTTACTCCGTGGAGATCGAGGGATGGCGTGCCCACAGCAAACGTTTCATAGAGTACCAACCACTCAAACTCAGCGCAACGCAGCGATCGACCAGTAAATGCAGAAGGAGGGGTCCGAGCTTCACAACAGCTACGTACGGTTGGGTCGTCGTTTAACATCCAGCGACATATATGTATACATACATATCTATATGTATGTTTACTTGATCCATTTGGGACAAGAAAACTATATACAGGGATGTCCGGACCTCTTGGAGGGGGTATGCTTTCGGCTGGCCACTGGTTGGGTGGGCTTTTAAATTTTTAATTAGCCTCTCAGTCGTCTCCCTCCCCCCGCTACCTTACCCTTGGAATTACGATATTCGTTGCTAGCCATGCGTTGCTTGCCGTGTCGTACGTCCTTTAAAAGGATGCTTCTTCTTTTTCACTTCTTCATTCATACGCATTCCTCGTCTCCGGGAGGATGAAGGAATGTACGGCCGAGTATATGATTGTGCGTGTGTGTGTGTAGAGAGAGAGAGAGAGAGGGGGGGGTGGGGGTGTACGTATAATTGTATACACAAGGGTTTGCTGGCTCGGTGATCCATACTTGAACGATTTTCCATGATGATCCGGTACTATACCCTTGAATCGCAATCGACTCAACCCGAGTCGCTTCAGCAACTCTGATGCAGTCCCAAGAACGCTTGAAGAGGAGGAGGAGGATAACTAGGGAACTTCTCGAGGGGGGAGGGACGAGACGAAGGGGGTCAACTCGAGACTCCAGCGTTGGCTTTGATCCAACGCTAGCTGTGCTCTGCGTGGTTAGCAAAGTAGGGAAAGGGGAGAAGAAATCTAACTGCATAGAAGGCTCCATGCACCTCCTCCGGCTCCTCAGTCCTTTCTCTCTCTCTCTCGGCGTGCATCTGTGGCTATTCTTTATGTTTCTACGGATCTATCATTGATCTCTCGACAATCTTCCGCCAGATCTATCCGCACCTACGTACTCTCTCTCTTTCTCTCTCTCTCTCTCTCTCTAGAGATATATCATTGATCTCTTATCAATCAATCAATCCTCTCTCTCTCTCTCTCTCTCTAGAGATATATCATTGATCTCTTATCAATCAATCAATCCTCTCTCTCTCTCTCTCTCTCTCACACACACACACACACACACAAAAGACAGATCCTTGATCTCTCACCAATCTAGCCAAAGGGATGAGCAAAAATGGAGGACCTTATAGATCTCGATATTTAGCCTGCAGATCTATAAGGTCAACTTGGAGGAGGCACTTCGGCATTGTCTCTCATGGGGAGTCGATTTCTGCTCCCCATGGCCGTGCATGCAGTTTCGCCTCAGCCGCTGGGTTGCTCATTTGAGCTGGTTCGAAGGACGAAGCAGCATCAAATTAGTAAGTGAAATGCCCCGCTCATGAAGCCATCATGGTATTTTTCTCCCTTTGTCAATAAGGAGCTATGCTGTTGAAAGATGTGGGCACCGAGGTTAGCTTATGGCATGGATGGGATCGGAAAAATAGATCTTTCCAAAAAAATTATTTAGGTATGGGAGGAATTGGGAAGACCACATAATTAAATAATTTTAATATATAAAATTATATTATAACTTTCCAAACATCATCCAAGATGAACAAACATTTATGTTTCTAATTTTTTAGCTCTATCTTGACATAATTATTTTTCTTAAATAAAAATATAAATAAACAACTACTTATTATTTATATTATGCAGTAATTGAAGTACACACAATGTCCTCTCAATCATAGGCAACTTCCTTAAACTTCTTCATTCAATGATTTAGCCTTACATGTATTTCTTTCAATATTGATAGCTTATATAATGCTTCTATTTGTCTCATCGCTAATTTGATCTTTCATCTTATATAGAAAGATCCATATATAAGAAAAGGTTTAGCATGAGTGGTGTATAAGAAAAATAGAGATCTTCCACGCGATGAAGAACATGGCCGATTTATTCATTAATTGATTGGTCTGCTAGATTGATGAAGGAAGAGGATGATCTTTGGAAGTTATCTTTAGCCTGTTCTTGTTCTTCTTTTTTTCATGATTTTGTATTGGTCATCAGCTGGTGATTGTATTATAAAATGTTGTACATTCCCGCGCCATCATAATTTCATTGTGATCCCCATTTCAATCAGTGTGGCGACTTTATGCCGATCATTGTGAAATGCATTGTAGTTTGTCGACTGACAATCTTGTTTCAGGCATCAGTCGAAAATATTCAAGCTTATGCAAGATCTGTGTAGCTTCATGAGCTTTTTGCCAAGCTTGTGGTGCTTTATGCGGATTGTTTAAATGGGATTTTTGCATAGAAAAACACATTAGAAATTTCTTAATGTTTAACACTACTATAAGAAAACCACTCAAATGATTGCATTTCAACCAGAGAATGTGGTCTAATTTGTTGACAAAAGACCCCCATCTTTTATCCTCACACACATCCGGCACTGACGGGGTGAGGTGGATGCGAATAAACCACCTCACCCCGTTTTTAAATAAACCCTTAATGTTTAACACTATTATAAGAAAACAACTCAAATGATCACATTTCAACGAGAGAATGTGGTCTAATTTAGGTGCGAATAAATAATCTCACTTATTTTCAAATAGACTCTTAGACCCTCTTTGTTAATCTAACAGGGATACCGTGTTCAACTCCACTCGATCGAACACGCCGCCCAAACTCGATTAATGACGTGTGTGAGAGAGAGAGAGAGTAAACCCTCCCCTCATTCTCTCTCATCAGATTCTCATCGGATTCGACAATCACCCGACAATTCGATTAAGAAAGAGGGCCTTAATGTTTAACACTATTATAAGAAAACCACTCAGATGATTACATTTCAACAAGAGAATGGTTAATTTGTTGATATTCGGCTGAGAATAAGGGATGATGGAGTGCCCTATTAAGAGAGGAATGTTAAGTCATAACGCCATCATCATTTGTCGTTTTACTTTGATCAAGTCACAGAACGTCAGACCTGTAGACGCTTTGAAGATACCTACCTCTCCAAGTTATCCCACGATCTGACCCAGTAAGCTTCTCGGATGATAACTATTAACAGAATCAATCGAGTTCATGGTTTAATGAATAGGCAGCCATGGTCAGCTTCTTCAAACAAGATCGACTCTTGTTAAGAACGTTCTTTTTTGCTTAGGGATATAGGAGTATCTGAACAAGCTACATGCTCTTTACCAGCTCTAATTAAAGATTTAACTCCCAAACTAAACTAATGTCACTGACGTCAACAGAACCTTCGAGCCAATAAAAAAAAAATACTTGGCAACGGAGACGTGCACCATTGCGATACTCTAATTCTGCGTGCCCAACTCTTTCAGAACAAGTTCCTACATATTCAATGTGGAAGATTTTACACAACATTTTTACAGGTCATACAAATACCGCATGATTCGTCTAGCTGGCTGATATTCCATCTTGACAACAGTCCCTATCTCCCTAACTACGTCAAAACAACTCAACTAACTTTGTGCTAAGAAGGTTCAACGTTTTCAAGGAAACCGACTAGAAGAAAACATGGAGGCTTGACAGGTCTGTAGTTATCCATCACACCAAGTTCTCTATTACTCATCAAACCATAGCTTGACTAGACCTTGTTAGCACACGAACTATATACATATATAGGGCACTTACATATTCACACATTCATCTAATGTTTTGACATTGGCTTGTCTGCAAAGGGGTATCAAGCCAACCGGTCCTCCGAGAGCTCAGCAGTTTGAGCTAAGCGCTCTAAAATTCATCTTCAAAGGGAGAGCCCTGCAAAAAGCAGCTCCAGCTCCTCGTCTTGAGAGGTGGTCCTCTGCACGGAAGAGAAATTGTCACGGAGTCAAAGAGACCAGGGAAGACACGGGACCTAAATTAATGACATCAATTACAAGAGTTTCTGGGTATATGATCGGCAAAAGGAGCTCACTGAAATGAAAGGTATCTGTGGAAACACATGCAGACTATGATAAAATAAGATATAAATAAAAGGGAATAAAACTTTAGATAACCAACGAATTCAGATAAAATCTGAAACGAGGAATCATGCCAGGGTGAGTATCCCATGCACCATAAGCAATAAATAACAAGGTATTAACCAAAGGCACATGTACCAGGGTGCCATAACAAGTGGTTAGTTCAAAGTTCCAAATTAATCTTCATTCTTTGGGAATCGATGGTACTAAATTCTCAAAGGATGTAATAAATAGGTAATAGAAACTATCAATCGGACCAAACCCTTCCGGCAGAGAGAAACCACCATATTTATACAGGGTACGACAATAGGGCTTGGAGGATAAGGCAACTCTACACATCTGCTCTGCAAGGTTCTAAGTTAAACATATAGCACTGGGACAAAAAATATGACGACAAAATATGGTTGTACTTTTAATCTAGTAGAGAAGAACAAACATTTGCAAGCATTTGCAAGAATGAGATTCCATGACAGGTTCGGCTACTAGAATATTGAGTTCCTAGTGTGTACGGCAAAAAAGAGTAGCCCTTGTTGATCTCCGTATGCAACGAATTTAAGATTGTAAAAGACCAATAATTTTTTTTCATCACTTTCTGTACCTAATGTTTCTACAAGATGCTTTATTCTTTCAAGAAAAAGTCCTCAAGGTAAACTACAAATAAGCGTCAATGCTTTATTCACTGCCAAAGAAGTTAAAACCAATAAAATGAGTGAACATTCTCCCTTCTAGAACCATGTGAAAATCCCATATTTCAATGGTATAACTTTCTTATCCTTTCCTTGAAAAACACATTACTACTGAATAGCATTTTCTCTTTGAGAAATAGTAGGGACATGTACTGTTCTCTCACTCCTTATCATATAAGAACATGGTAGACAATTACAACCATCTGTCAAAGGGCCTCACATGGGCCAGGGTGACCTCATATCTCCAAAGGTCCATAAAAAGCAAAATAAAAAATGATAGGAAGGAAAGACCCTCCAGAAACAGCAATCATCCAGCAATCTGTAAAATGCTTTCGGGAATGATGTTGGCTTCCGCATAACTTACACGTTCTCTCATTTAGACCTCGTGTATAAGACAAAACTTACACAAGATATAGGACATAATTTACACCAGAAAAGATAGAAATGGACTGTGTACTACAGAAGAATAAGTAGGGTTATCTTTTCGCAACTTTCTGGAAGTGTTTGGTGTCACGTCGACTATCACAAATAAAAATAGAGATGTACAGTATGAGAAGAAACAAAAAGAAATAAGGTAGATGGAACAAAATAAATGCGTAGCCTACTCCTCTAATCCCAAAGGATGGCACTTATACAAGTTCATCCTATGCATTTCCTTGTCCAACTCCTAACATTGTTATATACCTTGGCAACATATCATTCCCATCCTTTTGCAAGCACGGATCGTGTCCCTTATCCATGTGACACCAAAAGAATACCCACTATTCAAGCATATATAACAGATTCCATTCTTCAACCCCACCCGTAAACCATACAAAAGTGTGTTCCCACCGTGTAGGCTCCTTTTTTCATTCTTTCTTCCAGTTTTGCACCTAGGCCTCCTTTATTTACACAGGATACCAATCTCCTGTCCAATCTCCACGTCTGTTTGCTCATCGTCTAGACACAAAGATGATACCGATCAAGAAGACATTAGTGTCCTTTAAAATAATTCATTCCATCCTTTAAATAGGTAACAATTTTCATGGATAAGAAAGAAGCATTAATTTTTAATTCATTGGTATTTGTGGCCATCCTGTGTTAAGCATAAGAAATCATTGCATCTCAAACAAGCAGCAGAATAAGACCAGCATAAGAAAACATCCTTCACCGCGTTAAGCCATCTTGTTGGCTTTACAAAACTTTTTTTTTTAAAGTGAATGGTACCACTGTATATATTAAGTGAAAAAGAGGAATTTAAAATGTATATTGTGTGCTCCCAAAAGATTTCTATCATTGTTTTCAAGGCGTCGCCTAGGCGACAAAGCGCTCCAAGACGACCAGGCGCCTAGGCGAGCAGCCCATTAAGACACTCACCTGGCTGCCTTAAGTGTACATAGCCACCTTGGGCCTGCCTAGCCTGCATTGGCATGACATCCACTCATTTTGAGGTAAAATTTGGTAAAATTTTAAGCATAATTTTAAAAAATTGACAAATGATATGTCAAGATTGAAAAGAAAAGATAAGACTTTCATTTCTCTTTCCCCTTTCTCTCGGATTCTTCTCCCTGTCAGTTCCTCTTCCCTCTTCTTAAGGACATTGATTCATGTTTGCTTGGTGCACTTTTTGAAGCTAGTACTATTTTTGTGTCTCTTTTTTATAATTCACAAGTAGAAAATTATAAAAATATTATGTTGATGTGCCTATAATTTACCAAAAAATGTGTCATTTATGCTTCCTTTTAATATAGAGAATAACTATTTGAATACCAAATTTTAGATTAAAATCTATGTATTGATTGACATGTATTCGCAAATTCTTATTGATTTTCTTCTTATTAATTTATTTTTATTTACCTTTTTTCTATTTTTACTTTTTAAAATATAGATATATGTTGAAGATTTGTAAATATCAAACTTTCTATTAACTAAGATAGAACTAATATATAGAAAATGTATGGTAGTAGTTCTCTTGCATTGTACTTAGTTATATAAACTAGGCTTCGCCTAGACGCCTCGCCTTGTCGCCTAAACAGTAAGGCGGTGGGCCACCGCCTTGGTCGCCTTGACAACCATGATTTCTATACATTCTTTTACAAAAGATGGTCACATCAAGAAGATGTGGCACCCTCTATCCCCCCAAAATTGACAAGAAAGTAGAGTTGCATGTACCTACAAGACAAAAGAGAATACCCCATTCTCTGACTCTATCCCCAACAAAATCCCCAAACTTCTCCAGTATTGTGACTTCCTTTCTGAAAATTCTATTATCACACTCTATCCCAGTCATCTAGGATTTGCATTGAATTGTCAAACTGCCACCATCATCCATGGCCAAGCCCATTCTATGTAGGCATTCTTGCCTCCTTTATGGATTAACAGACAAGGCATTGACTACATCCTTCCTTTATGTGCTAATGGAGCAAGGAGTAATGGTGCACATAAGTTGGACGAAAAAAATTGAGGCTATTTGCGTTTTATTACTCTTGAAGTGAGCACAACATCTTTATAACTAAGTTTATGCACCTCATTTGTTCCCCTTCAACATAGCACGTACTATCAGATGGCATGGCAATTGCCCATGAAATTTATCCATCATGCAATACGGCCACAATTATTATAAGCATTTTTTTACACCCATGCATCTTGGTAGCAACTTTCCTAACTATCATATTCCCTAGAAAAATTTGGGAGATACTAGTTCAAGAACAGGTTCATGACTTCAATAATAACCATGTGTCTATCTCTTAAGAATATTTAGTGTGTCATCATTTTCACAGAATCAACATGACGTTTAGCCTTCTTTTACTTAAAAACAACATCCGGCATGGTCTGAGATAGATATGAATATTCCAATAACCATTTTACCTGTATGGACATAAGATTTAGAAGCTTATTGAGAACTTTCAGACGATGAACTGCATAGCGGCTGTTGGAAGGGAGCTGATTCACCCTCTCCCGTTCAGCCTGGACAGCAGCTCTCATCTGCTCTGGGGTTGCCATCTTCCTCAGCTTTTCAGATCCCAGAGAGACACCTCCACAATCATTATGCATGCCAACAGCCTCATGACCCCTGAGATGATCTAGCAAATCCATCGTTGGCTACTAACCTTCATGGAAAAGCAGAGACATTATCTTTTCATCTGAAAGATAAAAGTATAAGGAAAAAGAAACCCATTTTCACAAAGAAATAACATTACAACAACAATAGAAAGCCTTACACATATTTTCTCATAGAATAACCTCTATTTGATAAGGTAATTTATAAAAATTTGACTTATCAAATATCCAAACCCTGAGAACATCCTGAAATTAGAATTAAATTCCAATGAAAGGAGAAAGTAGGTAGACGATTATTTAACTGGACTAGAGAAAGAACTTAGAGACATAAGTGCTTACACCATGACAAACACAACAATTTTTTAAAAAGTAGAATAACTGTTGTCCCTTGATTCCTGCTAGGGGTGCAACCGAACAAGTACGGTTCGAACAACTTGTCAACAGGCTTGATAAAAGCTTAATTCGGCTCATTCAAGTATTCAACTAATGAGCCAAGCTTGAACAAAATTTTAGGTTTGATTAGAAAAATGAACTAAGCTTGAACATAGGAATGCTCTGCTCCTTTATGTTCATGAACATGCTTGATTAAGACTCAGATTATATTTCTTTAGTAATATAATCTTATAATTGTTCACTAATTTATTTATAACAGTTCATATCCTGTCTAATATTAATACGTAGATATGAGGAAATACTTATTTCATTCATTTTCATTTGTTTAGTAGCTAAAACAAGTTGACAAACAGCAAATAACTTAAGATTATTTAGTATCCAAAGTAAATGAACCGAGTTTGAACAAGGGCATACTCGAGTCATTTAGGACTCCTTTGATAACCGGGTAGCGGGCGAATAAGCCCAATAATTCAGGCGGCGCATCCCATTTTTTCTTTGATAACAGGGTTCAAATATGCAGGGGTAAACCGAGATCTGGGTGTTGTTCGCCCGAGTAGGCTATTCGCGCTGGGAGGTCGAATACGTGGTCGGGGTAAGGTTGGGCGAGGGGCAGATGGAGTCATTTCCCTCCCCTTCGAATCGGCCTTCCCCAGTCGCATCGTCCTCTGCCCTGCGGCTAGGGTTCACGGGTGGTGATCATCTGCTCTCTCTCACAGCTACCTCCCATCGGCTAGGGTTGCAGGTGAAAGGACCCGACGTCCACTGCTACACGCCGGCCTCCCTCCCCACCCTCGACATCGTGGGCAACGTCCCGACGAGACGCGACGATGAGCCTTCAAGGCGCCCTTCGATAAGACGAGACGCGACGATGGTTGCCGTGGGCGACTTCATCCCACCTTAAGCAGGGTTCGTCTACAAGAAGGCGACCGATGGTTGCAAGCAGCCGTGGAGAGGAGGTAGTCTGTCTTCCTTCCTCTGTGCAAGCTCCTTCACCAGTGGGTTCGACGGCATCTATTGCATCGTCGGTGGCCTCAAACGATCCCCATATTCACTGGTATTTGGGCATTTTACTTCTACCTCGATGTAGTTGTTGATCCGTGACCGCCATTCAAATAAACCATTTTCCCCTTTCTCTATGTTATTTGTAATTCTGTGCAGGTTGGTTTCTCACCCTTTTTTCATTCTGCATGTTCTATTTTCTTGGTTTTCTTTCACATTTATTGGGCCTGTCTTGTTTATCCGGCAATCCATGACTCTATATTTCATACCGGATGGTATTGGGCATTCTACTCCTACCTGATTTTTTTCTAATGGGGGGGGGGGGGTGGGAGGGGAGGGGAGGCAGAGACAATGTGGTTTCGGTTACACTGGGGGTGGGTTTCATTTTCCACCGAATTACAAAATTATTTGGGACTGTCTGATTTTTCTTGGTCCAATTAAAAAAAAATAATATGTGTCCTACTAAGAAACTATTTGAAGTGTAATGAGAAAAATGGGATTTGCCCTATGTAGCAAGTTGACTATCCTATGGTTGTGTCACTCAAAGGTCATACGGCATCACAGATGTCAGTTCTTCTCACAGATATAGATGACATTCGATATATGGATGTTATACTTAACCCTTGGGCTACTGTGTGCAGAACATTTTTCAATATGTTTGTGTACGATGCATGTTCTATTATGTGGGTTGTTCTTTCACATTTATTTGAGAACCCATTCTTTACATCAGGCAGCCAATGACTGCCAATGCGTTTGTCCATTATTTTCTCACTCTATATTCATACCCGTTGATCTATTTACCTCAATTTTCTTTATAATTTTGTAGGAAGACTTGATTGGGGTTGTTAACAATGAGATTGCAATTGCATCTCTTTATAATTTCTTTCATTGCTAACCCACTAATTACATTTTCTTCCTCTGATCCCATTTACATATACAAAGTGTAAGAAGGTTGAGGAGGACGAGGAAGCGCATCATGTCTTCAAACGGTAAGAAGAAAACTATTTTTTTGTATCCGTGCCTTACACTACTGTAAATTTTCAGATTCAATTTTGTTGTTGATTTTGGTTATTACCTACTGGGTTTATACTCGTCCATAGTTCAGAAGTTAAGTAGGGCATATAATAGGATCTGTAAACTCAATATAGATTTGTTCATTGAAGTGTCATGTGTAGTCCAGTAAGATTGAAAGTTTCTGAAATTTGTTAAAAATGGTTGAACATATGAGATTGACAATTGTAAGTCATGATATGTTGAAATTTCAGGCATTAATATCCAATTTAGTTAGTTACATAAAAATCATAACAATACAATGCAGTAAACAGAAAAAAAATTAGATGAGCAACACTTTGCATGAATATCTTTCTGCAGTGACAATATAATATTTAGTAATGTGTTCCCTAGTTATATATCTATTCCCCTGAAATGGCAATTTTTGTTTGATTTTAGAAAACATTACCAAGAAAGGTGGGTCCACGAGCGGGGGAGGGGGAAGGGTCGTGCACCCAATTGGTCTAATGAGCAAGATGGGGTGCTCGTTTCACTATTAATAGTGCAGTTCGATAAGAATATATGCACCAGTGGAACTTTCAAGTCGCAAGCATGGAATTACATGGTAGCAGAATTCAACAAGACATGCAACCTGAACTACGATAGGCATCGATTATATAACCGCTGGAAGACCTTGAAGAAGTTATATTTGTTGTATGCACAGTTGTTGCGTAAGAGTGGATGGGGGTGGGATGAAATGACTCACATGCCGGTCCCAGGTTACGCAGAGACATGGGATGATCTACTAGAGGTATAATGTGAAAACACATCTACATATGTTACATCATTTTTGCAAAATAAACTATCCTTTTGTTGCTATAACAATTAACGTTCTTAAAAATTTCTCCAGAAATTCCCAGGATATCGGATCATAAAGGGGAAATCTTTCATGCACCTAAGGCAAATGGAGCATATTTGTGAAAGCAGCATTGTAAGAGGGGAAGATGTTGTAGGGTCCATCCCTAACATGCAAACTCAATCCTCTAGCCTACATGTTGTTGAATTCTTAAGTGTCTTGGGTACTGGTTTAGGTCTCGAAAGCATGGAGTTATCCATCGGCATCCCTAATGCAAATGAAAGAGCAAATGCAACTGCCACCCAAATTGTTCATATTAACGATGACTCTTCAAGGTCTCCGGTAAGAGACAAGCGTTTCATTGCTTCATCGTCGAAAGGACGGCAAAAGAAGATTGGGGAGGACTCTCTAAATAATTTTGTGGCTGCTAGTAGAGAGAGGATGGACCTTGTTAAATGTCTTCGTCGGGACCGTCATGCATCTGTTGCCAACACGGATATTATTGATGTTGACCGTGAGCTGTCAGAAGTCATCCCAAGTATGAAGGAGTGCATTGAAGGCTTGAAAGCTATGGAGAATTTACTGAGAGAGCTATACATCGCAACGCTTGATCTAATAAAAGATCCCCCTAACAGATCACTTTTGATGATCCTTAGCGAGGATGACAGGATTGACTGGATTCGGGCTCACACCAAAGTCTAATTAAGTTGGTTATGTATGTTAGGTCCCTCATTTATCATCTTGGGTTAGGCCTGTCAGATGTCATGGTCGTTTGTCTTATGTTGTTTTCCATTTGTAGGTTTTAAGTGTACTATGTATTCAGATGGACATAGTGTTTGCCCATCGCTTATGTTAGATGATCCATTTGTAGGTTATATGTTTGTTGTGTATTATGAGGGACATATTTAGTGTTTATCCATCATTGTCTAGAATGTTGAGAAATACGGTTTTATAATTTTCTTGCATTGTAGTGGAATGAGAATTATATCCTTTGCTTTACATACTATGGTCTTTAGTTGATGATGCTTTACAATATACAAATTTTATATGCAGGATTTTGAAAACTTCTACAATGGGAAAATATAAATGTTATGTAGTGTGAGTTGGTCGATCACCTGGCCTCTGGCCAGAATGTTACGCTCAAGTAAATGGATATCCAGGAGCCCGCTATAAGGGATTCTTCTCCATGGAGGAGGCACAAGAGGCTTTCTACGGTGTCCTCACGACACGCCATGACATTTCGACCACAATTTCTGCTCCTAGTGCACTACAACCCTCGACGTCAATGGATGTCACTCCTCCAATGCTAAACAAGAAGTTACCTATGAAAATGATGTCGATACCATGTCTCATCATTGTTCTATTGATGCTATATGTTTTTCTACTATTTCTAATTTTAGTAGGACTTTTTTTCATGCTTGTACTTCATCATTAGGTTCCATCCATTACCTTAAAGAAAGCTTATCTACAAAATGTATAACCTTTATTTGGGTTGATATGAAGTAAGAGTAGATGGACAATGCTTGTGTTATTCTATCCATATTTATATTAATAGTCATCTGGATATGTGAAATGTGATGTAGCTTTTACCCAACTACTCGTGGACTTCCTTGAGGAAGAAGATGAGATGTACAATGACATCGAAGAGACGATATTCTAGCAAATAGCGGCACAAGAAGCCCCCGTGGTTCCTAGACGCCGTATGCACTCATCTATTTATGGTGGACATGTATAGATTCACGAGATTTTGAGTGGCCATGAACAAAGGTGCTACAATGTATGGATTCACGAGATTTTGAGTGGCCATGAACAAAGGTGCTACAATGTATTCCGTCTTCATCCTACAATGTTCACACAACTGAGGGATATGCTGGTAAACAAAGGTCTACTGAAGGACTCACGATATGTTTCCGCAAATGAACAACCTGCAGATAGTTTCAATCCCTTTTAAACTTCGATTCTCACTGGTAATCTGCCAAACTTTTGTCATCACAATGAACATCTTTGGCAGTTTCTAATATTGGCGAATGGAGATTAATATCAACAACACTAGTCTTGGCATTATGTTTCTAGCTACAAGGATGGTAAACATGATACTAGGTTTATATATGTAACAATGATGTGTTTGATATTTTGCATGTGACAGTGATTAAAATACGACCCAATACTTTGTACCAAACTAAGACGAGAAGAAAGAAAACCAACAGAATTCCACACTGTTAACAGCTTCTCTTATCAAAGATGGATGAGAAATGATAGTCTTAACTCTACACAGATCTATAGAAAGGTTAAGGGAGTTATGCATCTGGAACCCAGATATCAAGAACATATAGTGTACGGAGACTGTTGCCAGCTGATACATGCACGCACATTGCCTACATCCCACGAATGCCTACAACCAAAATCTGGCAAATATCTGCTAAGCTTTGGATTCGTCATCTTCTAATCTTTCTTCCCCGGGTTGGATGACGAGCTAAGTGCCAGTGGGCCCCGAGAATATCGACGACAGGTCCTGCTCATCCTCTTACTACCACACACCACTCGCCAATCGCCACAGAGCTAGCAGATGTTAACATCAGATGCCATGCCGCTGTTGTCGTCGTTCGCGCCGGCTAACTAATAATCCAGCACCATTGGCCACGCAAAGCAAAGTCCAAATGAGCATGGCCGTCCTAAGGTGGTTGTTCATTTGTGGAGACATATCGTGAGTCCTTCAGTAGACCCTTGTTTACCAACATATCCCTCAGTTGTGTGAACATTGTAGGATGAAGACGGAATACATTGTAGCACCTTTGTTCATGGCCACTCAAAATCTCGTGAATCCATACATGTCCACCATAAATAGATGAGTGCATACGGCGTCTAGGAACCACAGGGACTTCTTGTGCTGCTATTTGCTGGAATATCGCCTCTTCGATGTCATTGTACATCTCATCTTCTTCCTCAAGGAAGTCCACGAATAGTTGGGTAAAAGGTACATCACATTTCACATATCCAGATGACTATTAATATAAATATGGATAGAATAACACAAGCACTGTCCATCTACTCTTATTTCATATCAACCCAAATAAAGGTTATACATTTTGTAGATAAGCTTTCTTTAAGATAATGGATGGAACCTAATGATGAAATACAAGTATGGAAAAAAGTTCTACTAAACTTAGAAATAGTATAAAAACACATAGCATCATTAGAACAATGATGAGACATGGTATCGACATCATTTCCATAGGTAACTTCTTATTTAGCATTGGAGGAGTGACATCCATTGACGTCGAGGGTTGTAGTGTATTAGGAGCAGAAATTGTGGTCGAAATGTCATGGCATGTCGTGAGGACACCGTAGGAAGCCTTTTGTGCCTCCTCCATGGAGAAGAATCCCTTATAACGGGCTCCTAGATATCCATTTACTTGAGCCTAACATTCTGGCCAAGTGAAATATATGTCAGGTGATCGACCAACCCACGCTACATAACACTTATATTTTTCTATTGTAGAAGTTTTCAAAACCCTACATATAAAATTTGTATATTGTAAAGCATCATCAACTAAAGACCATAATATGTAAAGCAAATGCCATAATTCTCATTCCACTACAATGCAAGACAATTATAAAACCGTATTTCTCAACATTCTAGACAATGATGGATAAACACTAAATATGTCCCTCATAATACACAGCAAACATATAACCTACAAATGGATCATCCAACATAAACGATGGACAAACACTATGTCCATCTGAATACATATTACACTTAAAACCTACAAATAGAAAACAACATAAGACAAACGACGATGACATCTGACAGACCTAACTCAGGATGACAAATGAGGGACCTAACATACATATCCAACTTAACTAGACTTTGGTGTGAGCCCGAATCCAGTCAATCCTGTCATCCTCGCTAAGGATCATCAAAAGTGATCTGTTAAGGAGATCTTTTATTAGATCAAGCGTTGCGATGTATAGCTCTCTCGGTAAATTCTCCATAACTTTCAAGCCTTCAATGCACTCCTTCATACTTGGGATGACTTCCGACAGCTCACGATCAACATCAATAATATCCGTGTTGGCAACATATGATGCAGATGCATGACGGTCCCGACGAAGACATTTAACAAGGTCCATCCTCTCTCTACTAACAGCCACAAAATTATTTAGAGAGTTCTCCCCAATCTTCTTTTGCCGTCCTTTCGACGATGAAGCAATGAAACGCTTGTCTCTTACCGGAGACCTTGAAGAGTCATCGTTAATATGAACAATTTGGGTGGCAGTTGCATTTGCTCTTTCATTTGCATTAGGGATGCCGATGGATAACTCCATGCTTTCGAGACCTAAACCAGTACCCAAGACACTTAAGAATTCAACAACATGTAGGCTAGAGGATTGAGTTTGCATGTTAGGGATGGACCCTATAACATCTTCCCCTCTTACAATGCTGCTTTCACAAATATGCTCCATTTGCCTTAGGTGCATGAAAGATTTCCCCTTTATGATCCGATATCCTGGGAATTTCTGGAGAAATTTTTAAGAACGTTAATTGTTATAGCAACAAAAGGATAGTTTATTTTGCAAAAATGATGTAACATATGTAGATGTGTTTTCACATTATACCTCTAGTAGATCATCCCATGTCCCTGCGTAACCTGGGACCGGCATGTGAGTCATTTCATCCCACCCCCATCCACTCTTACGCAACAACTGTGCATACAACAAATATAACTTCTTCAAGGTCTTCCAGCGGTTATATAATCGATGCCTATCGTAGTTCAGGTTGCATGTCTCGTTGAATTCTGCTAACATGTAATTCCATGCTTGCGACTTGAAAGTTCCACTAGTGCACATATTCTTATTGAACTGCTCTATTAATAGTGAAACGAGCACCCCATCTTGCTTATTAGACCAATTGGGTGCGCGACCCTTCCCCCCTGCTCGTGGACCCACCTTTCTTGGTAATGTTTTCTAAAATCAAACAAAAATTATCATTTCAGGGGAATAGATATATTGCTAGGGAACACATTACTAAATATTACATTGCCACTGTAGAAAGATATTCATGCAAAGTGTTGCTCATCAAGTTTTTTCTGTTTACTACATTGTATTGTTATGATTTTTATGTAAATAACTAGATTGGATATTAATGCCTGAAATTTCAACATATCATGACTTACAATTGTCAATCCCATATGTTCAACCATTTCCAACAAACTTCAAAAACTTTCAATCTTACTGGACTACACATGACACTTCAATGAACAAATCTGTATTGAGTTTACAGATCCTATTATATGCCCTACTTAACTTCTGAACTATGGACGAGTATAAACCCAATAGGTAATAACCAAAATCAACAACAAAATTGAATCTGAAAATTTACAGTAGTGTAAGACACGAATACAAATAATTAGTTTTCTTCTTACCGGCTGAAGACATGATGCACTTCCTCGTCCTCCTCAACCTTCTTACACTTTGTACATGTAAATGAGATCAGAGGAAGAAAATGTAATTAATGGGTTAGCAATGAAAGAAATTATAAAGAGATGCAATTGTAACGCCATTGTTAACAACCCCAATCAAGTCTTCCTACAAAATTATAAAGAAAACTGAGGTAAATAGATCAACGGGTATGAATATAGAGTGAGAAAATAATAGACAAACACATTGGCAGTCATTGGCTGCCTGATGTAAAGAATGGGTTCCCAAATAAATGTGAAAGAACAACCCACATAATAGAACA
The DNA here is from genome assembly GCA_022559845.1 of Amorphophallus konjac. Lineage (NCBI taxonomy): Eukaryota > Viridiplantae > Streptophyta > Magnoliopsida > Alismatales > Araceae > Amorphophallus > Amorphophallus konjac. The sequence continues at coordinate 420,179,620 of CM040122.1, read as the reverse complement.
TGCACCGTACACAAACATATTGAAAAATGTTCTGCACACAGTAGCCCAAGGGCTAAGTAAATATAACATCCAGATATCGAATGTCATCTATATCTGTGAGAAGAACTGACATCTGTGATGCCGTATGACCTTTGAGTGACACAACCATAGGATAGTCAACTTGCTACATGGGGCAAATCCCATTTTTCTCATTACACTTCAAATAGTTTCTTAATAGGACACATACTATTTTTTTTTAACTGGACCAAGAAAAATCAGACAGTCCCAAATAATTTTACAATTCGGTGGAAAATAAAACTCACCCCCAGTGTAACCGAAACCACATTGTCCCTGCCCCCCTCCCCTCCCACCCCTCCATTAGAAAAAAATCAGGTAGGACTAGAATACCCAATACCATCCGGTATGAAATATAGAGTCATGGATTGCCGGATAAACAAGACAGACCCAATAAATGTGAAAGAAAACCCAAGAAAATAGAACATGTAGAATGAAAAAAGGGTGAGAAACCAACTTGCACAGAATAACAAATAACATAGAGAAAGGGGAAAAAGATTTATCTGAATGGCGGTCACGGATCAACAACTACATCGAGGTAGAAGTAAAATGCCCAACACCAGTGAATATGGGGATCGTTTGAGGCCACCGACGATGCAATAGAAGCCGTCGAACCCACCGGTGAAGGAGCTTGCATAGAGGAAGGAAGGCAGGCTACCTCCTCTCCACGGCTGCTTGTAACCATCAGTCGCCTTCTTGTAGACGAACCCTGCTTAAGGTGGGATGAAGTCGCCCACGGCAACCATCGTCGCGTCTTGTCTTATCGAAGGACGTCTTGAAGGCTCATCGTCGCGTCTCGTCGGGACGCTGCCCACGATGGCGAGGGTGGGGAGGGAGGCCGGCGTGCAGCAGTGGACGTCGGGTCCTTTCACCTGCAACCCTAGCCGATTGGAGGCAGCTGTGAGAGAGAGCAGATGATCGCCACCCGTGAACCCTAGCCGTAGGGCAGAGGACGATGCGATGGGGGAAGGCCGATTCGAAGGGGAGGGAAATGACTCCATCTGCCCCCCTTCCCCTCGCCCAACTTTACCCCGACCACGTATTCGACCTCCCAACGCGAATTGCCTACTCGGGCGAACAACACCCAGATCCCGGTTTACCCCTGCATATTCGAACCATGTTATCAAAGAAAAAACGGGATGCGCCGCCGGAATTACTGGGCTTATTCCCCCGCTACCCGGTTATCAAAGGAGACCTCACAGAACTACCCACGCTAGAACAAGAATCCATCTTTAAACAACCCAGAGGAGGACAGACTACATACTGAAAGCGCAATGTTTGTGCGTGTCATCCTAGTCAGGGACCATCCTAATATTCTCTGAAAGGAGAGAGTTGAAACCCAGAACTCACAAAAACTCACGGGGTCCATTTTCCCAAGGCAAGAAACCTAGACCAGAACCGCATTACGAACTCCAAAAGGTAACAGGTGAAAAATTGATTCAGACAAATTCCCAAGTCCCAAGTCCTTGATGCCTAACACATGTAACTATAGGCACAAAAAAAGGACAAATTGACCAGGCAGATCCTTAAGACCTGGAACCCTGCAAACTTAGACAAACATACCTGAGAAAGAAACCAGTTTTACAGTCCTCAATCCAAACAACAGAACAAACAGTGGAGGGGAAATTAGAGGGCGCTACACAATATAACAACCAGAAAAAGGCTCCGAGAAATCGGGTCTACCTTCGAAAACAGCGGCGAAGCAGACCGAAGGAGCACGCCTCAACCCCCAATAACCTCTTTTATAGGAGAGAGAGAGAGAGAGAGAGAGAGAGAGAGAAATCTTATATAACCCTGCGAACAGGACGATGGTGGATGGACGATACAATATCCTGCGGGTGAACGTTTACCTCGACTTGCGCCTCACAGTAGCGATACGCGGCGAACAATCAAGCGGTCACACTGGACGGGGGTAGTATTGTATGTTCCAGCCACGAGCCAACACATCAGGATCTTTAATTATTAAGTAGATACTTGACAACCAGAACCTTCCGCCGCAAGAGGACGGTGAGTCTGAGTCCGGGGCAGCGTTTGGGAACGCTACTGCCTCCTTGGGATTTTAAAAAAATCCCCCATTCCATAACGTACGGCGATTTTTTCTTTTTGAAAATTTTTTAAATGTATTTGGCGGTGTCGCGCTCCCGAGGACTGTGCGGAGGGGGAATTTGTAAATTAAGTTGTTAACCTGTCTACTTGTTGATAGATCTGCCTACCAATTCGAATATTATTCGAATCCATTTCGACTCTGAATTCGCATCGATGAATAATATTTGAATTTATATTTATTTTTTTAGATATTAATAATATCTGAATTTGAGTCAGACTAAATACGAATATTGTTAACTTCGTAAAATATCTATCCGTAATATCATATATCATATAATATTAATATTTTTAATAATATACTCTAAAATATAAAATGTGAAAGAAAATATATATTTTTACTTAGTATTACTTTTTCTCTTCTTATTTATCATCTTAATAAAGTCGAGAATAATTTCACATATAATATGTTAAACTTGTGACTCATTTTGAAATCGGAGTGAATAGTTCGATCAATTTAAAAAATTTGTTCAAATCAAATATAGATAAATAATATAATTATCTATCAGATAACAGATCAAAATTAAATAATTTAAATTTTAAAATAAAATAAATAATAATAATCATATTTTCGCTCTGTACGATAGATCAACGGCTGAGAATAATGTTTCGAGAATTTTGCAAAACAACGTGCCCGATAAGATCACTGTAGCAATTCGAAGTTATGCTCCCATAACCTTTCGAACGGAACACTGGTCGTCTTGCTTTTTTATTTCTTATGACCGGAGCAGGACACCCGGAGCTGCGTTTCTCTGGGCGGCGGAGCTGAGAGCGAATGGGCAGGGGGCGACCGCAGGCGCCGCAGGCAGGACTCCACCACGAACGGAGCGGCGGGCTATGCCGCAGGTGTTAGTTGCTGTTTGGCCATCTCGGGCGAGCGACGGGGCCTCTGCGAGCGTGAGAAGAAGGATAAAAAGGCCATTTGATCCTCAGAATCTTCGCCCAGCCCGTCACCCCAGCAGCTCCTCCAGAGTGCTTATCTGGATTTTGAAATGGTGGTCGGGATACGTCTATATTCTATTTATTTAAAAAAATGTTGAAATCACGTAAACCTAAATCCAAATTCGGATGGCTCATTTGAAAACGTCCGTCAAGAAGTCTGATGATTAAAATTTTCAAAATTTCATCTCACGAATATTCTCAAACATGACCCGAGACTAGATCATCTTTAAGCACATGTTTGGCAGTGGAGAGAGAGGAATTCATGGCCCATTATTTAACGGCCCAAAGATCCATAAAGATTTGCACGACCCATTAAATGACAGTTAAGTTTCACATCAAAGGCCCATTTATTACAAGACCAAAGGTCACGGGTTCAAAAGAGAACCATCTAGACTCGGCACGGTCGCCCATGTCAAGGACTCCTCTACGCTCAGGAGAAACTCCGACGCACCATCGACCAAGTAAATAAAATGCCGCTAAGTCACTCTCTCGTGGATGCCCGAACTGATACGGTATGATATAAACTCATACTTAAGAGGAGAATATCCCTTATCCGTAGATGAGTCAGCCCATCACCGAGATTCTCGCCTTTCTTACGGCCCAGAGCGGATTCCCCACGATCGGACACTTATCCCTTATAATTAAAAGTGAATTCCACGCTAACGTCTGAGAGTGGGAGATCCATGGGAGGATAAAGGGAGAGCAAGAATCTTATAATAGTGAGAGTTCACACCGTGGACATAACGTCCCCATCCAATTCTAGTCTCCTCAATTGGTGAAGAGCAATCGCGTACTCTACATCTCCTTTGCCTCCCTTTACACCTTGCTCTTGTCCCTACTGACTTAAACATCGGAGATTTTCTATGGGATCACAATTCCAGGTCCCCTAATTGCTTCTCTTCTTTTTTGCAGAAAACTTTTTTGAGGTGACTCTAAACAATTGATCTGGAAGCCGTTCTGTCCCGGATCTAACAATTTGCGATTCAATACAAGATCTCACCTCTTCAAGTGGGGTTAAAATTCGAGCAGTTAAACTAAGTTAATTGTCACTTGTTTTGGGTAAGCTAACCTTCTCTATCAAAGTATATTTTATGCTTAACTCAAGGATATCCCTCGAACAAGTGGCGAATCATCCCCAATCAAAATGATGCTAATTATGCAGAAGATATATGTCAGCCTTATTTCAACCATTTAAATGTTGAATATGTCTAGTTTCCTTTATGTTTGGCATCATGTTTAGAGTTATTAAACAGAGCGAAGAGACATACTTACCCCGCACTTTTCTTTATCAACTAAAAGTTATTGAACATACTATAATGGATTTAAAGTGAGTTACTAAATAAATTCTTATAGACCTTATCAAGCAAGCGTAACAGGGCACGTTTTGCTTACAAAGATAAATAGATCGAGCATATTCATATTTGGTGATTGGTCCTTCACTAATTGAAGTTAAAAATTTTGTTTAAATTTAGTTCATTTATTTAGTCAAACAAATTGAATCAAATTTGAACATGATTACGAGCTGTTCAACGATAACACTAGTTCATTTACACCCCTAACGCGATAATCAGATTGCAAATAATATATATATATGTGTACATATGATTTTAATCGTAATCCCTCTTCAACAATCTGATCGATTGGCAGATTGTGGCATACAACACGCTGAATCAACTAGCCTAAGTTCTACAACCATTTACCAACTTTATCCGCACGATAAGAATTTCTCATGGGGCCGCGGAACCGAACACCTGATCCATATCAAACAATTTGCTAATTTTGATATTTTTCACAAACCCATCTGCGAATTTAGACGTAAATAACCTCACAAATGTGAGGGGCTATACATGCAGTTAGAAAACTGCTAGATGATCTAACTATGATGCCATGGAAGTTTGTCTACAAGAGGATGAGAAGATCTGTATACGTTCAAAGCAAAAGGGAAGAACTATGGCAGAGTCCGAAGCTGTTGCAGATGGCTGCTGGAGTCTAGCAGTCCTCCTGGCCGTCATCTCACTTTGTGGAGTGCAGGCTACGAACAACCGGTGTAGCAGCATCAGACCCTCAAAAACTACAGAAGCTGATGAGACAACTGGATAGAGGGTTGCCAATATTTCAACTGCACAACATGCTTGATGACTGGTCTAAAAACAAGATATCGTAACATTCGGAGAGGCCGTTGGCAATGATCCGAGCTTCTCAATAATGTGCAATTTCAAACTACCGTCATCCGAGGCCTCCCCCGACAAAATGATGATCAATTCCTTGAGGACTCTTGCACATTCAAGCAGAAATTTTGCAAACTCAAGTTCATACTCCATTCCCCTGAATCCTCTAATCCTTACCTCCACCAGGTGTCCTAGGAGAGAATTTGGATATGTCCACGCCTTGTTAGAAGCAGGCTTATCTGGAAACTCATCAGCGATTATCTGTGACAGAAGAACGCTCATCAGTGACACATCCCATGGAACAGAGTTGGGGTTATTAACATCCCAAGAGACATTTAGTCTAAATCCACAATGCAATGTGAAGAATCGGTGGGTTCGAATTATGGAACTACGGTTGAGATTCAGGATCAAAAAATTGATTTTACAACATGTTTGCGCTGTAGGTTAAGGCTAAGAAAGGATCCTGAAACAGCAGCAAAATACAACTGCATGGCAAAGCTCTCACCCTGTGTTCCTCGTGACCTACAATGTTCACCGAGAGGGATTCCACCTGAGGGCAGCTCTCAAGCAAACATGATATCCCTCCAAAGACGTATGCATCATCACGATCCAACCAAACTATCAGCTGTTTGAGATTACGTAGAGGCGTTGGTAGCCATTCCAACAAGTTCTTTTGTGTGGACACATCCTGCAAAAAAGGAGAGATGAGTGGTTCAAGGCCATTCAGGAACCCTTTTCAGAAACATTGACCATAATTAAAGATACAATGTGCAGCAAATAGAAATGAGACTTGAGCTGCCTACTGACTTCCAAAGTCTAAAAACAAAGCTTTCTTTATTAATGTTGAAGAGACAGCTTTTCAAAAGCCTTAAACTGAGCTTCTAATTCAACCCTCTTCACTGACAATCCAAACTCACTGGAGATCCCCCATCCCTAGTGAGCCAAACCCTTCAGTGGGTCCAACTAAACTCTTAATCTAGCCCACTAACCTGAACATGATACAACATAGTGGGGATCGAGTTGCAATTGAAACTCTTGGCACCAAAATTAAGAAACTTTATGTCCAATCTGAATTTGCCCCCACATAAATTTTCTGTAATCACATCATTATGCCAGCAGCCAGCCTATGACGAATAACTGCTGGCTGAAGCTTTCCCAGCCTCCCAGGGGCCGAACACCATTATTCCGTTCCCAACCAAATTGAAGCTTACAATGGAATCTCTTGCACCTTCCATAGGCCATCTAAATATGGTGGTCTTTCATAAGCTCTACAAGTGACAGATTGCTTCCTCAATAGAACGGGAATGATGTAGGTGCCGAATCTAGACAGAAGTGGGCTAGGTGTTGTCTTAAAGTGGAGGTGGTGGAAGGGGCTGCTGAGGTTGCTTCCGTGAAGATGGTTCTGAGAGATAGCTGGGAAGTGGTGCAGTCTGGCCATAAAAGATTCCTTGTGGTGGCCCCTACTGAGGAGGAAGCGGCTGGCTGGGAGAAGCAGGGCATCGCGGTGGCGGAGGGTACCATCTTTAGGCTGAAACCCTGGCTTTTGCTGCTGGGAACTTTCCCAGATCCTAGGGGTTGCCGGATCAGAGTTCGCCTTCTTGGGGTGCCCCTCGTCTTGTGCAATGAGGAGGGAATCGACCTGCTGATCAGGAGGTTTGGCAGGTTGTAGGTCGGCTCCCTCTGCCTCACAGAGGGAGGCTTGCTTACAGCTCTCAAACTGTCCATTTGAGTCTCTTGTCCCCAAGTTGTGCCTGCCATCGTCACCACGCTCTTCGCCAGCAACTTGGTTCCAGTCCAGGTGGATGTTCTGCCGAAGCTGAGGTGTTTGGAGGGGGCAGCGCCCGCCATCGGCCGCCGCGGTGGTGTGCTAGGGTTTCAGCAAGGCGGTTGTCTAGAGGTGGAAGATGGGCCTGGGGGTTGTGGCAGCCTTCTAACCCACCGTTCAAATTTCGAACGGGCGAGGGATGGGGGGAACTGCAGTGGATCGGTTGGGGCCGTGGGTGGACCGTCGGGGTCCTATGACCGGGCTCGTGGGATGAGCCCCCTCCGCCCTGGTGGCTCACAGGTCGTCGGCGGATCATGGCTCGGGTCGCGGAAGAACCGTGACTTACCTGACTCCGGGGGTCACGGGATTATCAGGTCGGGTGGAGCCTGGAAGCCGTTTCAAACCCGCCGCTATTGGGCTTGCGAGACCCGGCGGTGTTCTTCTTCCCCGCCCGATTAAGGCTGCAGTGGTCTGGAAGTGCCTTTCTTCAATCACGGGGTATGTGCAGCAGCTCCAACCGGCTGCGGCCCGTCCTTCAGTGTCTCCCAAGTCGGCCGACGATCGCCCTTTGTGGATCTCCTCCCCGATCATGCTTCGCCAGCAGGATGGGGGTCTTCTGGCGGTGCCTTCTTTGATCGGGAAAGAGAAGCAGTCGGTTGAGGAGGGCCCAATGGCTACGATAGACCCTATCCGAGAGACTTGTGTGCGGTTTGTGCCTCCGTCCCTTCCTGAGCCTCTGGCCGAGATCGATCCAGTCGCCGAGTCCTCTCCAATAGCCCAACCGGGGGGGGGGGGGGGGGGGGGGCAGCCCACGAGAATTTTAGATGGTCTACTACAGGGGTTCGAGGACCAGGCGGTATAGGAGTTGGAGTCGTCCGATGAAGAGTTTGCTCCTCCGGTGCTACCTGGGGGACTTGTGGCCCTGCTCACGACAGAGGAGGAGCAGTAGGGGCGGTGCCGCCTGAGCAGAGAAGAAATTAGGGAGATGGTGGGGGCTGTTCAAAAGATGCTGGAGCAACAAGTGAGGAAGTTAACTGATAAGGCAGGTTTCACCTTTGAAGTTGGGGCGGATAAAGATGTGAGAGAGGCATTCACTAAAAATATGTAAGAGATGGTGTGCCTCTATAATGTAGGAGGAGAGGGCTCAGCAAAGAGGAGCGAGAGATGGAGCAGGCGAGGGGGACGTGAGGAGCTTCACTGTGTCTTCATGAGGATCGTCTCATAGAATGTGGGGGAATTGGGGGGGCGGAGAAGAGGAGGGTGGTCAAAGAGCTGATCCGAAGATGTAAGGTCGATATCCTTTGTATCCAAGAGACCAAGTGAGAAGGAGATAGTAAAGATCTCATGAGGGAGCTTGGGGGTGCTAGACTCTCAAGGGATGTTCTATCCCCGGCGGAGGGTAGGTCTGAGTGTATTATGATCCTCTGGAACCCCTTTGAGGTAGAGGAGGAGGTGTTGGGCAGACATGTGAGCAGGTGGGTCATCTCTCTTCATTTCACTTCTGTGAGAGATGACTTCTCGTGGGACTTCTCAGGGGTTTATGGGTCACAAAGTAGGGAGGAGAAGCGGTTTTTATGGGAATAGCTCTCCTCGGGAAGACCGCGGTGTGTTGGCATGGATTTCAATGCAGTTGTTGTTCCTTGGGAGAGGTCGGGGGAGAGTGCCTATGTAGGGAAGATGGAGGATTTCAATGCCTTTATTAAGGAGGCGTTGGTGGACATTTATATGGCCCATGGGCAATTCACTTGGTCCAACATGTGAGCTGATACTTCTGGCTCGAGGTTGGACAAGTTCTTGGTTCTGGTTGATTGGGAGGATCACTTTCCCTATGTACAGGTGCTTCCTTTGACGAGATCTATGTCGGACCATAAACCTATCTTTTCGAAGACTAGCCGGTTGCGGGATAGGAGACACTTCTTCAGGCTTGAGAAGGTCGGGTTCGGGCAGACAGACTTCATGAACACTGTCAGGGGAGCTTGGTCATCTCAAGTTGCTGGTAGATCTACTATGGCTACCCTAGTTTTAAAGCTCAGGCATACTGCTCAAACTCTGAAGACCTAGGGGACCGCCAAAACCCTCCCCGGGAGAGCAGCTAAAGACAAGATTCTTCAGTAGATTGAGAGCCTTGATAGCTTGAGAAGGTAGGTCTTATGGATGCAGAGGATAGGAGTCTTAGGGATTCTTTGAGATGCCAATTTGACGAGATTCTCTCTAGGGAAAAATGCTACTAGAGGCATAGATCGAGGGATAGCTGGATCAAAGAGGGGGACATGAATACTGCTTATTTCCAACGACTACTCTCTAGAAGGAGGAGAGTGAATACTATCTCTTCTATCAGGGTTGGTGAGCACTCCTTTTCTTCCGAGGAGTAGATTAGAGGTTTGGCGAGGGACTTCTTCGCCAGGTTATTCTCTGAGGAGGACCACTTCAGGCCGTTGATTGTAGATGATCTCCTTCCACGGCTCTCACTAGAGAAGAGGGAGGCTATCTCTTAGAGCTTCATAGAGGAGGAGGTTCGCCAAGCAATCTTCTCTCTTACAGGGGACATGGCTCCAGGTCCGGATGGGTTCGCCCTGGCCATCTTCCAACAATGCTGGGACATCATTAGATTTGACTTTTTGACTGCTGTTAGAGAGTTTCAGAAGGGAAGGACTCACTTGGGGAGCATTAACAAAAATCTTCTTGTCCTCATCCTCAAGAAACAATGAGCACAAGACTTTCGGGACTTCAGGCCCATCAGTTGTTGAATGGCACCTACAAGATCACCACCAAGTTACTGGCTAGGAGATTGGAGAGAGTCATGGACAGACTGGTGAGTTGCTTCCAGGGAGCCTTCATCAAGGGGAGACATATCTACGATAATTACCTAGTTGCCCATGAATGTTTGTATGCCATGAAGACCCTTGGACAAAAAGGGGTAGTCCTAAAGCTGGATTTTGAGAAGGCCTATGATAAGATCAATTGACTTTACTTATTTGATGTGCTGGAGAAGATGGATTTTAGGAATACATAGATTGGTTGGATCTGGGCTTATATCTCTTCTGATTCTTTCGTTGTTCTTGTTAACGGGAAGCCGACTTCTTTCTTCCATAGTGGCAGAGAGCTCAGGCAGGCAGGGTGATCTTATGTCTCCTCTACTCTTTATGCTTGTAACTTACGTTCTCAGCAGGGTGTGACAGAGGGCAGAGGCTGCAGACCTTATTAGGAGATTCCAGGTAGAGAGAGGTGGTCTCTCTGTTACCCATTTACAGTATATTAATGATACCATTCTGTTCCTGGCTGAGAGGAAGCGGCATCTATATGTGGCTAGAGCATTGCCGGAGTTGCTGGAGGAGACTAATGGCTTCAGGGTAAACTTCAAAAAGAGCTTACTTGTTGGGGTTAACATGGAGGATTTGGCGATTTTCAGGGCGGCGCGTATTATGGGCTATCAGATTGGAGCTTTCCCCATGTCCTACTTGGGGCTCCCTCTGACCCCAAGTGCTTTTAGGTGTGTAGATTGGTTTCCTATTATTCAAAGATTTGAGGCTAGACTGGCTAGTTGGAAGACCAGATTACTTTCTTTTGGGGGCAGGCTTGTTCTTTGTAGATCTGTTCTGAACAGCCTACCTATTTACTTCCTCGGTGGTCTGGATCCCAAAGATAGTTGTAAAGAAAATAGAGGCCATTTAGGGGAGGTTGTTCGCATGGGAGTGGGGGGGAGATGTAGGAGGTGGCATGACATTAGGTGGGGGAGGGTGGCTGCCAATAAGGAACAGGGGATCGGGATCTAGGATGTTGGGGCTTTTAATCAGGCTCTTTTGTGTAAGTGGTTGTGGAGGTTGGGGACTGGGAATGAATGGCTTTCGGAACAGCTTATCAAACAGAGGTACTATGAAATGAGGAGAGTGTGGGATATGAATACTCTGGCCCCATCTCATACCTCTCCCATATGGCACGACATTTTGACTTGCAGGAATTTCTTATCCTCCAGCGTTCGGATCCGTCTAGGGAAAGGCAATTAGTGCCTTTTCTGGAAGGACAGGTGGTGTGACGATTTCACCTTGGAGGCTTCCTTGCCCAACCTGTTTGCTGTCTCTACTGTGGGTCGGTCGACATGACTTTTGACCCCCACCTTTCAGAGGGCACCTGGGCACCAACTTTCACAAGGGGTCTCAGGACCGACGAGATGGAGCAGCTCTAGGACCTCTTACTCCTCCTCGACTTCACCCCGCACTACCACCGGGAGGATGCGTGGTCTTAAAGGTGGAGTAAGGAAGGGACATTCTCGGTTAGGTCCACCTACTCCATCCTAGCTGACGGAGGGGTGCGCCACGGCCTGTCCTTCAGATTTGGAGACCGAGAAGTCCGCTAAAGGTGAATCTCTTGACTTGGAGGATCTCCCAAGGCCAGCTTCCGACTACAAACAAACTTCTTCAGTTCATCCTGGGTCTGCAGCCGACCTGCTCTTTGTGTGGTCAAGAGGACGAGACCTTGGACCACCTATTTGTAGGTTGCTCTTACTCGCGGGCGGTGTGGAAGGAGTTAGCTTCGAGAGCCCACTGTGCACTTGGCCGTCATGGTGATGTGCAGCATCTCATCGGGTCTTGAGGCAGGACGTGGCCGGCTAAAGGAGACAACATTTTGTGGTGGCTGATCTTGGATGCTACTCTTTGATCTTTATGGGGCAAAAGAAACAATGAGATCTTTAAGAGGGAGACTAGAGCCGATGACTCTATTGTATCTTTCATTTGTGCTAATGTGAGGGAATGGACGGCGTTGTTATGTAATGTAAATGCCTTTAACTCCTCACTTTTTGTCTTGTTGGGGGGTTAGTCTGTCCCACACTGTCTTGGTGTGGCCCTTTTACAGGGATTTTTTGGGAACTCATTGATGATACTTGTACATCCACTTTTTTGATTTTATATAATTAGTGGTACTACCGACTTTCAAAAAAAATAGAATCCGAATGATGTAATGAAAAAGAGCATACTATAATGAAGAAAATACTGTTACTATAGAAGTAGATCTGGATGCACATTGGATGTCTACATTTGTTGATCACCCAAACACACCCAAACAAACTGGTATCACTAGGAAATGCAGCAGTTGGTGTTGGGTAATCTTAACATCAAAATCCAAGGAAACCATGACCTTCATAAAGCATTTTCATGCTCTGAATGAGCTGTTAATAAATGCGAACAAAACAAAATGATTTTGCGAAAGTATAGAAATTGGATATCATGAATACATGACAGAGATGACACCACTGCACAATTCCTTTGTAAATGCACAGCAAACTTCACAGGTAATCAGCATTTACAACATCCACAAAGAATGTAAAGGCAACCTCGTGTAATGCACATGTAGCAAGATTTTTCAGGTCAGCAACGACTAGTTAACAATCTCCTTTCATCCAATTTTGTTTAGCATTGTCTGCAAAACTTTCAGGTTTAGCATTCTCCATAAAATCTTAAGGTCAGCAATGAAGAAGTAGCAATAAAAATAGAGATGGAGAATGATGGGGGAGAAGAAGAGAAAGAAGGAATGAAATCATAACAAGGTAAGATTGGGCTGGTTCTAAAATCTCAAAGCTAGAAGGCAGAATAAAGGAAAATACAGAAAAAGGGAATACAAGTGTGCTATACTGGACGGGATAAGATGGACACTCCCTAGAAAGAATGGGATAATGTAGGAGATAAAGTAGGACATAGGATCATCGGCAAGAAAGAGAAAACAAAGATAGAAAAGAACACATGAGAATAATCCCAAGCTATAAATATGGCATCCTGCCTGTCCAGTCTATTCTATTGGGACACATTTACTAAATTAATTCATGATATGATGGAGACTTACTCTTTTTTGGGTTCAGGGCAAGGGTCCAAAAAGAAGTCCCAGCACAGGGAGAAACCCGAAGAAAAGCACTCCATTATGTGAAGAAAACACAGCAGTGCGTGCAATCTGACTAGGACTACTCCTGTCAGTTGTCACATTCTCCAGATTCACAAATGACCATGTGATTATGCATTGGTTCCGCTAGTCCCACCAAGGCCATAATATATGGACTTCGTCCTGCTGAAGAAAGATTTCAGACATACAACCTCTTCACTAAGTTCACTAAGACATTGTTTGGCAACACTTCTCAAAATGGCTAATCTTGTGAAATCGGCTTGTGCAGAACTGTGTCAGAAGGGAGTGATCTGTAATGATGCTCTCTGATTTCTAGAATCTTGTTTGGGAAAAATTGAAAAATCAGTTTTAGCCGCAGGCCATTAGCCCCTCTTCTCCATTCTGCCCTCCAAGCATCAATAGGTAACACAAGCAAAATCTTCTTGGCACCTGCGGTTGGTGAAAGAGATTGAAGGACGCAGGAGGGGGGACATGGGATATTATCACTAGAGAGGACTGGGACTTCCGATTTCCCCCCCCCCCTTTTTTTTGAGGAAGGGTTGTGTTATTGCAGCAGCAGATCTTGTGGTGATTACCACAGTGGTGATGACCCTTCACCATGGCCTGGAAACAAGGTGGCAGAGAAAGAACAAAGTGGGATAAGGTGGGGCCAGAGGGTTTCTGGAAAGGAGTTGCATGAGAGGTCATAATTCGTGAAGACTACTCCAAAAGTCAGCCTTTCTTCACTTTTTGGTGGGATCGGGAGGGAGAAAAACAGTGTCTTTCTCTCTCCCCACATCTGGAATTGCCAACCCCAAAGCCAAGGTACATTTGCATCATTTGAAACCATGGCAAACCTGTCAGGTGATTCCATGATTGGACCTGGCCAAACAGCTGTTGCCAAACTATGTGGCCAAGTCCTTTGACCTTAACCACTTGGCTATAAGTTATATTTTTTTACTAGACACATCCCCTCTCAGCCGAAGGAATTTTGAACTAGATCAATCACCTAGATTGGGTATGCCCAATCTCAACCTATTTGAATCAAATTGGCCAGATTAGCTGATCCCATAAAAGCCATCTGATTATCTTTATAAAAAAAGTGAAGGAAAAGTATTTCTACAAAATGTATATATCTATAAATAAAAGATATAGTTATAAATACATATAAATGTATATATGAGGTTTATAAATTTCCCACCTTTATCCTGCCCTAATCATAAATCCTCCACCAGTTGCCACTCCCAGCCACCAGAAAAGTAAAAAAGAGAAGGAAGAGGAGGAAAAGGAAGAGGAGGTCAATGGCAGCATCAACAACAAAGGCTTCAGCAGTGATGGCTCGGCAGTGGACTGGTATTTCTTCTTGTCCCTTCTTCTTCTCTCTTCTTTCTTCCTCTTATTCTCCTCCTCCTTTCAGCTCCTATTGCTGAGTGGGTGGTTAACAAGAAGGGAACAATAGAGGTCCTAAACACCCCTCCAACCCCTTTTCTATGAATAGGATCTAGATGATTCCATGGTTCAGCCTAGCTTTTTCCAGACCCCCCCCCCCAAAAAAAATGGCTGATTTGAAGATACAATCAGATCTTATAATCCCTGATATTTTGGTAGCTCATCACTTTCTAAGGAAATGGTTGGACCACCTCCATAGTATTTTAATAACTTGGGATCAGAAAAATATTAAGAACATCCATCAGGGTTATCCATGATTAAAAAAAAGTACATTAACGACAAATAATCACACACACACACACACACACACACACACACACACACACAGAGAGAGAGAGATTACCCAAAAGCACACCATTTCTACTGTCAGACATTTAGCACACAAGAGATGGCAGAGAAGCTTTGTTGCTCTCTCAAGGTAATCTGCAATTGCCACAGGGTAGAAATCAAAGAGAAGACAAACATGTGCATCATTCAGGCAAATCATGTTTCCCAGGAAGAAGCGACTAACAACATAATCTAGCCACTTAAAAGTTTTAAGATTTGGTGCTGAAATATCAACCCAACTGCTGCCACTCTCGTATTCAAAAGAGTCCTGAACACACAAGTTCTGAAGTTGATAACCTGAGATATTGAGTTTCTCCAAACCCACACACCTTTCTATTTTCAGATCTTCAAGAACTGGACAGCTGATTCTGAGACAGTTTATCCCCTGGCACCTGAGTAGGTGAAGAGTCTTAAGTCTAGGGCATGCCTTGGAAATCACATCTCCAATCTTATCATCTAGAATAGCCCTTTGTAGAGACAGAAACTCTAGTGAACTGAAAGTCCCGGCAGAAGAGAATTCTACATCTTGCAACTGAAATCTCAAGCTCAACACTTTTATTGATCCACAAAGGGGCAATTTGATTGTGCAATGCCTTCTAGCATTCAGTTGGATGTTGATTTCTTGGACATTTCGTCCTGCTGCAAATTTAA
This sequence comes from Amorphophallus konjac, assembly GCA_022559845.1. Taxonomy (NCBI): domain Eukaryota; kingdom Viridiplantae; phylum Streptophyta; class Magnoliopsida; order Alismatales; family Araceae; genus Amorphophallus; species Amorphophallus konjac. Next base: position 420,164,293 of record CM040122.1, on the reverse strand, counting down.
GCCATCTCTCGGCACTCTGTACACTAGTGAGACTGGTAATTGACATGCAGAATTTTCGCAGACTAGTTGCACTATAAGAATTTAATATGCTGTCCACAAAATCAACAAACTCCCCATTACTATTAGAAGGAATAAACTTTTCCTCATCAAAATGTATTGTAGGAACATGTGTCCACAAGTATCTCCATCTCCTTGCAAGGAATGCCGTCCCCACAGCCTCAGCTGTGGTGAGGAATGATAGTATGTGATGAAGAATGACATCCGGCAGTTCACTAATTCTGTCAGTGCCCTCTGCAACTTTTCCTTTCTTTTGTGACCTATTCAAGTCAAAATGTGAACCAGCCATTTCGTCCATAGCAGCTCCTTTATTCTGCAAAAGAAATGCAGAATTAAGATACTCAGATGCATGATCAAGATCATTCCCAGCATTCGTGAAAGAAACAATAACAGTGGGAAAGAAGCAGGAGGTCCCAGGTTCGATTCACTTCGGAGGGGTTTTACCTGGTCACATGCTCAATCCTCGAGGGGTGCGTGACCTGGGGTTTTCTGGTTCACCAGGTTCCTCGTCACCAAAAAAAACAATAACAGTGGGAGAAATGGAAAACGAAGGAGAAGGTAGGAAACCACAATAAAAACGAAAGGCCATTCCAACACTGCAATTTTACATATCCTGAAGGAAAAATAATATGCACTCTTTTTAGATCTTCATCTCAGCTTAGCGTGAAGGAACATGAATAAGAATGCTTCGGTTTAAATGTCGTGAGGGGATCATCATCTCAGCTTAGCGTGAAGGAACATGAATAAGAATGCTTCGGTTTAAATGTCGTGAGGGGATCAACCCAAGGAATAATACAACAACCAGACTCATTCCCAACGCCGAGGCAAAGGAAAATTAACAACATGATCAAATGCAAAACTAAGGATGCATGCACCAACCCTTCAATATGAGCAGAATTTCCATTGTCCAGGAATCATCCAATTCTGTGACCTCTCAGAAGAAAACACACTTTCATTGACCCATCTCCTTTTTGGAAGAACCCATCGTTCTATTCCTACCAAAACGGTGAGACAAACCCGAAAGAAAGAGAGCAAAATGGCATCAGACCGTATGAACCTTGGCATCAGAGAGCGGATTCATGGGCTCAAAGCCTTGAACCATCAATCCCTCCCCACCCCAAGGAAAGGTCTCCCTTTTCCTCCACTCTGCAGATAACAACTACCAAGGATTCAGTGGGAGGGGAAAAACGAGAACCATAAGAAGGATTCGCGCCCAACCATCAACACGCACCTCTTGAGCACGTCCACTGCAGGAACACTATATTACTGAGAACATACGAAAAGATTCCTCTTTTCTCCTGAAAACGTCTGAAAACAGGGGCAACAAACGAACAGCGCGTCCGCCGCACGAACCAGCAAAACCCGAAGCGCGCAGGAACGATGGAGAACTCGCCTGGCTGCCTGCTCCGACTCCTCTTCGGTTGGCACGCCCCCGGCGGCTTTTGAGTACTTCCGGGTCTGGTGTGTTCCACGCAGGTGCTCCTGCCGAAGATCGGAGGGCGAAAATTTTAATTAAGTTTTCACATTTTGAAAGAAAAAAAAAAAATATTTGGGATTATTTATTAATAAATGCTCTTTGACTGTGCCCGGTTTTATTTTCTCTACCCGATAGAATTCACTTCATCTATCCCTTTACTTTTTTACTCTTCCTTATTAGGAGCCCTCTGCCATATTGTCGATAGCGGTAGATTTCACTTCTATTGAAACATTAAATGTTAAAGTGTCATAAATATTTAATATTAAAATATCAAACAATCAAAAAATATTAACATGTTTTAAAACTCATATCCGCTCTATACAATGTCTCATCGCAACTCAGTTGTTAACATTGAAGTGTTAATCGATATTTTTACATAAACCGGAATCAGAGAGTATGGAGGGGGTGCCGAGTAAAAACGAGTAAAAAAAACAAAGGGAGGCGGTTGAAATGAATTTCGATGAAAGAGAGGTGTTGAGGTCACTAAGCCACAAGTTCTTGGGTGATAGTTTAATTTGTCGCTGGAATTTTCCAGTGATTGATCTTCACATCTGGATGGTTGACTTGAACTTCTTATTTCGTAGAACATATGGAGAGCTGGCAACGTACTCGGATGATTGAGATTGATTGTTGATTCGACAATGGAAGAGATTAGTCACAAAAATACGTAGACCTTAGAAAATTGAATTGGGCCAAACCAACACGCCTAAAGTTAGTATGTTAATGTTGGGTTGGGTTGGGCCGTTGGAATTTGAGCTGAACATTGTGGGTTTGGCTGAATTTGGGTTGTTTCGTTTTTAATTTGGACCAGTCTAAAACTCTCTGTTACTACTTGATCCAACCCAACCTACCCAAGTCCCATCCCTATTTTTGGGCTAAAATAAGCTAAAAGCGTTTGTCATGTATGAGCAAACTCGGGTTAAACTTCAGTTTTAAGTGGGGGGAGGCTCGGCACTTGTTACGGTAACCATGCATTAAGACTGAGGTACAAACATGAGCAAGGTGTTAGAAACTTGGATGTTTGTATACAGAGAGAGTATTGCTTTGTGCATTGAATTCCGTGCATAAAATCGTATCAACTTATAGTTTGTATTCTTATTGACTAAAAAAAGGTGAAAGGATATTTTCTACGTAGAAAAGGATGTCCCGCGTTAGACTCATACGGCGTATTTTCAAACATTAAACACGGAACGTATTCGACGGGAAAACATAAGAACGGAGTATTTTGTAGAAGAATGAAATATGTTGTTATAAGAATGAAATATTTGATATAGAATTGAAATATTTTTTTAATTAAGTTTCGTTCTTATAACAAAATATTTCATTTCTGTAATATTTTATCCTTATAACAAATTATGTTTCGTTCGTGTAACAAAATGTTTCATTTCTACAAAATGTTTCATTGACTTATTTATAAAGTCAAACAAAATGTTTCATTCCTATAACAAAGTATTTCATTCGTATGTAAAATATTTAATCATATAAAATGTTCCAGTCATGTATTTTCTCGTCGAGCGCACTCTATCTTTAATGCGCGAAAAAATAGGTCGTTTGATTATGACGTGAGATGTCCATTTTTACACCGAAAATGATTCTTTCAGTTTTTTTAGACCAATGAGAACAAAAATTATATTTTGACATGATTTTGTGCACCGAATTCGGTGCACAAAACATTACTCATATAAAAAAGATATGTTTTGATTATATATATAGGGAAACTAGTTAGGTACTATTTCATCTAATATATTAAGGCAGTGATCCCCACCAAATATCAGGGCATATTTATTGCCGACATGTGACAACAGTAATCCATCAGCTTCAGTGTTATCAGAATCGGATCGGTGTCTGAATCGGATAATGAGCTTATTCGGTTCGAACCGATTTAACCGTTCAATCGAACCGATTTGAACCGTGATGTCATTATAATATTGATATATGGTCTGACCCGATTTTATGACCTAAGACAATAAGAAATTAGATATAATGATCAAAATAAATAAACATACATGTATAATTATTAGTCATGATTATGTAACTACTAATTATACAAGTAAAAAAATAACAATAACATGGTTAAATAAATTGACCTTAAAATTTTGTAATATTTCATTGGTGTTCAGTCTTCACAATTGACATTTATACTCCTTTAAATATTTAAAATTTAAATATATTTAAAATAAAATAATAAATAATAACATATCAATAATAATAAGATATTTTTATTCACACGTACATATCATTTTGAATATTTAAATATTTTTATATTTTTTTGAAGGGTGAATCGGATCGAATCAGATCGGATCGATTTATCGGTCGAACCGCGATTCGTTCGATTCGTCCGATTCTTTAACATTAGATCGGACCGGACTTAATCGGATCGATTCCTAGACCGATTCACGGTCAAATCGATTCGACCGATCGGTCCAGTCCGATTCTGATAACACTGATCAGCTTGGCAACCTTAATTTTCTAATTGGTATTCTCTCTAGCAAAAGATTTTACAAATAATACATATTCAAAGCCAAACAGCCAGAATTATTATGTATAAAGGCGTGTAGAATGTATTGGTTTTTATCAATATTTTACAGTAACATTGATAAAATCAGGCCTCCCTCGATCACGGTAGCTAGTAGGCGTCCATGTAAAAGTTTATGATGCTGCCTACACACATTTATCCCCCGTCCAACCGAGCAGCAACGGTTTTCCTTTTCCTTTCTTTCAACAGGAGTTACACGTAGATCCAGCATTTTAAGTAGTTTGGGGGCACTCGGGAATTCAAACAGCGACCTGGTCGGCGATTTCAACTCCGCCGGATCCCCGCTAGCTGGTGAGGTGATCATGGCCATCCATACGTGAATGTACATGTCGACAGCCCGAGGCCGGTGTGGCGCCTCTGAGGCCGGTGGTCGACGACACCGGCACGGCAACATGCAACCCACACACGTGTTCACCTTAGCCGGTATGGAACTCCCCCGTCTTCTTCTGCCATCTCTCTCTCTCTGGGGCCCTGTTCACCGAGTGGCATGGAGGCCGGCCGAGTGGGGGTGTGTCGTCGTTTTGTCCCGACACGCCGGAGAATCGCCGGGAGGTCGACAACCATCAACTCGATCGCGGTGTATGGCCAGTAGGTGTATGATTGGTGACTGGTCAACATCATCCTCCGTACGTGGCATCTTCTCTTCCTGCAAAACTTTCTCCCCCACGGCCTGATTTCCACAGGCTGACCCTGAGAAGAGTACTGGGGTAAAAGCAAGTCCCTTGTACACTTCTGCTACCGCTGCTTCCTCTCCTCTACCGCCCTCCATCCATCAACCACCAGTTGGACACTACAAAACGTGTCATATTCCAAATTTTTTTCTCCTTAATGTGTGTGGCAGAGGAAGGATGGTATAAGCATGAGAAGATTAGGATTGTTGCAGACAAGTCTTTAATAAACAGTGATGCCAATCTTAGTTTGGGGTTAATTGTCGGATATGATCATGATATGGGGAGAGGAGGGCAATGGGTCGACGGAGTCGCCACGTACATCAAGTCCTCAGACAATTGATCAGCACAATTAATTCAGTTGGCACGTATTAAAGTGATGGATTTTTAATATATGAGAGTCCGTATAAGCACCCACAGAATCTTCTAAGAAATGTGGTGTTGATTATGCCATGCAAGCCCTTCCAAGTCTTCCAAGCTGCCACCCCAGGCGGCCCATGCCCTCCCGGCACCTCAACGTTCCACAATCCGACCGTTGCGGAGGTTCCCCGGGCAGAGCACTTCATGCGTGCCAACTGTGCCACCGGCTGGCACCGCTGCCAAGTACACACAGGTACGCTCTGGCTCGGTGGATCCACCATTTTTAAAAAGCCAGTGCCACTCCCCACCCACCCCCAAGTCACCGTTTCCCCACCCCCAAGCCATCCCATCTCACTCACGAGGGCCCACCAGAGATGATCAGAACCGTCCAGTGGTTGACCCTGTGAGGACAACGTCTAGAGCCAACAGGTGGCAGGCCTCCCTCTCTATCTTCTTCGAAACACCCTAGAGAGTAGAGATACCCCCTCCTTGAGAAAGGAGGACACAAGAGCTCCTAAATTATTTAATCAATTCTCGTCAAGTTTAAAAATGCAAATCTAGTTTAGTGAAAGGATAACGACGATGGCCTTGCCACCTAGAGCGGCGCATCGCTGCAAAAGCAACACGTTGCAGTGCATGTGCCCTGTCACTATAGCCTTCCGGGGTTCCATCGATCTAACTGCCCATACACCATCTTAATCAATCATCACACCCACGGCACGGTTGCCCAGGCTCCTTCTATATGTACATCCCCCTGCGCGCTCTCTCTCTCTCTCGTTTCGGTCCGGAAGGGAGGAGGTTGTGACTTGTGAGAGAGGAGAGGCGGGTCGAGAGAACTCGTTTCGGTCCGGAAGGGAGGAGGTTGTGAGAGAGGAGAGGCGGGTCGAGAGAGAGAGAGAGAGAGAGCGCGCGAGCTGGGTGAGAGGGCTTCGTGGGAAGAAGATGATGTCGGCGAAGGTGGCGCTGATGTCGACGGGCGCGCTGTCGGCGGCGGTGGCTCTGGGGATGACCGCGCCGGCCATGTCCGCCTTCTTCTTGTCCGAGGTGCCACGAGTCTACAGAGCGCTGTTGGTCTGGCTGACGCCGCCCTACCTCTACTTGGTCATCAACGGCATCATCATCTCCATCGCGGCCTCGTCCCGGTTCCAGAAGGCGGACGCACTGGAGGAGGGCGCGGTGTCGACGGCGGTGCCTGCTGTGAAGGCGTACGCGGAGGCCCGGCCGGAGGAGCCCCCGCCCCCGGTGGTCTTTGAGATCGGTGACGGTACGGAGGAGGAGGAAGAGGGAGGGCAGGGTGGGTACGGCGCAGGGGAGGGCGGTGCGGAGGGTAGGGTGGTGTCAGTGAGTGAGGGCGCGGCGGAGGAGGAGGAGGAGTTCGTGATATCGAGGTCAAGCTGGACGCCGGAGATGAGGCCACCCGCGGCGGAGAAACCCCTGGTTTCCATGCGATTGGGCAGCCGGAGGGGCGTCAAGGCGAGCCCAGAAGGTATTAACCGCACAGAGCCCCCCCGGCCCACACCACCCCCGCTGCGGGGCACCCCCGCACACACACACAAAACATCTTTTTTTCCTTTGAAATATATGATTTCATAGGACAGGAAGGTTCTCATATCTTAGCTTATTCTGTTGCAAAGAAGAATAGGGAAGCTTGGTCACCTTGCTGTAGTTGGGAAACCCCGGGGTGCTAACATTCCCGGCTAATAAATAGAACTGGACGCCAGTGTTGGATTCGTCACTGTGCTCTCCCTGTGGCTGGACGACCTCTTCAAGGACAGGGTGGCAGCAGCAGGGGTGAACTGCGACTGGCATTTTAGAAAGGCATTGAGGACAAAGTAGTCATTTTGTATTGCTACCTACCCAGATTTGACGGGATTTCGCAGTGGCCGTCATTAGGAAATAGAAGTAGACGCGAAGGGCACAAACGGCAATCTAACGATATTTTTCGACCCTTCTTTTTTTCCCTCCAGTTGTAGGGAGGGCGTTGGGGATGGCGATGCCGAGGAAGTGCGAAACGCTGGAGATCACCTGGAAAACCATCACCGACGGCCGGCCGATGCCGCCGCCGAGGCACCTGAAGAAGTCGGACACGTGGGGCGCCGACGGCGGCGGGCGGGCGGCGCGGGACGAGGCGGCGACGCCGCCCATGAGGAAGGCGGAGACCTTCACGGAGCGGCGGTCGCCGTCGCCGTCGCCGGGGCGGCTGCTGAGGAGGGAGGCGTCGCCGGGACAGGACGAGCTGAACCGGCGGGTGGAGGCGTTCATCAGGAAGTTCAACGCGGAGATTCGTCTGCAGCGGCAGGAGTCCTTCAAGAACTACATGGCCACGATCAACCGCGGCACCCGTTAGCAAATCAACCATGCATGAAGAAGAAGAAGAAGAAGGAGTGGATAGGTACAGGACTCCTTTTTTGTTTTGTTTTGTTTTTTTTTTTTAAAAAAAAGCGATGTTGTTACTGTGAATTATATATGGTGAGAAACATCTGGCTAGTTTTTGATTTCTTTGTGGTAATTAATTAAGAAGCGGCGCTGTTACTGTAATATTTTGACGTGGGGTTCCTGCATGTGGAATCTGTTGGCCTTCTCATGAGCAAGGGAAACTTTTTCTTTTCATTATTTTTAAATTTTAAATGAACTAGCTTTGTGTTGCTGCTTGGAATTAATCAACACGTACTTGATGGGTGAGATGCTGAGATGCCATTCGATTTTAGTCGCTTCTCAATTTAGTACGTACCCTTATCTATGCCACCCTCACCAAGAACTTGCATGTCTTTTAATTTTCGAAAGAAAATATGAAATATATTCGCATGTTCTTGTCATCCAAGTGTCGGAATATATATGTCCGCTTCTTATCACCCGAGAATCTGAGATATGATATATTATAGGTAACTTCTGTTCAAGTGTACAACAAACTGAACGTAAGATCGCCGCAAGAAATTTAAGTCAATTCGACGCCTTTTATAATGTGTAGAGAGATTGTGTTTCGTTTTCTCAGAAAAAGACTCTTGCTTCAAATTTATGTTTTTTTGTGCACAGGCGGTAGTCTTTCAGAAGTGGGAAGAACTTGCCTGTGCCTTGGGTACTTCTAACAACAGAACAATTCGTTGTAAAAAGTAAAAAAAATTGTTGTTAAATATTTTGTTGGTAAAATATTATAAAAATTTCCTCACTGTATGCTTTAACAACGACGTTTAGACGTAGTCTTTATATCTTATTTATTGCAGCGATGTTTTTTGCCTGGTAAACATTTCAAATTTTGGTAGTGAGGGAAAAAAAATCGAGCGCCTCAGAGGCGTTGAATCGCCCAGGTGGGCTGATCCAATGGCGCCTGGTTTCACCAAGCTAGGTTGAGTTTTAACGGAATATGGTTGGTGTCTTAGTCTGTATGATTTGGTCGGACATTGGATCGATCACGCAAGGTAGGTAAGTTCTTGGTAGAATTGTGAGTAAGCTGGAGGGAGACGGTGCCGGCAGCCAGCTGCTGCTGCTCGTGGCCCAGGCCCACCGAATAGCCGCACCACGGATGTCCCCGCCAACAGGAATCTTCTCTGCATGTGTTTTATTAGGGCGAGTTTGATAACAAAATACCGTTGGATAATACAACTGTTTAACACGGAATTATTTTAAAAATAAATATATATATATATGATTAATTCTATGAGTTTAATTTTTATCAGATGATTTAGATTTGAGTATTATAAAATTTTTCGTCGATCGCAATCGGTGTTTATTTACGTCGACATAAAATTTGAATACCCTTGATTGACAGTCAAAGAAAATTTTATACTCCATCTGTTATGACATCGGTGATCTTGATGATTGCCCGTTACGGATACACACTCTTGCAAGAAGGTTTGAAGACCTTTCATTATTATAAGATGTGTAATTTGGATTACAATTGGCCTTTCAAGACATTTACACTTAGTCCCGATCGTATAATCGGGTCATCAGGTTTACATCCGGCCATGACTCGACCTCTGGATTTGCTTCGATCTGTCTCTGGGCCTTTGAATTTGCTTCTGTCACTATCGAATAGTTGAATTTGAATTTCACCACGATCGGACCATTGGATCGCCAAGATGATCACTATCGGTCCGTCAGATCTACTTTAGATCACCATCTAAGTTATCTAACTATCAGATTTGTTTCTAGTTGATATATGACGGTTGAATTTACTCTAGCTTAAGATCTGATTGTTAGATTGGTTCCCGATCTCGATCAGATTATTGAATTCACTTTGGATCAGAATTCGACCATTGGTTGTCTCCAGGTCGATATCTAGCCAATTTCCTTACGATCGGTCCATTGGATCGCCAACATGATCACTATCGGGTCGTCTAAGTGGCTTTTTGATTATGATCACTCTTTTGATTATGATCAGACTCTTAAGTTGATTTGATGTCCATAATGAATATTCTCGCATAAGGTGGGATATATTTATATTTTTTTCTTCATCAGGGCATTCCTGCGGTTTTCCCAAAAACAACGGAGTATTCTTGCAGTTTTAAAAGAACTCTAGATATTTTCACCTTTTTTTCTTGACATTTTCGGACATTTCTGTCATTTATTGACTTCTAAAGATATATTTCTAATTTCTTGACATTTCAAGATGTTTGCGCCATTTGTTGACTTCATGTGCAATTTCTTGGTTCCCCTATCAGTCATTTCTTGGTTTTTGAGGGTTCCTTTACAATTTCTAATTGTTCGGTAGGCATTTTTGTCATTTTTTTACTTTTCAGATTTATTTGTAATTTTTTCACCGGTAGAAGTATTCCCATAATTTTTTTGAGTATCAAGTTTCCTGAGCTAAATAACCCATGGCCAACTTTAAGTAGAGTTCAGGAGAGCGCACACCACTTCAAAGAAGTGTCATGGTCCCGCTCCATTGAGTCATACAAGAGGCATGACCCTAGACCAAGGTGTTTTGGGAACTTCGGGGTAGAACAAAAGCTTTGTGTGATTTCTGTAAAGTTCGAGATTTTTATGTAATCTCTGGACATCCCAGGTGTTGTTTGCAATTTTTGGAAGATCCCAGGGATCCCCGTCATTTCATGACAATCCCGGATACGAGGCGCATGTAGGAGTTCTCATGCTCAATCCTTGATGGACGCCTTTGTAGGAAATTCTTGAGTGGGAGATTAAATCTATAGAACATGAGTTGCCCAATGATCTCCATGTCAAAACACCGAAAGAATTTCAGCGGAAGCATACCTGGATCCATGGGAGACAGTCTTCCAATCCAGTACAGCGTTCTCCGACGGCACTCCGAGACGATGGGATATCCAGGAGAAGGAGAAATCTCGTGTTTGGATTGGGGACCATGACCCGGCCTCTTAACCCAAGAGACCTTTGTTGTGCGTACGGGTGCTAAAACACCCTTTGGTGCCTTTTTCTATTTTAGCCCATCATAAAAATAGAAATAACACCCTGGTCTCTACACATAATTAAAATATGACCCATACTTTTCTTTAAATGCTTATATCCCCAAATCCTTAATTAATCACATTAATATGGATAAACTTTATGATAGCGCATAGTATACAATTTATTATATATATATATATATATATGTATGCCCATATTAGATTAAATCCAACAATCTCCCACTTGGGCAACATATACATATTTACTTGTATGATTGTATACTGAAACTTTATGAGCTCAGAAGATTTGCTATCATCATCAAAAGTATTTTCAATCAATCCGGTCCATCAATCATATCAACATAGGACTAAAGGGGTTTTCATTACATTTGACGTAATTGAACCCATCAATAATCACATATGTTAATATAATGAACAACATGGATCAAGTATGGATGTGTAGCATGGAAATTACATGTAATGTGATTCAGTCATGTCTATTTCCAACTGGTCCAACTTTATATTTTTTTTTATTGAGATCAACAAATAACAGAGTGAGAACAAACTGAATTCTTTATTTCTGCAGAAAATATCCACAAATACAAAATATTTCAAAAATATAAACACAAACTCCCACTAAACTAGCACATTATCAAATGACATGACACCCATATGAGTAATATGCTCATGAAAGACCTTGGGTGGAAGTCCCTTAGTAAGCGGATCCGCAATCATGGAGTTTGTACCAATATGCTCTATAAATATTTGACCACTCTGTACTCTTTCTTTAACAATTAGGAGCTTGATGTCTATGTGCTTAGACTTTGTAGAACTCCTGTTGTTATTGGAATATAACACTGCTGACTTATTGTCACAAAATATCTTAAGTGGTCTTTCAATTCCATCCACAATTCGCAACCCGGTGACAAAATTTCGCAGCCATATTCCATGATTTGATGCCTCATAACATGCTATAAACTCTGCAGCCATGGTTGAAGAAGCTACAAGTGTCTGCTTAACACTCTTCCATGAAATAGCTCCTCCAGCCAAAAGGTAAATATAGCCTGATGTGGATCTCCTACTATCTTGGCATCCAGCAAAGTCAGAATCGGAATATCCAATGATCTCTAGTTGATCTGATTTTCTATATGTGAGCATGTAATCCTTTGTTCTTTGTAAGTACCGCATGACCCTTTTGGTTGCTTTCCAATGATCCACTCCTGGATTACTTAAGTATCTGCCTAACATTCCAACAATGTACGCAATATCCGGACGCGTACAAACTTGAGCATACATAAGACTTCCTATGGCTGATGCATAAGGGATCTTTTGCATCTCTTTAGCTTTAAAATCATTTTTGGGGCATTGATTAAGGCTAAACTTGTCACCTTTAGCAACAGGGGTGTCACCTGGTTTACAGTTCTGCATGCCAAATCTTTTAAGAACCTTTTCGATATAGCCCTTTTGTGATAACCCAAGGATATTTCGAGAGCGATCTCGGCATATCTGTATGCCTAATACAAAAGAGGCATCTCTAAGATCTTTCATCTCAAAATTTCTTGACAGAAACTTCTTAGTTTCACATAATAAGCTTATATCATTGCTGGCAAGCAGTATGTCATCGACATATAAAACCAGAAAAATATGTTTACTCCCACTGAACTTATGGTATATACAATCATCAACTATATTCATCTCAAAACCAAATGAGATGATAATTTGATGAAATTTATAATACCATTGACGAGAAGCTTGCTTAAGTCCATAGATGGATTTCTTTAATTTACAAACCATGTTCTTTGGGTCTCCCGACACAAAATTTTCTGGCTGCACCATATATATCGTCTCATCAATGTCGCCATTGAGAAACGCAGTTTTTACATCCATCTGATGTAACTCAAGATCAAAATGTGCCACTAATGCCATTATTACTCTAAAAGAGTCTTTAGATGAAACCGGAGAGAAAGTCTCTTTATAATCGATGCCTTCCTTCTGAGTAAAGCCCTTAGCGACAAGACGAGCCTTATATCTCTCCACATTACCTTTTGAATCCCTCTTGGTTTTAAATATCCATTTACAACCAATGGGCTTCGCACCTTCAGGTAATGGGACAAGATCCCAAACATCATTGTCTTTCATGGACTTTATTTCTTCATTCATAGCATCTGTCCACTTTTGAGAATTAGAACTTTGTATGGCTTGATGGAAGTTGATTGGATCATCTTCCACCATCCCAATGTCAACCTCATGTTCTTGGAGAAATATGATATAGTCATCCGGAATTGCACTTCTCCTTTCTCTAGTAGATCTCCTTAATGGCATTGGTTCTTGAGAGTGTTGAGTTTGTTCTTCTGGAATAATCTCATTATTTTGAATGGGATATGGTTGAACATTGTCTTGATCTGGAATTGCTTCTTGAACAATATCAGGCAAAGAAATATGATCCTGATCATTGTCAATAGCAATTGGAGGAATAGTGACATACTCCTCCTCAAAGACAAAATCTCTAATCTTATCCCCCATGGCAAACTCAACATCTTCAAAGAATTGGGCATTCCCCGTCTCAAAAATGGACTTAGTTGCGGGATCATAAAACTTGTAGCCCCTTGACATTTCAGGATATCCAACAAAATAGCTGCTGACTGTTTTAGAGTCCAGTTTCCTTTCATTAGGCTTGTAAGGTCTTGCCTCAGCTGGACAACCCCAAATGTGCAAATGCTTCAAACTAGGCTTCTTGCATATCCAAAGCTCATAAGGGGTTTTTACAGTTGCTTTTGTTGGAACCCTGTTTAGCAAATAAGCTGCAGTCTTTAATGCTTCTCCCCAGAGAGATTCTGGTAAGGTAGATTTACTAATCATACTTCTTACCATATCCTTAAGTGTCCTATTTCGTCGCTCAGCAACACCATTCATGCTAGGAGATCCCGGCATGGTGTATTGTGGGACGATACCGCATTCCTCTAGGAATTTAGCAAAAGGTCCTGGACGTTGTTCACCTGATCCATCATATCTACCATAGTATTCTCCACCACGGTCCGATCTAACAGCCTTTATCCTTTTGTTGAGTTGGTTTTCAACTTCAGCCTTATACTTCTTGAACACATCCAGTGACTGAGACTTCTCATGAATGAGATACAGGTAGCCATATCGAGAATAATCGTCTATGAATGTAATAAAATATTGTTGACCATTCCAAGAAGGCATAGGAAATGGCCCACAAATATACGTATGTATTAATTCTAAGACATCTGAAGCTCTATTGGCTCATGTTCTCCTTATGTTCGTTTGTTTTCCCTTTATACAATTGACACATGTGTCAAAGTCCGTAAAATCAAGGGAATCAAGAATACCGTCAGACACAAGTCTCTCAATTCTTTGTCTAGAGATATGACCTAATCGCTTGTGCCATAGTGAAGCGGAATTCTCATTGGTTAATTTTCGTTTCGTACCGCGTGAACTTATATGCAAGGTTTCATTAAATGAGACTACAATATGAAGTAAATATAGGTTATCATTAAATGACAAGGAACCAGTACCAACAAGATTTGAACTTTGAAAAAGGCTAAACTTACTATTTTCAAACGAACAAGAATAACCAGATTTGTCCAACATAGAAATAGATATCAAATTCCGTCTAAAAGACGGTACAACATAAGTCTCATTTAATTTCAAATAATAACCAGTCTTTAACAATAACCTAAAAGTCCCTATAGCCTCAACTTCCACACTTTTGCCATCACCCACGTAGATGTATCTTTCACCATCATTCGGCTTTCGGCAGTGGAGGCAACCCTGCATAGACACACTTATGTGAGTAGTAGCACCAGAATCTATCCACCAAGTGTATCTGGGTACAGAAGTTAGATTAACCTCTGAACAAACTAAAGTGAGAAGTGTACCTTTCTTTGCACGCCAAGCATGATACTTGGTGCAATCCTTCTTCTTGTGTCCACCAAATTTGCAAAAGAAACATGCAGATTCCTTATGTTGTTTCTTTTGTGGTGGTCCACCTGCAGCTTCATTGCTCTTTTATCTTTTCTTAAATTTAGCCTTGTCTTTAGAGGTGGAAGCCAAATGAGCACTTTCAGTCTTCTCTTGCTTTAGCCTTTCCTCTTCTTGCACACAATGAGAGATGAGCTCATTAAGGGACCATTTGTCCTTTTGACAGTTATAGCTCACTTTAAATTGACTGAAGTGTGCTGGAAGAGAAATTAAAACTAAATGCACAAGTAGATCCTCAGATAATTCTAACTTAAGTGCCTTTAGTTTTGAGGTAAGATGAGACATCTCTATAATGTACTCCCTTATGTTTCCTTTTCCTTTATACCTCATGGAAATTAGATTGGCCAAGAGTGTACTTGTTTCAGCCTTATCATTCTTAGCAAACCTTTTCTCAATTTCCTCAAGGAAACCCTTAGCTGTAGTAACCTCTTCAGACATAGTGCCTCTGAATGCTTCTGGAATGGCACGTTTCGTGATCATAAGACTCATGCGGTTTGAACGGTCCCATTTTTCCAGATCTATCTTTTCCTCAGTAGAACTGGATTCTGTAACCTCATTAGGCCGTTCAAGTCTTAATGCAAGGTCTAGATCCATAACACCGAGAACAATCATCACGTTCTCCTTCCATGTTTTGAAGTTAGTACCATTAAGCATAGGAATTGAATTAATGCTGGCAGAAATATTATTAGCAGAACTTGCAACTGTAACAAAATAAAAACAATAGCTCACATAAGTTTCAAATTATGTTGAAAATAATTATCAAATAATGGTACGGCCCATCACAAGATATCTAGTACAACATTAATATTTTATCTTTGGACAAGAATATTAACTTGCAAGTGATACTCTTGGTGTAATAGTCAAATATTGATAATAAATTCTGTCAAACAATAAGCCTTTCTTTGGACCGACTTATTATTCACATGAAATACTAAACAATTATCACATATTTACTATTACAAATATGCATATATGCAATTCGGTCAAATATTTAACTATCCTTTGGGCTAGTAAATATTTACATGAATTACATAAATACAATCATCTTGATATTCCAAAATAAATTAATCTATACAAGAGAGGCTACTTTGGTAGCACGTTGTTTCAATTAATTTATTTCAAGAGTATTAGACATCTATAAAAATGTACCAAAATTTGAGACCAAAAGATTATCTAAATCTATCACGATATAAGCCATATGCATTCTAAACATATAACAACCCAGAATGTATATGAAATAATGTCAAAATCTTAAATTAAAAGGTGCCTCATGCTTACAGATGCATATACACGTATATAACGGTGCGTCTTACGCATTTATCCCGTAGAAGACTGAAACATTAGATAGCAACTATAAAGCCTCACGTGCATTGTGAAGGTAGAAAAGTATACATGTGATAATATTATAAGCAATCTTTAAAACTTCATGCACATGTTGGTAGCAGGAAAGTGCCAACTTTAAACATTTGCATATATAATATTAAAAGCTAACTTTAAAGCTGCATGTATATTCAGAAGCAGGAAAGCAACATTAAACCTGCGTGTACGGGGTATTTGCAAAACTATATATAGGCCAATACATATGCAGCAAGATGGAGGGGTTAAAGGCAAAACTAGAAATTATTCTGGGTACACAGGTAGCGATGGGAAAAAATCTTTTTTCCCATCTTCCTTCGTCTCCCTCCACACCCTGACCATCCCCAACTCTCGACGATGGACGGTCAAATCCTTTTGTAGCGCCAATCACGAAAACTATGGTCCATACACGATGGCGGGATGAATTGCACCGGCGGGAGTCCCCTGCTCAACCCCTGCGGGGGTGTCATTCCCCTTTCCCACGCGGGTGACCGCCGCGGCGGGGCCCTTGCGCGGCTGGCCGCCGTGGTGGTGGCCCAGCCATTTTTTTTTAATCAGTAATCTGGACACCTCACCGGCCGGATGAGAAGCATGCGGTCGCAGAAAACTCGATTTTCATGGTTCTAACATAGATTTAAGGCTCTGATACCATTGTAGTAAATTCTTGAGTGGGAGATTAAATCTATAGAACATGAGTTGCCCAATGATCTCCATGTCAAAACACCGAAAGAACTTCAGCGGAAGCATACCTGGATCCATGGGAGACAGTCTTCCAATCCAGTACAGCGTTCTCCGACGGCACTCCGAGACGATGGGATATCCAGGAGAAAGAGAAATCTCGTGTTTGGATTGGGGACCATGACCCGGCCTCTTAACCCAAGAGACCTTTGTTGTGCGTACGGGTGCTAAAGCACCCTTTGGTGCCTTTTTCTATTTTATCCCATCATAAAAATAGAAATAACACCCTGGTCTCTACACATAATTAAAATATGACCCATACTTTTCTTTAAATGCTTATATCCCCAAATCCTTAATTAATCACATTAATATGGATAAACTTTATGATAGCGCATAGTATACAATTTATTATATATATATGTATGCCCATATTAGATTAAATCCAACAGCCTTTTCTTGGATGCTTGGTCTTTGGGGGATATTTTTCTTGGGCCTTTGGTCCTTGCGAATGTTTCTCATGGGCTTGTCAGTAAATTTTTCGTAAGGACATTTTTATAATTTCTATACCTTCTTGGGTTTTTCCACAATTTTTTACTAGTAGGAGATATATTTGCAATTTCCACTTTTGGGGCATATTTGTAAGTTTACTATCATGGGGGGTATTTCTACAATTTTATAATGTCGCGGGTCGAGGACACACTAAAGACTAGCGGAGCAGATTACTTCGCATTTCTAGCCCTTTTGTGATTTCTTTGGGCATATCATTCGAAGAATGGGCATGTTTGCAGATATTTTCTTTAACCAAAATAAATTCTCACTCCACAATTGTCTCCTCCGAGTCTTTGTGTGCCGAGCCTTAAAGAAGATGCTCCACTTGACGCAAGAGGAAAGCTCCCAACTTAAGCTCTCGAAGAAAGCTCCCTTAGTTACTACAAGGGGAGAGGTTGAAAGCAAAGCTCCCAATGGCCAGCTGGTTGGGGGCAAGGCCAAGGGTAATGGGTGCCCTTTAAATCTCCCTTGGGCTTTGGTAGGGGCAAGGCCTACTTTAGAAACTCCACCTGGTATCGAGGGTAAAACGAACATTTTCCTTCTTCCTTTAAAAACTCCCTACACTTTAGTAGGGGCATGGCCTCCTTTATAAACTCTCCCTGACATTAAGGGTAAAAGGGACCTTTCCTCCCTTCCTTTTAAACTCTCCCAGACTTTGGGAGAGAGAGAGAGCGCTTTTAACTCTCCCAAGTATGAGAGAGAGAGAGCGAGCGAGCGAGCTTTTAACTCCCACAAGCATGGACCAAGAGAGTTCCTCACGAAATCCCCTGGGCTTCTCGTGTCTTTGTTTTGTATTCCTCCTGACATTTTCGTGCAAAAGAGATAGAGGGAGAGGGAAGACGACAGCCGGAGGCCGGCTCCCAGGCTTCGCCGCGTAGTAGAGGAAGAACTCCCCGCTGGTTCCCTGGGCTTCGTTTCCTAGAAGAGAAACAAGGAGAGAGAGGGGTAGAGCACCATGCAACATCCCCCACCTCCAGCCATCATTCAAGGTAGAATAGAGAGAGGTGGGATAGCAGCGACGTCCCCTCGGCCTCTGATCATCATTCAAGGCGTAGCCGTTGGCGGCCGGATATAAAGGGGAGACCGACGAGGAGCACTGCATCCTCGGCAACAGAGGGCGAAGCCCCACTGCTCTCCCTCTTGTAGGAAGAGCATGGCGGCTATTGAGGTGAGCTCGCGGCGGCTGGATGGCAGCGGACGGCAGGCGGGCTCTGTTCACCGAGAACACAAGAAGTAGGAAAGACTAGAGGAGGAAGACGACGGTGGAGGCGGAGCCGACGCCACTGCTCCCTTTGTCGCTTGCAGAGAAAAAGAAGAGAGAAGGGAAAGGTGAGCTCCCCTTCCCTCGGTGGACGTCGGAGGTGGAGGCGGAGCCCCGCTACCTTGTCTGGACCGCGATGAAGGTGGGCCACTGCTCCCTTTGTCGCTTGCAGAGAAAAAAAAGAGAGAAGGGAAAGGTGAGCTCCCCTTCCCTCGGTGGACGTCGGAGGTGGAGGTGGAGCCCCGCCACCTTGGCTGGACCGCGGTGAAGGTGGAGCCCCGCCCTGCTAATTCCACTTTTTGCATGAAGAGACAAGGGAGATGGCGAAGGAGAGGCAACTGGAGGAAGAAGACGATCCGACGCAATCTGTTTAGGGTCCTTTCTGCCTCATTTTTATTTTTTTATTTTTCTTTTTTTAAAAGAAGATTTTAAGGTCCAACAATGTCGTACTCGACTTGTTCGAGTTAGGGTCACTCCGCCTGACTCATAGTCGAATATGGATTTCGCCGATTTTGCTCGAACAACTTATTCGAGTTCAAGGGTTCGATCACCTTGTTCGAGATCGATTAAGGAGGGAGACGGGACACGTTACCCCAGTTTTGCCACTCGACTCTAACCTATTCAAGTATCAATGACGTTTTTATTGATTTGTTAGATTCTAACCCCTTTGGAGGACCTCTTGATAGAGATATATTAATTCAATAATTCATGTGTTCTGGAGCCTGTTTGCATGTGATTTGTCTAAAAAAAACACCCCTAAAGTTATAAATTTATTAATTATGAAAGACTATTTGTACATTATTGTCTGTTTTCTTGACGTAAGTTAATTTACGAAGAGGGCCTCAAATGCTCAACCGCATTAACATATTCTGTGCTAGTTGATGAGGAGATCAAATCGGATGGAATCTACGATAACTACAATTTTTATCTCCAGACTAAAACCAAGTTATAAATCTATAGGCGGTTTTTTTCCGCCGGTTCCCCTTTACATTCCGCCGGTTCTCCTTTACATTCCGCCCGGTTCTCCTCAACGGGCGCCTCTCCTCCGCGCCATCGCCTCCTTCCTCGAGAGCGGCGGCTTTACCAGGACTCTTGCCGCACTCCAGTCCGAGGCCCAGCTCGAGGTGAGACGGGACACCTTTATCGGTAGCTCCGGTTCTTCTCCGCCGGTTCTCCTTTACATTCCGCCCGGTTCTCCTCAACGGGCGCCTCTCCTCCGCGCCATCGCTTCCTTCCTCGAGAGCGGTGGCTTTTACCATGACTCTTGCCGCACTCCAGTCCGAGGCCCAGCTCGAGGTGAGACGGGACACCTTTATCGGTAGCTCCCAGGAGGGAATTTTTTTATTCTTTTATTTATGGTTGGTTTAGATGGATGAAGTATGAAAGATATCATCTTTCTCTTTTATTTGTTCTTTTCCGGCGCAGATTGATGATGGGTCAAAGGCTCCCGTTGTGGATCTGGAGGAAATCATCTGGAATCAAGGTATGCAAGGATGATCTTTTACCCCCACCCCTTATTGCCGTCCGATTATCTGTCATTGGGGACTTGCTAAATCCTCTTCGACGTTTAGTTCTTGGTGGAATATAAGCTTTAATTCATAAGATGCGCTCAGCTAATGATCCTTTCGTTCGTTCGACCCCTCTAATGTTTGTTGCTTTCAACGGCCATTTCAGATTAATGATCCTTTAATGGATTTTTTATGCTGATCTGTAATATTGTATTGTTTGCAAAATATGCTTTTGTTTCATTTATTAACAAAATTGGAAATGTAACCTGTTTTTTATCCAAAAAAAACTTACTCATTTGCCTATGAGAGGTTCTACCTTTCTAGATTTTCTAAAAGACAAGTACATAGGCCTTATCATAACTCCCTGTTCTTGTTAGTCTTTCATTTTCTCAGGTAATTTTTTGTTGTATTATGGCATCATCAAGGCATGGGTTATACAATCACCAATCCTGATCAGAATCAGTCCTGATCTTACTTTGGATGAGGGAGTGTCCCCTCCCTTAATCATAGGAAAGACAGATGACATCTGAGCCTTCTCAGACAAAATGCCAAAAATGAGTCCCTTGGACCATCAAGGTCATTGCTTGCAGAAACTGTCAATTATAGTTAGAATTGAGCTCCTTCTTATCTGAATCTAGGGGAAGACTGATCCCACAGCCTGGTAATGCCATCCTGTCCGCTGTCCCCACCCCCAATGGCCATCTGGAAAAGAGAATGAGTAGGGGAAGGAAGGAAACCTTCATTAGGTGGGAGAAGAAAACTACTTCCTTCACCTGCCACAATTTTACTTGTTGCCTGTTGCTTGAGCTACTTGTCGATGTCACAACTGGCTTTAGCTAGCTTCTACGCAGGATGTAAAATCTAATAAGAAGCCAGCTGACCTGCAGCTTGTCTGATACAGACGAGAGATAGGATTGTCTGAAATCATATCCTTGTCAGATAGTATTACTGATATGGAATTGAATATTGGATATCCTTGTCATATAATTGTTGTTCTTTACTGTTGACTCTTAAAATGGAGGTGGCACCCACAGATTTTTCATTGGGCATTGTATAGATGGGGATGTGACTTATGATGATGGTGAACCTAAAGAGAATAAAACAGGAATCTCTGGCTCCTGTTGATAGGTTGACTTTGAAATTTTTTTATGTTAAATAATAAAGAAATATGTCATGTTCTTCATTGACAAGATATGAACCAGAGTCTGGCAGGATGTTTTCCTTCCAGTTGTTGGTTCAAAGGTACCTATTAACTGACCATTCATCTCAAATGCACATGACTTTCATGTCCTCTTCTGTAAGATAAATTCATGCCATAAGTTACTTCACTGTTGCAGTAGTAGCGCATTTGATATTGTTAGGATACTATAAAGGTCTATGCCCAGCTATATCGTCTTTGCTCCTGCAAGTGAACTTTGCATAATCCTACCGTGGCATTGTTGGATGGCTAGGATCATGGTAATAGCAACATTCCTTTTCCTGCTATGATTTGGTAGTATTATTTAATTATTGCTAGAATGACAATCATCAAGCAACCTATGTTGTATCATATGCTTTGCTTTTAATTCCCACTGTCCAAAGGTCTTGTTCAATGTCTCATCTAGACGTTTGCATCTAATAGATCAAATGAGAGACGTTACTTTCATGTTCAAATGATGCTATCAACCTAAGCCCCAAAAGATGGATCTTGAGTCACTGAAGCTTCATAAGTTTCACCAAATTATGCATGCAAGATCCATTTGAACTGTTAACATCTCAACATGACAGTGAAAGAGGACTTTATTGTCAGCGGTTTGGGGTGGTTGCCTGAAACTTGAGTTTGATTGTTACCCTTACAAAGTGTCTGCAGCTAGATGTATGTCCCTGCATTCATTCAGTAGTACATAGTTTTGTAATTTCATTTCCTAATATTGAGCTCAGTTTCCAATTTATAACAATCTGGTTAGCTCTCTTCTAATATGGCAGATCTCTGAAGTTATTTATTAGACATCAATTGTTATGCTTGACATGCTTTCATGGTAGATGTCTTGTCTCATATTTCATACTTTAACTTGTAGCATGGTAGGCGGAGCATTAAATTAATTGTCAAACTAAAACAAGTATGTGGAGGAGCAGACAAGCATGGCGACCTGTATACGTATCAGTGTCAAAAATCTGCTCATGATTCTGGTGTTGACCTTTAATTGGTGAGGCTTTTCTCTTAGCTTGTGTATCGTATTCCTCCCATGGCGGCTTCTAATGCAGACGAATTTACACCTCCCACTATGAACTCACAAGAGTTACTTGAACTGTTAGTGTTGGGGTGTGAACACATGTTTTCTTCTTAGGTGTCTTTGGTTGTTCCGGATAGCTGTAGCTTCCCTTGCATTTATGAGAATTCATAAGGGAAGCTTTTGCGAGTTCCACAAGAAGGTAGTACCACATTATTAAAGTTCTCCATCCACTTTGATAACCATTCACAGCAGTCACCACTGTTAAAAGTCAAAAGAATAACCCAAACAATTAAAACCAAAAGTTCTACAATAAATTATATAATCTTTTTTTAGCTTTTCATACAGTGCGGTAAACTTTTGGCTAGATGAGATGCATATAAATAGCTAACAGAAAACAATATGTTTCTTTATATGGCATCAATGATTTGCCAAAACTGGTGGAGGAGATTGTTCAAATGTCAATTAGCTTACATGAATCTTTTCCCTTGCAAACAGATTCCCAAGCAAAACTTCAGAAACTTCTGAACTAGACAATACCTTTGCATTTGACCCAGTGCCCAAGGAGGAATTTCGTCCTCCCTCACCCACTCCTGGATTTATAGAGGCAGGTATCTTTTCCTCTGTTCTGAAAAGGCTCGGGGAACTTGAAGAAAAGGTTGACACACATCAAGCAAGGCCATTGGAGATTCCTTCAGAGAAAGAAGAGTTGCTCGATACTGTTGTTTGCCGTGTGGATGCATTAGAAGCTTAGCTTATTGCTACTAAAAAGGTATTATCTTGAACTCTGGCCATTTCAAATCATGCACAAGAACTCTCTGGGTTTCTAATGCATTATTTATTTCCTCTGTATGTTTATGAATACATGAGTACACCTCAAATCTTCCACTTGAGATATAACAAAGGTTTCAAATTCAGTTAAACACAGACAAACATAGACATCACTCCTTGCATGCTTGCTGCAGGTGCAAATGTGTTGTGTGAACGAGTGCATGCGTCAGCCTGCATGTGCCAATGTGAGCATGCATGAGTCCATGAGCATGTATGTGTGATGGCATGTGCTTGATTGCCTGCATGCAGGTGGGCAGGGCACTCATGCATCCATCTATTGCCTGTTGTATTCAGTGCTCTCGCCTATATATATTATGTTTCTTGGCTAGCTTGCTGTTAGCCACCATGCTTGTGTTGCCAGCTTGTGTTGCAGTTCTAACCCGTTACGTACCATATTTCCTTCTTGATGTGCAGATAGCAGATTTCCGTGCATATTAAAATCCAAAAGGCATATGAAGATGGGGGTTTTATCATAGCTACTAATTCATTTAGACAACTATCTTGCATCGCCCAGACACAAAGCCAATTATGTTCTAAATAAAACTCATTAATGTCTTCACTTTGTCTGAGGCATTCAGGTAGCCTTGAATATTGAGCCCTCGATATTTGACATTTTTTGAGAAGTGAGTGGTACCACAATTGTAATAATTATGGTACCACAATTGTAATAATTATAAAAAGGAAGTGATATGTACAAGTGGCTGTTGATATTTGTCTCCAGGTTTTACTCGGATGTCCTTGTGAAGGTTGACTCAAATTTTTTATTTTGAAAAAAAAAACTGGATTTCAATCATCTGCATTTATATATCCTTCATAACAAGTAAGATTTAAATGTCGAGTATTGATATTTCTTCTGCAGTTGTTTACCATATGAGGCTCTCTAGATTTCCTGCTTCTGACTTTTAGTGAAATGAAGTGGTGTCATATGAAGAAAAGGAACATAGTAAGAACAGTCGGACTTGATTTGGTCTACATATTTTTCTTTATTGATTTACATGGCATTTGCTATTGATAGACACTCTAGTGGAGAAGTTGATCAAGATAACAGAAGCAATGGGGAAAGATGGAATAATAATCAATGCCTCATCTGTAATTCATAGCTGGATGAAGAAAGAAAAATTCTAATTCTATGATAATGTTCAACCTTAAGACAATGAACAATGCCATTCTAATGGCAATATGAATGCTTAATTCCATTAACAAGCCAATAAAGAAACAGATATTTTTTTTCATGTAGATATAGTGGATCCCATGCTTATGCACACACAAAATTGACCAACATTATACACGCCAAGTTGCAAGGCAACTAGCTATATGTCATCTGCATTTTACTTTCTTATGTTCTCTTTGTATTTCTTTAGTTTCTAAAAAAAGGAAGACTTCTTGTCTGAACTTGTCTATTTTTCAAGGAAAATTCTGTTAATGCTGTAGGAGAAGGAGCAAAGATCAATGTAAACATAATCTATCTAGGAATTGTAAAGATCGGCATTATCGGGGACAGTAAAGGCTTGGTAACAAACAAGAATCCTTACAAATGGTGCTCATGCCAGAAGTAAATTATTGCCCGATTTTTACTGCTTTTAATATTTTAGTGGAGAGCAATGGGTTTTTTTTATCTGTTGTTTAATCAGGAATTGGGAAAACATAGGGAAAATTAACCGTACACTGCTAGAGGAGAACATGGCATTGAAGAAGTTGGAAATAACTTGTCCCTCTTTCTTTGATCACGCTGCTGACTGGGTTGTGAAGAGGTTACGATATGACAATAGCTCTATGGCCAGTGCATATATTTTACTATAGTTTTTGTGTGTTTAGTTAAGATCTTAGTTAGTTGCTTATATCACCTTTCTAAGGTACAATGGTGATACACAGTTTCATTTGCGAAAGTGAACGCTCCTCTATCAAGATTACATCAATCCTCCAGTAATGTATAGAAGTGATCTTATGTGATTATTTTCGTAAGGTTAAATGAGATGTGAGTGCAAAGTTGAAGGCATGGGATTTGGGAAATGCTTATGCATTTCAAATTGTGAAAATTGCACCTGTACATGTTGCATGTATTATGAGTCTTCATAGGAATTTCTCGCAAATATGATCAGAGTATATCTGTATATACTCCGGGGACAAGTTTTGCACTGTCCCCACTGCTTGTAAGTGTAAGGAATGATATAACCCTATCAAAAGTGAAACCACATGAAATTATTTTATATTTTACACAATTCTGGTTGTGATGATTGCACAAGTTTTGGGACTGAATGTTGCTTTACAGAGTTGAGAACCCTAGCCGAACCACAAATCAAGTGAAGTGCTGAACAATTAGAACATAGTTGAATGTACCTCCAAGGGCCGGTTTGATAGCCGACCAAGCCTTGGTTGGCATTGTTCGGGTTTGGGTCAATTTGTCTTAATCGAGGGCAAATTAATTAATAGGGGTAAAGTCGGGTTTTAGTTGAACAACTCATCTAGACTGTTTCTTGTGAAATGGGTTGTCCGACCTCGGTTAGGATGGCGGTGGGCACGCTACCCCCACATACGCCACCCGCCCTTAACCAAACCGAGAAGCAAATTAACCTACCCTAAATGACCTATATATATATATATATATTGTTTGGCTAAACTTTTATTATAGAATTAAGTCACTTGTTGGACTTCCACATTCAGTATAGAAGATATTGGGTGATAACTGATGATAAATTAATCCAAATAATTTTGAACACTGGCTTTAGTCAATCTTTTCCTTTTAAGTATCCCTTTTTCCAATAAGATTCCAATCCTGAACCTTCAAGAATTCACAAAAACGTACAGCTTCTTCCAAGGTTTCAAATACTCTCTTCATGACATGACTTAGCTAATTAAAAACCTATAAGAACCTTGCCCCCTTAATTACGAAAACCATGTTTGCGTGCCAACGCAAGCGGATTTTATTAAAGGGGAGATACTTGATACACTTATTATGTGGTGCTTAGTTATGATACCTTTTGGTAGAATATTATTCCTTTGCTTGCTTTTCTGTTGTAATAAATCATACCTCAAACATAAAATTGGTCTCATCATTTGTACATTGTAATAGCAACATTCATTTTTCATAATATCTCTCACATTTAGTTCTTTTTCTTGGTCGCTTATTTTTCTTGCCATCGATCAAAATGTTATTATAATTTTTTTAAAAAATACAAAGTAAACCCATGTTCAATGTTCATACTACGCCTAAAATCGATGGCACTGTTTAAAAGGGAGTGTAAATGCACTTTAAGCCTTTGAAATTGAATGTCTCTAGAACCACCTTTACAAAAGGCTGCCGGAACCATTCGTGGCAGAGTCATAGTATAGACAATGTTGCAAAAGATTATCCTCTGTGGGAGTCTCTGGAATTGGCTGCCATCCGTTGCTTGGTGTTGATTTTTGCACTTGTCTTGCTTGTTCTTTTGTTTTAATGTGATGTGAGGTTGTATATTGTTTTGCCCTTTCACATAACATGAATGACCTGTTAAGATAAAGTTTGTCTCATCATTCATACATTGTAACATAAACATTCATTTTTTATAATCATATCTTTAACACTTAGTTCATTTTCTTGGTCACTTATTCTTCTTACAATCGATCATAATAACTAAAAATGGTATTATAATTTTAAAAATTATAATAATATTTTCAGTTAACTCTGCCGTGGCCGGTCCCAAGCCCGGATGGGAAAAGAGGAGGGTTTGCGTTAGGTCGACAGCCAGCAGTAAAATCTTGTAACATCTCCAACATGAATTTTGATCCAAATACATTATGTGCTAATGCTAGGGCGTTCCCCGTAAGCGACGCGTTACATCGGAACCCGGATGGAATGACAAGTGAGCAAGGGCTAGCTAGGGCGTTCCCCGTAAGCGACGCGTTACATCGGAACCCGGATGGAATGAAAAGTGAGCAAGGGTTAGCTAGGGCATTCCCCGTAAGCGACGCGCCACAATGGCGCCCGATTGCGGTGTCAAATAGGCAAGGGTTCTCGTGTGGGGTTGGACGCACACGGGTAAAGAAGCAAGTCCAAAAACATAGGATCCGTCTAGTTACTTGGAATATAGGAACTTTAACGGGTAAGGGTTTAGAATTAGTTAAGTTAATGAAGGACAGGAGGGTTAACATAGCTTGTCTACAAGAAACTAGGTGGAAAGGACATAAAGCTAAAGACATTGATGGATATAAAATTTGGTATACGGGTAATAATAACTCTAGAAATGGTGTTGCTATAATAATAGATGAAAGCTTAAAAGACAGAGTTGTGGAAGTAAATAGATTGGGGGATAGACTAATGGTAATTAAACTTATCTTAGGTGAGGATATTTTGAATATAATTAGTGCATATGCACCTCAAGTAGGATTAGAAGAGAGTATTAAAAAGTAATTTTGGGAGGCTATGGATAGTTTGATCCAAAATATCCCTAGTGAAGAGAGAACCTTTATTGGAGGGGATCTTAATGGTCATGTGGGTATAGATAATAGAGGCTATGAGAGGATTCATGGAGGGCTTGGTTTTGGCAATAGAAATGATATGGGTAACACTATTCTTGATTTTGCTATGGCCTACGATCTAGTAATTATTAATACCTTCTTTAAGAAGCGGGACGAACACTTAATAACATACAAGAGTGGAACACATATAAGTCAAATTGACTATTTTCTCATTAGGAAGGTTGATAGAGTTTTATGTAAAGATTGCAAAGTTATTCCTAGTGAGAGTCTAACCCCTCAACATAGGTTGTTAGTATTGGATGTCACTATCCCTAAATTCAAAAGAAAGATCATTATAAATAATTATTCCAAGATTAAATGGTGGAATTTAAAAGGTAAAAGTTTAGAAACATTTAAAGATCATCTCTTAAAAGAAAATATTTGGAATTTAGATCAAGAAACTAATGTAATGTGGAATAATGTTACAAATTGTATAACGAGGGTTGCAAAACAACTCTTAGGCGAATCTAAAGGTAAAAAGAATTTAGAAAAACAGACTTGGTGGTGGAGTGAGGAAATCAAAAATACCATTAGAGTAAAAAAGGAATGCTTTAAAGTTTGACAAACTAACAAAAATACTCAAACCCTAGAAGCCTATAAAATCGCTAAAAAGAGAGCTAAGACAATAGTTAACGAAGCTAAATCAAAGGCATTTGAAGATTTATATAATAAATTAGGAACCCGAGAGGGTGAAAAGGACATATTCAAACTTGCTAAATTAAGAGAAAGGAAAACTAGAGATTTAGATCATGTTCGGTGCATTAAAGGTGAAGATCAAAGGGTTTTTAACTAAGGATCTTGAGATTAAAGAGAGGTGGCATAGTTATTTTCAGAAGTTACTTAATGGAGATTCCGTCAAGGATTTATCTTTAGAAGGTACCCAAGAGTCCACAATATTTGATAAATATCAATATTTTAGGCGTATTAAAATGTCAAAAGTGGAGGATGCTTTAAGGAAAATGAAAGTGAGCAAGGTCTTAGGACTAGATGGCTTACCTATTGAAGTATGGAAAGGCCTAGGAGATATTGGTATTCAGTGGTTAACTAAATTCTTTAATAAAATTTTAAAGGAACGGAGAATGCCAGAAGTTTGGAGAAAAAGTGTTGTAGTTCCTTTCTATAAAAACAAAGGAGATATTCAAAGTTGTAATAATTATCGTGAAATTAAGCTTATGAGTCATACTATGAAACTTTGGGAAAGAGTAATTGAAAAACGTCTCCGTTGTATGACTACTGTATCGAAAAATCAGTTTGGTTTTATGCCAAATAGATCTACTACATAAGCTATTTTCTTACTACGGCAGCTAATGGAGAAGTATAGAGAGATGAGAAAAGATTTGTATATAGTTTTGCTTGATTTAGAGAAGGCGTACGATCGAGTACCGAGAGAATTGATTTGGTGGACATTAAGAAAGAAAGGAATCTCTCAAGGATATGTTGATTTGATTAAGGATATGTACGACGGTGCTATTACTAGTGTTCGAACTATTGCTGGGGAGACTGGTGAATTTCCCGTTTCTATAGGTTTGCATCAAGGTTCTGCACTAAGTCCGTATCTCTTTGCCTTAGTTATGGATGAAGTAACTAAACAACTGCATGATGATATCCCTTGGTGTATGTTATTTGCAGACGATATTGTTTTAATTGATGAAAGTATTGATGCTCTAAATGCTAAGTTAGAGCGTTGGAGACTTGCCTTGGAGTCTAAAGGTTTTAAAATTAGTAGGAGTAAGTCAGAGTTTATGCACTGTAATTTTAGTAATATGAGAGTGGTTCAGGAAGACATGGTCCTAATTGATGGACATGACATTCCGAAGAGTAGTAGCTTTCGATACTTAGGGTCTATCATACAAGAGAATGGGGAGATTTATGATGACGTTACACATAGGATTAAGGCAGGTTGGTTAAGATGGAGAAGTGCATCAGGTGTCCTTTGTGATCGTCGTATGCCTGTGAAACTCAAAGGGAGGTTTTATAGAACGGCTGTGAGACCTGCTTTGTTATATGGTACCGATTGTTGGGCAGTACGAAAGGAACACATCCACAAAATGTGTGTAGCAGAGATGAGGATGTTGAGATGGATGTGTGGTAAGACTAAGAAAGACAAGATTAGGAATGAGCGCATCCGTAAGGATTTAGGGATAGCTCCAATTGATAATAAAATGAGAGAAAATAGACTCAGGTGGTTTGGACATATGTTTCGTCGCCCTAACTCAGCGCCGGTTAAAAGATGTGACCAAATCTTAGTAGATGCTAGTAAAAGAGCTCGAAGAAGACCTAAAATGAGATGGTGCGATGTTATTAGGAAGGACATTAATTCCTTGAGTTTAAATATGAATATTGCACTTGATAGAAATCTTTGGCGGAACAGGATTCGTGTAGCCGACCCCAATTAATTGGGATAAGGCTCTGATGATGATGATGATGATAATAATATTTTCAGTTATTTTGATCGTTGGCAAAATAAAGTAAACACACGCACAATGGAATTGGCTACCATCCGTTGCTTGGTGTTGATTTTTGCCCTTGTGAAAGCATGGCTTAATGTACCCTTAAAGAATCCACAAAAGGATGTCTCATGTCAAATGGAATATGTCGTTCAATTTGTAGAATAGGTGCAAATTTTAGATATTAGATGTTCATTGATTTACTGTGCATCCAATAGGTAGGATCTGGAGATTTTCTTTTCATGTGTAGAATCTCTAATGTATGCTACTTACACAATTCCCTTGAGTCTTCAGGGAGCAGTCGACAATTTTCAGGATTCAATGTTGAAGTAGATGATGCTGTTATCAAAAATATTGCAAAGGAGAACCGGCGGGAAAAAATCGCCCTTTTCTCTTATAGTATATGGTATAGATTATTCCCTTGCTTGTTCTTTTGTTTTAATGTGACGTGAGGTTGTATATTGCTTTGCCCTTTCACATAGTATGAATGACCTGTTGAAGATAAAGTTGGTCTCATCATTTGTACATTGTAACATAAACATTAATTTTTCACAATCATATCTCCAACACTTAGTTCATTTTTCTTGGTCACTTATTCTTCTTACAATCGATCAAGATAACTAAAAATGTTATTATAATTAAAAAACAAAGTAAACACACTAAGGAAATACTTGTCAACGCAGCCATCAATTGCCATCAAATTGCCAATCAGCCATCAATTTTGTCTGATTCTAGCACTATTGTCCCAGAACAGAGTCTGTCATCTATATCATTTACTACCACAACTGATCAACTGTGAAACCTTGTTCTATGTAAGGGTACATGCCATCCCAACCCAACCCCCCCTCCCCCCCAAAAAAAAACAATGAAAAAATCACATGTTACATGCAGTGTGTTCGTGGAGACATGAATTGTAGAACTTGAAAGTTTGGGTATAATTTTATCTGAAAATTCTGTATGCACCTTATTGTCTCTTACATTGCCATCCAAATAAGTAGATGAGGTTGATGTATATTATAGCTAACCATTTTGTCCCATTTTTTGTTGTCCTATCTTTTTCGAGAAAGCACTGTTTAAAAGGGAGTGTAAATGCACTCTAAACCTTTGAAATTGAATGTCTCTACAACCACTTTTACAAAAGGGTGCCGGAACCATTCGTGGCAGAGCAATAATATAGACAATGGATCAATTAACTTATCACATTTAAAGGACAAAGCAAACAAATTACAGCATGCTACTATAACATTTGTCAATCCTTTTCTCAAAGGAATCTGGTCTCTACAATGAAAAATTGCGAAATATTATCCTCTGTGGAAGTCTCTGGAATTGATTGCCATCCGTTGCTTGGTGTTATTTTTTGCCCTTGTGAAAGCATGGCTTAATGTATCTTGAAAGAATCCACAAAAGGATGTCTCATGTCAAATGGAATATGTCGTTCAATTTGCAGAATAGGTGCAAATGTTAGATATTAGATGTTCATTGATTTACTGTGCATCCATTAGGTAGGATCCGGAGATTTTCTTTTCATGCAGGATCTCCATCATTTGTACATTGTAACATAAACATTCATTTTTCATAACCATATCTCCAACACTTAATTTATTTTTCTTGGTCACTTATTCTTCTTACAATCGATCAAGATAACTAAAAATGTTATTATAATTTAAAAAAATAAAGTTAACACACGCGCGAAACGCGTTCATTTGACTAGTTATAATAAACGTGCGTAATGTCTTTTATGCTTTGCATACAGAAACTCCAAGACTAGGCCGGTGTCGCCTTATTTCCTAGAAAGGATTGTTTGGCCAAGTTTTTTCTTTAACTTTTGACATTAACATTATTTGAACGTGCACGTACGTAGTTTGGAGTTCAAATAATGTTAAAATAGTGGAATCTTCTCCACTCAACATCTTAAAATTTTGAGTTAGATTATTTAATCTAATAAAATTTAATATGATATCAGAGCTTATAATTATGATCTGAATTACACATCTTGTATTTGTCATGATCTATGATAGAATCTAATATTAGTCTGCACGTGAGAGAGGACGTGTTAAAATAATATTGTATTAAAAATAAACTAAAATATAATATACTTATAATAGTGGATCGAGCCTTCTTCACTTAACATCTTACAATGTTTGAGTTAGATGACCAATCCAATAAAAATTTAATATGGTATCAGAAATGGATATGAGGTCCTTTCTTTCCCATTGCTAGTCCACCCACGGGGATCAATGTTCATTTGACCTTGACTTGCAGCCTCATAAGTTCCATGTAGCTTCCTATCTCTATGGTTGAATAAAAACAATGGAAGGCCTGGCTCAATTTTCCTTACATAGACAATGCGTGGCCCAGGCTAACCACACAACTGTTTGGCGAGGCATTCAGATATAGTGTTGTGCTTCTTGCAGCCAAATATGTCTCCCGCGAGGATTGCCTTCTGCAGATTCCTTGCAGATGTTCCCCCGAACAGACGCTGCTTCCAGGCCACGTACCCTTCCCACTACCAATGAAGTTCTATGTTTTCCTCCCCGCTCCCATTCTTCTATTCAAGGCACGAAATATGGAGAAACCCAGCCCTCCAGTCCGCGGTTACAGGAAGATCCCGGGGGAGGGAGGGAGATCGCATCGAAGAAGTTAAAAGGAGTCGAGGGGAGATACCTCTGATACCATATTAAAATTTTATTAGATTGGGTCATTTAACTTAAAGTTTTAAACATATTATATTTTAATTTATTTTCAATACAAAATTATTCTAACACAACTTCGCATCCATTTCTACGTCAAAAAAAAAATCCAATCCTAGAACATGATGGATATCTATCGAAAGTTGACAAGGTGAAAATTATGTCTCATCAAAGACAACTTAATCAATCAATTAGAGTTCATGACTTGTCGCGATAGTCTCGTCACCTCTCCAAATCTAATGAGTCATCAAGGCTCAAGATCCCTCGGAGATCTCATGTTGAAGGAGGTACATTGCTAATGGTGACATAGGCAACCATTCTATATATGAACAAAAACTCTTATCTGACTTGGAGGATGATAAAAGGGGTGCCTAACTCCCAGTATAAGTTATGCACACCCCTTGTTACTCTAAAACCTTTGCCATGCTTTCCCTCACTTTTCAAGAGATCTAACTCAACTGTCAGAGAGTTTTTTTTAATTCCTTTCTTGAGATGACGTTAAAGAGTCCCTGACTACTCTTTTTGCCCTTGCAAATCTATTCTCAACAATGTTCATTTACACAAAGGAAATACAAGGTGTAGAATGTTTGGGAGCGTGGGGGGAGGAATTTGGGGTTGATACGACCCTTGGGGGCATCCTCGTCATTTAGTGACATTTTAAAAAATTTAGTTAATAACTAATGGCACTTACGATATTTGACAACTAAATATGATAATTTTGTTATTTTGTGTATGTAAAGAAGGTAAGTGTGAAATTAACCCAAATTACTTTGATATAGCTCTTAATTTTGTTGGGAGACTTTTGTTTCAAATCAAATCGAATGTAACTATTCAAGATCGAAATCATCCGAAGAGAAAAGAATTATTTGATTTAATTTAGTCCAGATTGAAATGGGGACCTAATGTTCTTGCACGCCAAGTGGCCAACATTTTAAAGAAAGTTAGAAAATTGTTTTTGAAATTACATATGTACATGGAAAATAATACACATGCTATCTATGTTTTTTTGTCATTCCTATTCAAACTAAATAAATTTGGATTTCAAATTTAAATTATGAATTAAACGAATCCACTCTTAAATACATCATTTAAAGTATGACTGCATGAGTAAAACAACAACATGAGAAACCTTAAGACACATTCTCGGAATGAACTGCTTTGATATAAATATGGATGCAGATGTATATCCAAAAATGCTCATTTGATATAATCCTTGGAAAATGTAAAAATTTTAATAAATAAACGGTCGGGTAATCGGTTTACCCTTTACCATTGGCATCATCCGGACCCTAAAAAAGCCCCAAGCGGCCGAGCGTCGCTTCCTCACTTGGGCACTCGGTGCGCGGCGGGCGGCGGGCGAAGATCGCAGGTAGAACAGCGCCGCGCCCAGCAGCACCCTGCAGGCTTTGTCGGCGCCTCGGTCCCAACATGGGCGGCAAGAAGAGAACTTCCCGGCCAGTCGAGATCTCGGATTCGGAGAACAGCTCCATGGACTCCCCCGTTGAAGTGGATGCCCGCCCCGACGGCGGTGGAGGCGCTGCCGCCGTCTCAGAATCTCTCAAGCCCATGGAGAGGAGGAAGAAGAGGAAGGCGCTAGACAAGGAGAGGCACCAGGCGGCGGACGCGGAGAGGGGGGAGGTGCCGCCGCCCAAGGCCACCAAGGCCGAGAGGTCGGCGGGAGCTGACAGCGGGGACCGGCCTCCCCTGGCTCCTCTGTCTGGCGGCGGCCTGCCCGTCCATCTTTTCATGGAGCTCACTTCGCTGGAGTCCTCCGTTAGGGAGGCCGCCGCGGAGGCGCTTGCGACGGAGCTGCGCAAGTCCCAGGAGGAGTACGAGAAGTTCGGGGGGGACCGGCGCTCGGAGAGCAACGTGGGGGGCGCCGCCGTACTACCGCTGGAAGCTGAGAAAGATGACGGCTTGGAGAGGTGCGCTCCGCCCGTTGGATATGCCGTTCGGCGGCTCATCCGTGGTCTTGCCTCTTCCAGAGAGGTACCTGTTTACTTCCTTGCTGCTGCTGTTACTTCTATGATTGGTTAGTTTGGAAGATGAGGGACTGGGGAACTCCCTCCAGACGGCTTCCCCGTTCATCCTGAACAAAGCTTAAAGCAATGATTCTGTGCTCATGTTCTGATGCCTATCCCCCAGTTTCTAAGGTTTGGGGTTTCAAAGTGTTTACGACCCTGCACCACTGTTTACTTATGTTGCTAAAACATGCCAATATATGTAGAGACTAATAAAAATTATACTTTTGCAACGTATATGCCCCTATATCTCGTACATCCCTTTTCATTTAATACAATAGTGGTACCACCCACTTTCAAAAAACAAATGTCCCTATATCTCTTAGTTTTTGACTGTTGAGTTGTAGGAATTTGATGTCTTAATGGTTTGCTTGTTGAAGGCTGTCTCTTTGGCCTCTGCTTTGTTTAACATTGTGATCTTTCTTCGACAGTGCGCTAGACAAGGCTTCGCATTGGGATTAACTGTTGTTGTCTGTGCAATTCCTGCAATTAAAGTTGAGTCCATCATGAAATTGGTAGTACAGTTCCTTGAGGTCTCGTCTTCAAAGAAGGGTCAGGTTGGTTTTGTCCTCTAGCTTTTCCACGTTCCTAAATTTGCTGTCCTCCCTATGGGACAATTTACAATTTTCTTCTTTTGCAATGTTTTAGGACCTAAGAGACTGCCTTCTGGGCCGTCTCTTTGCTTATGGAGCTCTTGTTAGATCTGGAAGAATAGCTGCCGAATGGGCTACGAAAGACAACACACCGAATGTCAAGGAGATTGTTTCCCAACTTATTTACCTTGCTGGCAAGAAACGCTATTTGCGAGAACCTGCCGTTTCCATAATTCTTGACTCGGTTGAGAAGGTATGCCTCATAACTGTGGCTCCTTGCATTTAGATAGGGTTGACAGTTGATCCATATAAAAGTGATCTTTAGATTTTTTTTCTCTTGTTGTATTTTCATGATTTCATCATTCAGAAAAAATAAAATGCTGATCAGCTTTCACACATTGGTGCAATATGTTTCTTTTATGGTTACCGTCAACTGTCTTTTCCCCAAAACATTTATGGTGTTTCACTTTTTGCCCTTTTGTTGTTTGCCTCAGCTTAACTGTTAGTAGACTCACTCTCTCTCTCATTTGATTTACGTTAGGTATTCTATCTATTGAAGGAAGATTGCATTAGAACTTTTACATTTTTTTGGGGGGGGGGGTTGTGGTGGTGGTCCAGGGAAGATCGAATGTAAGAAAATATGCAAGTTTCACTGTTTTTTCATTTTTGTAAAATTTTAATTCACAACTAGAAGGTTCAGCCAGAAAATTTAAAATCTAATCAAGGGATCTTTCTGTAGCCTTTTCAAGAGAGAGAGGCTTTGGGTTTTCGAGAGGGTCCGATGTGGCTGTCCGGCTTCCCGCTGGGGAGCGGCGGCTCTTACCGGCCTTCCCGCCGCTGGTCAGGTCTGCAGGAGTGGGTGGTCCTGGCGGGGGCATGGTGTCTAGGTCGAGAGCTAGGGGTTCTGGTGTGGGGTCTCATCTGGGAGGGACTCTGTCGAGGCCTGCGGGAGGTAGCAGGGGACCTCCCATATGCTTCCGTCGTGGCCGAAGGGGCCACATCTGGCGCTTCTGCAGTATCGGCGTTTCAGGCTTAGGTATGCGGAAGGATGGTGGTCAAGGGGCATATGTTCACCGACATTGTCCAGGGGTCCCTGCCCCTGTCCGGTCAAAAGAACAAGCAGTGCATTGAGGTTGGTGAGCTCTCGACGGACACTCTACAAGGGCGGCTTGGGTGGTTGTGGAGATGCCTCTGTGTCTCCGTGGTGGAAGGGTTGGTGGATGCATTGGTTATCCGGCGGAGGTTGGTGGAGGTTGCGGAGGGCGACTGGGAGGTCTCTCGTGTGTCCTGCTCTTCCTTTTTGCAGTAGGGCAGGAGGCTACTATGGACTGGCTGGCTGCGACCAACCTCCTTGCAGCGGGCAATGCTATCCTCCGCCTCCAACGATGGTTGCCGATGCGAGGCACCTTTCCTAATCCGCCAAGGAAATGTTTCACACTCCTTATGGAGAGGATCCCCATCTTTCTCAGTGATGAAGCAGGCGTGACCTACATCATTTGCAACTTTGGGAGGGTGGACCTTGAATCCATGCGCTTCTCTCCAGCGGGCTCTAGAACTGCGGTGGTGGTGTTTATCTAGGCGGCGCCACCTTCGGCCATCCCGGCGGTGGTGTCCGTGAGCCTCTTTTGCGCGGCTGCGGGTGATGAAGGAGTTACAGGGGCTGCCGTCTCCATTAGGGCATCCTCCCCCACATCCGGAGGTAGGAGATGTACGCTTGGTGGCGGTTCAGGTTGCAGTTGAACTGGTTCGGAGGTGGCTGATTGGGGCGTCAGTGGGCTGTGCGATGGGTCGGAAATCCGGGTCTGAACCTTGGACCCATGACTTACCCGATAAGGCGCGTATTGGGTTGTTTGGACCCGCTAACCTTCATCTCCCTCACTCATTTTCTGGGTTGTCGTTGCAGTCATCTCTGGGTGTCTCTCCGCCGGTCCTGCCTTCCTCGCCGGTGCCAGCCTTTCTCCAACCGACGGTCGGTGGCTTCCCCCTGTGGTTAGGCATCCCCCCCTTGCGCTGCCTTGGCATGAGGACTGCCTGTAGGGATTTCATCCTAGAGTAGGCTTAGGGAAGGGGAAGAATGAGCTGGATCCTATAACGGGAGCGTTGGAAGACTTGGCTTCCCTTTTCCAGCAGATTCCCCTGCCCCGGTGTCTGGCGGAGTCTTCTACCCCATCTCTGTCTGGCCTTCTTGGCGGTGGGTGCCGCGATGTGGCTGCGTTCGCAGACGAATCTGGTAGAGGGGCTGCTCAAGCTGCGGCGAAGTCTTCAGGGGAGCTCTCTCTTTGGCTATTGCCACCCTCAACAGAGGAGGTTGTCTAGGAGGGTGTTTGTGACGGCTTGCAGATGTTGTCAGAGGAGGAGGTGGGTGGTGGAGGGGGAGTTCAACTTGCGGAGGGGGAGGCTCTTAGGGGTAGAATCAAGGTGAGGACAGAGGAAGTGAGGGAGACGCTGAAGGTTGCTGAGAAAGTTTCTACTGAGTAGTTGCGGGAGGTGGTGGAATTGATGGGGATCTCCTTCGAGGCCGCAGAG